>CAUYUJ010002681.1:520239-522739 GCA_963575745.1 Prorocentrum cordatum
GCAGTTGGAGGCGATTCCGGAGCAGTGGGGGCAGGTGGAAGAGCAGGCGTTGCGAGCTTTGGTTCGGGGCCCTGGTGGTTGGTGCACCGCGCGGGACCTCCAGATCCTACGTCGCGGGCACGGCATGCCGCGCGAGTTCAGATGCTTGCGGAGACGCGCGGTGGCAGCGCAGATGCGCGCGCTGCATTTCGAGTCGCTGAACATCGCCGCCCGGACCAGGAAACTCTCGGAAGCGCATTTCTCAACGTCGCGGCTGGGGCGAGCAGCCAGGTGGCATGGATGGTTTGCGCAGTCTTTCTTTGCTAATCTAATGGGGGCGTCATCAAAGTGCACCGAGCAAGGTCTGCACCATGATCGGATCATGGGGGGCGTCGCGACGCCGTCTGTCCGGCAGCCGACGCCCGCCGACTTGTGACAGGTGCGCCGACACTATCAGAAGTATATCGACGAGGCGTTGGTAGGTTCAATCGGGAACGAGGTGCATTTCCGCATGCGTCACAAACTGAACCGCTGGGACATCAGATTGTTCCCGCGCGTGCGAGCGGTCCGTGCGCTGCATATGCTCGCCCGCCTGACCGGGCTTGTGCCGCCTCGGGTTTCCTCTGCCGTCTTTCGAACACTCTGGAACGGCTGGATTACATCGCGCCGCTTCCAGAGGAATGGATCGAGTGTGTTCGGTTGCAGCTGTGGCGAAGATTCAATCAAACACTATTCGGTGTGCCCGCATGTATGAGACTTCTCGTCCCGATATCTAGGAATACGCTCCCCTCGAGACAATATTCATCTACGTCGGCGTAGTTTTCTGCTTCTTGACGCGGTCGGGCGGGGGGGGGCATGACGCTGACCCTCGCCGCCTTGCGGGTCGCAGCCGTCTACCGGGCGTGCCTGATCACCGTCCACGGCGACTGCGCCGCCGAGGTCGCGCGGGAGATGCTGCCGCAAACGCTGCGGCACGCGGTGCGCGGCCACCCGGAGGCGATAAGGGCGATCCAGGTCGCGTGGCAGCTGCGGTGAGGGGGCCGGCTCGAACGCCACATTTTCTCTTCCGCTTCTCTCTCCCCGTCTCCTCCCTTCCGCCTGCTCTCCTCCCTCCCTCTCCACCCCTTCTTCCGTAATTGGCAGTTCGTGCCTGTGCCTGCATGGGCTTGGCGTGCTGATGGTTGGCAGCCGCTGCCGGCCGACCCTTAGCTGCATTTTCAGCTCTGGCTCGCCCTCCAACCGCTGCTGAGCAGCGTGCGCCGAGCTGGGCACCGTAGCGCCCGCCTATCTCATGATGTCTTTGTTGGCGAGTGCTTGCGCCCAACTTTTATTTATCCTTCCTTCGCCCTTCCTCTTGCTCTGTGGTCTCCTTCTCCCCCTTTTGCCCTCCCACTGCTTGCGTTGGGCACCAGTGCGAGCCCAGCTGGCTGGAGCTAGCTGGTTACGCACGCGCGAGTTTCCCTTGTGTGGGTCGTGCCTTGTTTCGCTGTTCTTCCTCCTTGAGCTGCTTCCCGCCGGCGCCAGTCCTGGTTATTTCGGCCGCGCTCGCAGGTCAGGCTGCTCGCATGTCGCCGACATGCCTGCAACGCATTGCATTGCCCATCTTTTGGTTTGCGTCTTCCTCGTCCTTATCGCTGCGCTTCGACGGTAACAAATGTGACGTAGAGGACTGGTACTATAGTGCGCATTAGATCATTGGACGCGCAGCACTCGTCGCTCGTCTGGGGAGCACTTCGCCCCCGGGTCACGTTTAAGGGGCCCGCTGTCGTCGCTCAGAGGTTGCGCGAAGCTTTGCGTCGGGGGGGGGGAGAGAGAGAAAAAAAAAAATAGCCATCTTGGAGCCGTCCGGAGCAGGAAAAACCAGGGCAACCACCTCTCATGGCCCCTTCCGGGTGGCCAGCGGGCCGGGCTGGAGCCCCAGGTGGAAGTTCTTTTGGAAAAGGAACCGAAATCAAACCGAAAGGACCCATCACGCCAGGCACCCCTGTGGCAAGCCAAAAGGGGGCGGCGGATCCGAATGGCCTTCGGCCCATCCCGCCACCGTGCTTGTGCTGTGGGTATGAGGCCTTTTGTATATGCGTTGGGGGGTCGTGGGGGGCCTCTTGGAGGCGGTCTGGGCGCCTCTTTGGGGGCCTCGTGGGGTATCTTCTGGGCCTCTTTGAGGCCTCTTGGGCTCGTCTTGGGCGCCTCTTGGGGCCTCTTGGGGCCTTTTGGCGGCCTCTTGGGGTCTCCGGGAGCTTTCCGGGACTTGTCGGAGCGTTTCTTGGGCTATCTTAGAGCCCTCTTGGGCCGTTTTGGGGCCCTCTTGGAGGCGTCTTGGGCTGTCTTGCGGCGGTCTTGGGAGCTTCTTGAGCCGTTTTGGAGCGTCGGAAATCCGAAAATGTGAGAAAGCCAAAGTCCTTCAAAAACCGTTGTAAACTTGACGACGTTGGCCTCTTGGGGCTCTCTCGGGAGCCCTCTTGGAGCGCTCTTGGGGCCTCTTGGGGCCCTCTTGGAACCATCCTCGGGCACCTTGGAACAC
>CAUYUJ010002681.1:527739-545239 GCA_963575745.1 Prorocentrum cordatum
CCGCCCGCGGGCGCGCAACCGCAACCACAACTGGGCGACGCATGTCAACCCGCCCGCGGGCGCGCAAGCGCAACTGGGCGACGCATTTCAATCCGCCCGCGGGCGCGCAACCGCAACTGGGCGACAAATTTCAAGCCGCCCGCGGGCGCGCAGCCGCAACCGCAACTACGCGACACATTTTGCCCCGCCCACGGGCGCGCAACCGCGACCGCGACTGGGCGACGCATTTCAACCCGCCCACGGGCGCGCAAGCGCAACCACAATTAGGCGCCACATTTCAACCCGCCCGCGGGCGCGCAACCGCAACCGCGCCTGGGCGACGCATTTCAACCCGCCCGCGGGCGCGCAAGCGCAACTGGGCGACGCATTTCAACCCGCCCGCGGGCGCGCAACCGCAACCGCGCTTACGCGACACATTTCGACCCGCCCGCGGGCGCGCAACCGCGACCGCAACTGGGCGACACATTTCAACGCGCCCGCGGGCGCGCAACCGCAACCACAACTGGGCGACGCATTTCAACCCGCCCGCGGGCGCGCAACCGCAACTGCAACTGGGCGGCACATGTCGACCCGCCCGCCGGCGCGCAACCGCAACCGCTACTCGGCGACGCATTTCAACCCGCCCGCGGGCGCGCAACTGCAACCGCGCCCGGGGGGCAGATTTCAACCCGCCCGCGGGCAGGAGGAGGGCGAAGAGGACAGGGGGCAGGCGAAGGAGAAGGATGATCCGGCGCAGGGGCAGGTGGAGGAGGAGAGGGATGAGGACGAGGAGGAGGTAAGGGAGGAGGAGGAGGATCAGCAGCAGTACGAGGACAGGAGGAGGAGGAGGACGACGACGATGGGAAGGGGGATGCCAGGGCGGCGCTGCATGATAATGCGCACGAGCAGGTTCTTGTTGCGAAGGACGGAGGAGGACGTCCAGGAGGATATGGGCATGGAGGTGGATGCCCCCCTCGCGGCCCCCGGGCGTGACCCGCGGTTTTCCGCCAGGGCGCTGCGGCGGGGAATCCCCATTCCACGTTGCTGCTTCTGATTGTTTTGATTGTTGTTTGGTTTTGTTTTTTTCCTTGCGGCGCGCCGCCGGCGCCCGCCCCTTAGGTCTCGGCAGGGGGGGGGTCTCTATCAAAACGAGAGGCAACGATGAGGGGGCGCTTCCAAAAAGCGGCTCGGTCGTTCCTTGCATTTTTGTTGTTTATGAAAAAATGTTCGTCGCCCCCTATTTAGCGCTCCTTGCAGGGGCCTGACATTGCCATCGGAGGTGCGTGGGGCAGATTGTGTCAGAGGGTGCAAACCCACGGTGAAGTTCTGGCGAAGTGGAGGGGGCATGTTCCTCTCCATTGTTTGCGCGTCGTCGACGAGGTCGGCGGCCGCCAGGGTTCGACGCGGCGCGTTCTCAATGAACAGCGGACGAGACTTGCTCGTGACATTTTCACCATCGTGGGGAATCTGTACATCCGCACGAACGCTCTGGATGGTGAACCAGGGAACTTTGAGGACTGGGTCGATGAAACTGCGCTGGTAGAAGAGGCGGAAGCGGTTCGGGGCAAAGTGACGGGCATCCGTCCGCCAAATCCGCGCGCCCCAGACTCGCGAAGCGCCCGGTCTCTTCCCAATCCACCAGCCGCGAAGTACCAGTCTCTGCCAAGACGTGTCCAAGATGGATTGCGCGTCCCTGATTTGCGCAAGTATGATTTCGCGATTCAGTAGATGACCGACCGAGCAGGGCAGCTACATTGGACCTCTCTAGGAGCGCAGGCGAAAAGCATGCCGTCGAGAATGCGGTCGCGCCTCGCGTCGCCAGCCCCCGTTGCCCCGAGCCCGCGCGGGCTCCGCCAGCGTCGGCGCCGCTGGGCTTCCTCGCTGCCCCAGGGCTCGTCGTGGACCTGCGGGTCGCAGACGCCCCTGCCTCTGCCGGCGTCGCCAGACGCCGTTCCTCGGACCCCGAGCCGCAAAAAGGTTAGGACTTCGCGTCGAGAGCAACGCGCAGGCGATGGTGGCGAGGTAAAGAAATTCGCGGATGTTGACGCGGAGAAGTTCGCGAAGGAGGCCGCGAGGAGCGCGGGCCCATGGCGGGGCCCTTCTGACGCGGAGAAGATCTCGGATGAAGAGCGGGAGGAGTTCGCAGAGAAGTTCCCGAGGAGGTCGCGCCCGCGGTGGCTTTCGCCCGAGAAGGTCGACTCCGCGGCGCCGCCGCCAGACGAGCCGTTGAACCGCCAGCCCGCGGAGCGGCCCTGCACGTCTGGGAAGGACTCCGCGGCGTCGTCGCCAGCGGCCCTGAAGGAGTGCCAGAGGTTCCTTTCGGAGCGCCTCGCCGCCATGGAAGAGCAGCGCAGGAGTTGTCGAATTGAGCGTGCGCCGCCGCGAGGCACCTTCAACCCTCGGAAGCAGATCGTACTTCGCCAGGAGCGGGATGTTTGGACAACGCGTTATGAGGAAGTTCAAGATGAATGTTCCACTCGTCGCGGTCGGCCCCCCCTGGGGCCCCCAAGGAAGAGGGGGTCGCGGCGCGGGGCGCGCCGGGCGATCCGGCCTCTGGATTGGGGAACGCGCCCAAGGATGCCACCAAGATGGCGATCAAGCCACGACCAGTGCAAGAAGATTGCTGGCGGCTCTTGTAGAAGAGCCGCGGCAATGCCGCTTGCGAGCGACGCCCCCGCGATTGGGCCGTCGAGCGCTTAGCCGCCTGAGGGTGCGTCGAGTTGCCTCGGGGGAAACGGGGCAGCAAGCCCAGTGCCCTCACGGCGAACCTGCCACTTACCACGGCGCAGCGGGACTGAACTGGCGATAAGCGGGTCGCATGGTGGATGCAGTTGACGGGCCATAGAGGGGAGGGGGATGGGGAAGGGGGCAGGGGATGGAGCGGAGGAGAGGGGGGGGGCAGGGGATGGCGGCGGGAGGCAGAGGAGAAGAGGAGGACGAGGAGCAGGAGGAGGATGGGGCGCCCTGATGACACGAGCGCCATGGGCCTCGACAGGTGCACCGCCCTCCACCGCGCCGCGCGCGCGCGTCTTCGCGTTGCGAGCGCGCGCGCATGGCGGCGATGCACTTGGCCCCGAGCGTGACCGAGTGGGCGATTGATGTCCCAACCCAAAGCCGCATGCAGGGGTGCGCGGCGTTGCTCATGGCCTGCGACGGCAGCGACTACTCGCGCGGGAGGGCTGAGCGCGTTTCAACTTGGATAAGGGCCCGAGCAGACCAGGAGAGCGCGGAGATTCGCGGCACCGCGCCGTTCCTCCGCGCGGCAGCAACGGGGATCACGGATGTGGTTAGAAAATCTTCGTGGAGAATATTGCAAACATGTTTGCCATGACGGAGGACAAGAAAGGCGCTCTGCAGCTTGCGAGGGATCGCGCCATTTCAGACACGCGAGTCGATTACCTCGCAGGCATCGAACGCCTAGAGACCCATGGGCAGCGCGACCCCAACAGGTTCGCTCGGGACAAGGGCGAACTGAAGAAGCCGCCGCGCTTGGCTCGTAAGATAATAAGCCAGAGTCGGTACTAGGAACGCGGTGGCATAGAGGCATTGCGTTACGCATTGGCAAATGCACTGGCGTCCAGCCAAGCCCTGTGGTACTTGCGCGCGTAGGGGCAAATGCAGGAAACATGCGCCTTTGCGTGCGTGCATGCATGCGCGCGAACCGCGTGTTTCAGCGTGCGCGCGCACTCTCGCGCCCGCCTCATGTGTCCCCTGTTCTTCCCCGTGCGAACGCATCGGGCCTTTTCCTCGCGCGCGCACGCCGCGCGAGCGCGCCTCGCCGTGCGTGCGTGCGTAGATGCGCACGCGCGTGCTCGCGCGTACGCGCGCACGTAGTTGCTTCGGATCAGACTGGGGCGCTGTTTAGGGCAGGCAGGCTGCAATGGAACAGATTCCGCAGTGGGCCAGGCGCCTCCAGCCACCCATGTGGGGAGGCGCCTCAGGCTCGCGCCCTTCGGGAACAAACAGCTCCGCGCGCGAACTCGCAGACCCAGGGAGCAGTTGACCAACGCTGAGAACGCGCCAGGGGAAACGCTCGCCCAGCACGCGCAGCGCGGCAGCTCTGACCACGATCGGCATCGCGCGTTGGAGGACACGGGCGCCGACGACAGCGAGTTCGACTGGGCGCTTTCAGCCAGGCGGTGTTTTTCAGCGGGCGTTCAGCCAGACGGACTCGTCGCCCTCTTTCCCCTCTCCTGCTGTTCACCGCCCCCTTCCCACGGAAAAGCATAGCGATTGGCGCAGCGGACGCGATTGACGCAATTACCACATCTGGCACATCTGGCGCAGCTCATCGCGTAAATTTGCACATGCGTGCGCACCGTTGGCGCAATTGGAACACGTGGCACACTTGGCACGAGTAAAACAGTTTGCAGACTGGCACAACAGGCGCGACTGGCGCAATTGTTCGAATTGAAGCAACTGGCGCAATTGGGGAACCTTGCAATAACACACCTTGCAGACGGTCGCGACCAGCACACCTGGCACAACTCCCGCAAGTTCAATGACTGGCATGTAAGCACACCTGGCGCAATTGGAATAATGGTTCAAACTGAAATCATTGGCGCATGTGGATCACCTGGCACAACTGGCGCAGGTGGAACAACGGGCACACTTGCGCGCCTGGCACGTCTGGCACAGCCTGTTTCCCCCTGCATCTCCCCCTCCTCCACAGCCTGTCGGGCTCGAGCCTTTTCCAGTCTAACGAGCGTGCGTGCGCGCGCGGACGCATCGAGCACATTTTCTCCTTCCTCGCCGTCAGGAGCCATGGGATCGTGGAAGTCGCATTGGATGTGGCAGCCTGCCGACCTACGGGGGCCTCGGCCTCCCAGCAGCCCGCCCCCCCCCCCCCCCCCTCCCCGACCCTCGGTTCGCCAGCGAGCAGGTTGAAGTAGCGTCGTATACGTGGCCCTCGTCCCGCCAGAACCCGTCGCGCCTGCCGCCGCGACTGCAACGCGCCGACGCAATTGGAATCGGGCGAGATGGGCGAGCACGGGCCCGCGACGAGCGACTGCACCATTGAAACATCGTTGGAGAAACTTTCGACAAGGATCCCAGATGGCGGAGCAGGCGCGCAGCCAACCGGCGTCGCAGGGGCAGGCCATTTCGCACTGGCAGACAGACGTCTGGGGCCAGGCCGCAAGGGTTTCACGTTTGAATTTCGGGGGCATCGCGGCGAGGAAGCATCTGCTACATGGGAAGAGGCTCCGATCGACCCAGATGTAGAGTTGGGGCGTCGAGTGCTAGTCAGCGCATCCCATGGCAGCCCACTGATCATGATGGGCACGGCCCAGGACAGAGGGCCAATTACCATATCCGGTAAAGTCATGAACAAGACCAACAAGGCATGCGGCGGTTCCCCAGTCGTTCAGCCAAAGAGCGGCATTGGTTTTAAGGGCGCTGGAAACGCTGCAGCGGCCTGATCGGGTCGGGCAGGCGGGCGGCGGCGTTCGCGGAGGGCCTGGCGACTTTCATGCGCTGTCACAAACTCCGCCTCGCTGCTGTTCTCTGTCGTGCGCCATCCTGTCCTCTTTGCTCCCCTCCCCCCCCTTCTTGCCCTCCGCAGCTGCCGTCGCTTGTCCCTCATGTGGGCGCCCATTCTTTGTGCCACGTGCACGCGCGCCGCAATGGTGCGTCGACCCAAGCGACCACGACCCGCCCCCCTCATCTCTAAGCGAACAGGCGATGGCACGCATGGGCGCTCAATGGACAGCCCCGAGAGCCGCGGGGCCAAGGGGGTGGCCACCAGTCGCAATTGGCACCGAGGCCACCGATTGAGAAAGGCGATTTGTTTCGGGTTCAAGGCGGAAAGACGAACATGAAGTGCTTTTGCTAGCCGACCAAACCAAGCGGGATGGCAGCGAGGCGCGCGAACCAAGGCGTCGGTGTCGCGAAGCATTTTGAAACGCGAAAAAAACGAATGGATCCAGGCAGAAGGCGTCGACAGCGCGGCCGACCACGAGGCCATTTTGGTCCTCGGCGACAATGGCCGCGAAGCTGGCTAGGCCAACGTTTGGTAGAAATCAATCGCTGGGCGCGATGGCTTGGCCGATTTTTGGGCCTCTGGGCTGGCAGCGGCCAAAGCGCGATCCTCGCGATCCCGGCGGTTGGCCAGACGCTTGCTCTGGCAAGGGCAAGGGCAAGTGCAAGGGGGGCGGCGGCGGCGGCGGCCAGGGAGGCCTGAGGCTGGGGAGGCGGCGGCGGCGGCGACCAGGGAGGCTGGGGGGGCGGAGGCGGCGGCGACGATGGAAACTGGGGCGGCGGCCAAGGAAACTGGAGCGACGGCCGTGGCGGCGGCGGCGGCGGCGGCGGCTCGGGCGGGGGCGCCGGCGGCGGCAGCGGCCCCAGTGCACCTCCTCCTGCTTCTCCTCCTGCACCGAGCCCGGGCGATCCCAGTGAAGGCGGCCCCCAGTGACGCGGGTGGCGGGGCCGCTGGCTGCGCCCTGCCACCAGGCGGCCGCGGCGGCGGCCCCGGCGACGCAAGCGGCGGCGCCGCTGGCGGCGCCGGCAATGTCAGCGCCAGCGCGCAGGTGGCAGATAACGAAATGCCGAGGCAGCAGGCAGGCGAACAAGAGCTCGCCGCAGACACACAGCACTCCGGGACGGCCGCGACCCCCGTTCCGGTCGCGGGCGCTCGACTGCCGAGGCGGCGGAGGCGCCCGCCGCGGCCGAGGCCGAAGGCCGCGGCGCGCTGCAAACGCGGCCGCTTGTTAGCCAGGAGCCCACGATTCCGAGGAAGCGAAGGAGGAGCTTGCGAAGGCGATGCGCGAGGAGCTGGCGAAGACGGCCCGAATGAGCGTGGAGCTGGCGAAGGCGAACCGCGTCTCCTTCACCCTCGAAAAGGGCGCACCAGAGCACCAACTCTGCCATCCCATGGCGGCGGGCCCATCCGAGCCAGAGCGGGCGCCAGAGTCATCCCGGAGCAGCAAGATTGGCCGCCCATGTAAGTGGTGGTGGGGGTCGTGAGGCGGACGGCCACGCTGCGCAGCAGTAGGGCACAGGCTTGCAGCCAACCGCTGTGCACCGCGCGTGGGACAGCGTCAGCAGTCCGAATGAAGGAACTCGCCGTTCGTCTTGGCCGTCATTTCGTGGTGCGCGTGCCTCTCTTCCCTTACGTACCTCCCTTATCGCCCCTTCCTGTTCGCCCCGTGCGCCTTCTTCCCCCATGTGCGCGCCTCCCCGTCGCCCATTCCTGTTCGCCATGCGCGGGCACCTGCGCATCGCGCGCGCTTTGTTCGAGCGCAATCCCCCCCCCATGTCTTACTAGCGCCCTGCTGTAAACTGCTTCGCCGCGCTCGGTGCGCGCGCGTACGTACGGAGCACATCTGCTTCAGGGCAGTGCTGAGCGCACGTAGACATGGTTTCGAAGCCTTCGGCGAGCCCTCCTGGCCGCCCCCGCTCCAACCAGAACGGCTCGCCCTCTTGTTCCTCCACGGGCCGATGGGACGGGTCGGAAAGTCAGAGATCCAGGGAACTTCGCCGAACCCGCGAGAGGATTTCCAATCATGATCCTCCAGGAGCCCCCGTGGATCTCATCTTGCGATTCTGCCCCCACGACTTCGAGAAAGCGGGGCCGTCGTTGAGGCGGGCGCAGGAATTCCTCCGCATCCATGGGGGACAGTTGTACACGCGCGCTCTCACTGAAAACGGTGTGGCGCAGGAGTACATGGACGTTCACAATGAGAAAGGTGTGACAAAGGAGCACGTGGAGCGTTGCTTCATTACTCTGGACAGGGATGTCGGCAGGTTTCTTCGGGTTTGTTTCAGTTTTTTTTTGGTTGCGATGCCGAGGATGTTGAGTTCGAACGTGAGTGCTGGCATTGGAGCGCCTGCGACTCTCATGGGAAAGCTTTCAGCAGTGACATGCTCATCTCACGCATTTCCCCAACGACTGTGGCGGCGACTGCGAGATGGCAAAAACAAGCAAACAACGTCGCCAGTGAACACGAATGGTCTTAGTGTGAGTTTGTCTGAGCACGCGTGAATCTGAGTATGATCGAGTCTGAGTATAAGTGCGCATGAGCGAGAGCGCATGCCTGAGCGAGTGTGAGATAGCCTCAGCCCGAGCGAGGCGAGGGCGGCGGGAGCGAGGCAAGGAGGCGAAGATATGATACTGAAAACGAATATGCATTTCGACGTCTATCCTGCCTCTGTTCTCCCCTCTCTCCCTCTCATGGGCGCCTTGTGTGAGCTCGTGTCAGCGGGCACTGCGTGTGCTTCCAGCGTGCGTAGTGGGCTCTTGTGCGCGCTTCCTGCGGTGGCACCCTGCCCTCTGGTCATGAGCCTGATGCTCCTGATCAAAGGGGAGTATAAACACACACACACACACCAACAAAAAAACGCCGCCAGAGGATGGCGGAGCAGCCTCGCCTCACGGCGGCGCCGACGAGCCCGCCGGCCTCGACCGCTACCGCCACAACTGGGACCCCGACCGCCACGGCAACGACGAACACCTGGACCGCCACCGCCACGACGCGCACCTCGACAGGAGCGGCGCCGCCCCCGACCGCCGCCGGCCTTCCGGTTCGCCGCCGCCGCCGCTGCCGGCGGGATCGACGTCGAGATCCCAGGCCTACGGGCCGGAGGGGGCCAGAGGGGATGATCGGAGGAGTCGGGGGCAATGATAGGGGGGGATAGGCATAGGGGAGGATGCATCGACCCCCAATCGCCCATTGATCGGCGATAGGGGCCCGATAGCCCCAACCTGCCCAGGAAGGTGCGGATTCACTATCGGGGGCCTATCGCTGATCTATCGGCGATGTACCGCCGATTCCAGGTCGCTGCATCCTCCCCTATGCCAGCCCCCCCTATCGTTTCGGGTATGGCCAGGACCCCAGGTAAGGGGACCCGCTTAGTGGTAGGGCCCTGGGGCCCCTCAATTGGCCAGATTCACTGAACCAGGTTTGCCTTAGCTGGTGTTTTTTCGGGTGACGGCAGTTCCGGTCAGTGGAAATGGGACGGGGGGGCGCCCCCGGTGCAAATCACTGAACCAGGCTCCATGAAACCCAGTTTTGCCAGCGCCCGATCGTTGCCCCTCGAGGAGGGCCAGTCGACGCAGCGGCGGCCCTCCATGGAGGCCTTCGTCCTCTCCGGCCCGCCGGGAGGCACCCCGTCGCCCGGGCGGGGACCCGTGGCCACGGCCGGGCCCGGGATGGCCCCGGCATGGGTCCAGGGGCTGGTTTTGAGCGGGCTGGGGCAGCTGCCCGCGTTTCCCAACTGCGCGTGCCTGGATCTGGGCGCACGCCAACATCGGCACCGCCGGATCCCTGGGCTTCGCCCTCTCCCGGCCGCGTGAGGCCCCGCCTGCTTCCGCCCTTGCTCTGCTCATGAAAGCTGTGCGCGTCCCGCATAGCTTCCAGCGGAAGAGGTTTGCTCCCGCCCTGCAGATCAAAGAAGCCTGGATCTGGATGCCCGAGATGGGCACAGAAAAAATGGGTACAATGCCCAACAGCAGTTCCTGTTCATTTTGAGCAGGACTCGCTGTCCGCGCCGCCGCGGCCTGTGCCCATTCGAGACAGGAGGCCGCCTGCCCAACAGCGGCCGCTGTTGGGTTGGGACAGCACTTGTTGTTGGGCATTGTAACCATTCTTTCCGTGCCCATCTCGGGCGTCCAAAGTGGCCACCGCTCGGCCGCACTGCAGAGTAGCTCATTTCCGAGAGTGGCCTTGAGGTCTTCAGCTTTCGGAGGGCGCTGGGGAACAGAGGAGGAAGAGGTACCCATACCGCCGCTACCGTTCCCCCGTTTTCCCCTTTGTGGGTCTCCTGGGAGGCCCTCCTCGTCACCGCTGGATTCGCGTCGAAATTCTAGTCAGAATGCGCCCCGGGAAGGGTCCGGGGAGTAGCGGTACCGGTAAATACCCCAGCGCGCAAGCCATTGGCTGTCGCACTGCCTACAACGATTGGCAAGCCACGCAGCACAGGAAGGTCGCTCCTTCCTGGGGCCACGCGGTAGGGGTCCAGAGGCTGAGGGAGAGGGGTCCGGAGTCTTTTTGTGCTTTCGGCCTTCACGGGCCCTCCACGGACCTCAGGACTGCCAGAAACATGTTCACGATGAAAAGCTGGTCCCCGGCAGCAGCCCTGGGATCCATGGCCCGTTTCCCTCAGGAACCGGTTCCCCCTAAGACAACTCGATGGGATGAATTTCCCACGTGTATGCTCCGGGGATCTGCCTAGGGGCTTGGGGGGGCCGCAGGAGGTGGAGGAGAGAGGGGGGAGGAGGGACCGTGGAGGGATGGGGAGGGGCAGGGAACAAACACAACAATCAACCAACTTTTGTCTGAGGAAGTGCCCCCCCCTCCCGGCGGCTACAGTGGGAAACCCATGCCAAGAAACACTTTGCTTGCCTCCAGGGTGCCCTTGGTGTCTTGGGTTTCGATGGTTTTTGCTGAGGGGAGCGTGACGTTCCCACCCTAAAAATCAATGGACGTCCTGGGGTCTCAGGGTTGGGTTTCTTGTGGAAGGTTTCTTGTGGACTGTCCTCCACTGTGCTGACCGGGCAGGAGCCCGAGGTGTCTGCTGGGTGCGGGGCGAGCCGCAGCGGTGGGGGGTGGTTCGTCTTGCCCTCTTTCGGCTCCCGGGCCAAAAAGCAATTGAGCGATGCAAATAAGAACGGGGTCGTTTGCGCCGACGTTGGCGCGTAAGCTGCCCGCGTAAGGTCGCGCGTGAGCGCCCTCGCTTCCGATGTAGCGTGCCGCGCCAGAGGCCCGCGTAAGCCGCGGGGTAAGGTCGCTATGGCATCTTGCGCAATACTCGTTTTTTTCGTCGCTCAATTCCGCTCCCAGCGATGACCACGACCATCACAACCACCCTGTCGACAGCGAGCTCCACCGTGACGCCAACGGCCACCACCCTGTCGCCAACGGCTTCCACCATGTCGTCAACGGCTACGTCCGAGTCGACGACAGCCACCGCCACAAGCACGACCGCCATTTCCCTGAGAGGACTGGCCGGTGCGGTCCTCGTGTCGGGCGCCGAAGACCTTGAGGATCGGCGGTGGGCGTTGCAGCCAGGCAGCGGAGTGGAGGGGGGGCTGCAGCACAGAATCCAGAGTGCATCGTGCAGTGCTCACTCAACACGTGGCGACTGGGGGACAAGAGGCAAGTTTGATCTTCTCCTGCTTCTTATCCTGTTCCCTCCTCCTGTTACTCGCCATTGTTCTCGCCTTCCTCGCCATCGTCCTCGTCGCCGTCGTCGTCGTCCTCCGTCTCCTGCTCCTCCTCCTGGACCCCCTCCTCCTGGTCCCCCACTGACGTGCAGTCAAGACCCTGAAACAAGAACCGCGTGGGGTTCAGGAGGCCGGCGAAGCCATGTTCGCCCGAGGCCGCCCATGAGCTCGAGGTCGGCGAGGCCACGTTCGCCCAAGGTCCGCCGTGGCCAGGAGGGTCCCTCTGGCTCATTCGCCTGCACTCCTCGGTGGTAGCCCACGACGGCTGCACCCCGCGAGGCCCTTGGCATGGCTCGGACGTGTGCATTGTTCTTTCCGGCGAGGACCATCGAGGAACATCCTTGATCATTTGGCGAAAAAGCCACGCACGAAACCGAAAAAAACACAGGAAATGGACGTCCTGGCGATGGCCAGGGCCAGCGCCCAGAGGGGGTCACCAAGTCCCCCGGGGGGGAATAGGCGGCGAGCCCGGGGGGGAAGTGAGAAGAAGAAGGCCTTCTCAGAAGGCCC
This sequence comes from Prorocentrum cordatum, assembly GCA_963575745.1. NCBI lineage: Eukaryota > Dinophyceae > Prorocentrales > Prorocentraceae > Prorocentrum > Prorocentrum cordatum. Next base: position 539,390 of record CAUYUJ010002681.1, read on the forward strand.
GGAAGTCCCCCGGCCTTCTGAGAAGTCTTCTACGCCCTCCCCGAAATCCAAGAAAATGTCTTAGAAGGCGCCAGGCCTTCTGAGAAGCCCCGCCCCCTTCTGAGAAGGCCTTCTCCTTCTCACTTCCCCCCCTCGCTCGCCGCCGAGCAAACTCCGAGCACCCAGCAGACCGCCGAGAAGACCTCCTGCGCAGAGGGGGGACGACGGACGGCCACGACGTTGGCAAGCGAACCTCTGCGGCGAAGATCAGGAAATAAAAACACACAATCTATCGTCGATTCCCTGGAAAGCACGGGGAAATATGGGATGTTGGGGGGGAAGACGAAAGCCCAGAAAATATTGGAAAATATAGGGAAGCCTGGGACTCGTGTATGTGTGTATGTATGTATGTATGTATGTATGTATGTATGTATGTATGTATGTATGTATGTATGTATGTATGTATGTATGTGTGTGTATGTGTGTATGTGTGTGTATGTGTGTAGGTAGGTAGGTAGGTAGGTAGGTAGGTAGGTAGGTAGGTAGGTATGTATGTATGTATGTATGTATGTATGTATGTATGTACGTATGTGTATATATATAGACATATATATATATATATATATATATATATATATCGGAGTAGGGCCCCGGGGCGGTGCCTGTCATCTCCATGGGGGGTGCAGGGCGCCCCCGGGAGCGTCCGAAGCGTCCCGGAGGGCCCCTGGGACCGCCAGGAACAGTTCGAGACCGCCCAAGACGGCCCGCGAGCGCTCCAAGACGCGCATAGATAGCCTCAGGAATGGCCAGGAAGGCCCGAAGACGTTCCAAGAGAGCTCCATGAGGCCCCGAAGGCATCCCAAGAGGCCTCCCAAGAGAGCCCCGACAAGCCAACATCGTTGATTTTTATTGTTTTTTTCGAGGTTTTTGGCCTTCTCGCTTTTTCGGGGTTCCGACGCTCCAAGGCCGTCCAAGAGTCTCCCAAAACCGCTCCAAGACGGCCGAAGAGGCCCCCAAGACCGCCCCAAGACGGCCCAATCCGTAGCCATTTTGGCTCAAGCCATTTTGGCTCAAGTTCGAAACGCTTCCCTGGCGCTTCGAGCTTGGTCGCTGCCGAAGGGACGGCTCAGGGCGACCTTCTTGCGAGGTCAGGCCTCGCGGCACGCGAGCTTCAGCGCCCGTGCCTTCCATCCGCATTTTGCGGAGATCCCTCCCAGTCCACCGTGCTCTTCACCTCGCCCAGACTGCTGCCATGGGGAAGCGGCGATCTGAGCGGCGTGGCTCTGCACGATCTTCATCGCCTTCATCTGCTCCAAGAAGGAGCGCCAGCAGGACACCCGACGCCCGCCGTTCCGACGGCGAAGATCAGTCTCGGATCACCTCCCAGCTCGACTCGATCGCCTACAGCATTGCTAGCATGAACCAGGTGGTCTCGCAGAACGCAACAGAGCTGGCCGAACTTCGAGGTGCCGCGCAGGGAAGTTTCAAACGATGCGGGGAGCTCGCTGATCAGATGAAGCTACTCGCTCGTGACGTACAGTCCAAGCACCAGATGCTCGACTCTGAGTTGAAGAACGTCATCTCTGTACAGGACGCGAAGTTGAATGCCCTCCGCACCGAGCTCTTAGCTGGGAACACAGGTGACGCCGCCATGACCTGCCCCTCGCTTAGTGAGAAGTGCGAAAACATAGAGCGACAACTGGCCGACCTGGCCGATCGTCAGCGCATCTCAGAGACTCGACTGTGCGAGTCGCTCTCCACCCCGACCCCGACCTCCCCCCCCTGTCCTCCAGTGCCTCGAGTGCCAGGGGCAGCTCGCGCCCGAGCCCGCCCGACCAACCGCAGCAGGATACATGCAAATTGGTCCTGCTTGGCTTTCCTAGGCCCCTCCTTGCCAAAGATCTTCGTGAGATTGGCAACGCGTGTATCAGGCAATTCTCCCCAGAAGCACAGCAGGCAAGGATTCTTGCCCGCGGCTTTGATCTTTCGAAGAAGGTGACACTCCTCTTTGAGACGGCGCTAGGGGCCAGCACTTTCTTGGACAATTTCATCAGAGCAGGGGGCACATGGAGTGTGCCTGACCCTGCAGAAGGCGCCCCGCCCCTCTCACTCCGCTTCCGTCGTGATCTCAACCCCATCTCGCGGCAGCTGTTCCTCTCCCTCGGGAGGATCCGAGCTGCACTCACTGCCCTCCTTGCACCGAAAGGGGTTGAGGTAGGCAGCACAGGACCCGGCGGCTCAGTTTTCTTCTTACGGCGGGCCCACGAGCCCGCACAGGCAGTCAAAGCGATAGTTTCTGGAGAGTCGAATATCGAGATCCGCTGCGCCAGAGATGTTTTTATTGAATTTGGAATCTTCGAACGCATCGAGCGCATCGAGGCTGCAGGGGCGGTGACGCTCCGTAGGCCCTTTTAAGACGGAGGCAGACCGTTTTCCCACTCAGGCCCCCCCCTCTTGCGCCTCCTCTCTCTTCCTCCCCCCCTTTTCCCTCTGTGCATGGAACACTGGCGCCCTCTTCACCACTGTGAAAACGAACTCCTGGCGTGCTCGGGACCGTTGCCACCGTTACATATCGCTCTGCAACTCCAATGGCATCATTACCGCACAAGAAACACATGGACATATCGGGGATATTGCTGAGTTGGAACACAGCCTGCCTGGCTTCCGATTCGGATATTCTTTCTTTGAAGACTCCTCTCGGGAAGGAGGGGTTGTCACCGCTCTCAGTCCTGCTCTCGTTCATCTCTTCTCTTCCGTTTCTCATTCTACTTTGGTCACAGGGAGGATGATCAAATCGACGTTGATTGGGGACTATGGGAATCTGATTGCATACAATCTTCATCTCCCGAATACTTCTGATGCATTCCCTCTTTTTGCTGGAGTGCTCGGCGTGCTGCAACGCGACGTTCTGTTACACCTGGGGGAGGACGCCGTCGTAGGCGCACACATCCTGCTCATGGAGGACTGGAATTTTGTCTTAGAGGAGGAGGGGGGGCTCAACGGGGACGGGAGTGGTATCTCTGCCGGCGACGCTGGGCGCCCACGACGCTTTCGCCGTCTTCTCCCCCATTTCACTGAACTGTTTCAGCCCGCCGACACCCGCAGAGGGAAGAAAGGGTCCGCCGTCGCTTCGACCTCGCGGTTAGATCGGATCTACACCTCCCTTCCCGCTGCCCTTATCCGCGATCTCACCATCTCCACCACTGTCGTTGGGAAGCTGAAAGATGTGATGAGCAGCGACCACCTGCCCGTTCGTTCTACTATCACAAGGTACTCTCCCGACCCCAGGAGCCCCTGCATCCCCGCATGGCTTGCCGAGACCCCTGAGTCCGGACAGGCCCTTGAGGAGGTGATTGCTACCATCCCCGCCGCCTGGGACGAGTGGGCCCGTCTGGAGTTTGCCAAGTCTATGATGTTTGAAGCTGGCCGATCGGCCCGTCTTGCTCTGCGGCGTCGGCTTGCCCGCACGAGACAGGAGAAGCACTATTGGGCTCTCTCAGCGATGCGTGCCGTGATACGTGGTTACCAAGAGGGGGCTCGACTCGCTCTCGAATGTTATCCTCGGCTTCGGACCCACTTCGACGAGCTCGATCGGTGCATTCACTTCGAGGGGTCATCGCATCATATCTCCTGCATATACAGGCAAATTCTGGAGGAGGAGGAAGGCGATATTAGGAGGAGCTCAGCGGGTGCTTCGGTGAAAAGGTCGGCGATGGCTCGGTTACGTCGGCGGCGGCTCCTCCGGCAAAAGTTTCGGAAGCGGACGGTCCTGGGGAATATCATCTCGGCGGGCGGAGTCCACGCATCGTCCGACTCGGAGGCCGCCGCTTCTCTCGGGGCCTTCTGGGAGCAACAGTTTGCCGCCCCCACCGTCGATCGCTCCCAGTGGAATTCGATTGCCACCCATATTCGCACCGTGCAGGCCCCGCTTTCGGTCGACTGGTGCCTTCCCTATGCTGTATGGTTTGAGATGGTTCGGACTCGTGGGCACAGCACCCCTGGTCCTGATGGACTACCGTATGCCGCGTGGAAGCAACCGTGTGCGGCTCGTGTTTTATATTCGTGCTACCTCACCCTCTTCGATGACCGCATCTCCTCTCTCCCGACTGACATGCTCTGCAGCTTGCTTGTATTTCTTCCTGAAGGCGCCCTGCAGGATGACTGCCCAGGCCACCCGCTGCACCGACAGGCGGCTGCCACCAGACCCATCTGCCTGGGCAACACGGATGTTAAGATCTTTGCCGCCGCCTGCGTCATGCCCATTGCCGCGGACTCTGCTAGCCTGATAGGGGAGGAACAGAAGTGCGTCAGCGGGAGGGACATGATTGAGAACGTGGCGAGGGCGGAGGCTTGGGGGGTGGAGAGATACATGTCGGCATCTTCAGACGCGGCTTTACTGTTGACTGACTTCGCGTCAGCGTTTCCTAGCTTGGCGCAGGAGTGGCTTTTCTTCGTGCTTGAGGCCATGGGCATTCCTTCCCCGCTCGTCCACTTCTTCCGAATGATGTACTCCGATAACACCGCTATCCTCTCACTTCGTGGTCGTCGTCATGAGCTTATTCGTATCGCGTCTGGGGTCAAACAAGGCTGCCCCGCCTCCATGTTCCTCTTCGTTCTCGCCGTGAGCCCTCTGTTGGCATGGATTAGGGCGTCCCTCGGCTCAGCGCTGGGACTGTATCTGGCATATGCCGATGACTTCGGTTTTGGAGTTGAGCGAATCTCCTCATCACTCAAAGCGCTTCTTGACAGCTTGGAAGCATTGGCGGCGGTTGCCAACCTTCGGCTGAACTTTCGGAAGTGCCAGGTGGTCGTCTGCGGGACTATGGACACATCACCCATCCGCTCCCTCCTCCGCTCCTTTGGGGCGCCCTACAACCTCATTCAGGTCTCCCTCTCCGCCACCTACCTTGGCTTCCCGATCGGCCCCGAGGGCGCCGCGCAGGCATGGCCCCCCATCCTCCCCAGCTTTGTTGCGAGGATTCACCAGACACGTGCATTGGGATTGGGAATTGCTGAGTCCGCGGCTGCCTTTCAGGTTATGTGTGTTAGCAAGCTCCTGTTCAGGCTTCAGCTCTACCCGCCCTCCCAGGGGCTGGCGCCCGCCTACCGCAACGGAGTGCTCCTCCTCACCTCGGGGCCCAGGAACGCCATCTCCTAAAACGTCGCCACGAAACTTACCCGCATCGGATTCGCCACTGAATTTCTGGAGCTCGACGCGGTCGCGAAAGCCACTGCCCTTCGGCATCTCTTGAGATCTGGGTGGATCTTTGGGCTTCTGGATTCGCTGGAGGCCTCTCGTTCAGACGTCGAACACATTCCGTATAGGTGGCTTCGTGGATGGCATGCTGAAGGCCTCTTGGGATATTTGAGGGCGGTCAAAATGTGGCATTGCGGGCTCTCCCTTGACATCCCTTCCTCTTCGAGCAAGTTACAACATCGACTCTATCGGGCGTTTCGAGAGCTAGAGACCAGTGAGAGTATCGAGTCCATCCTCCTTCGGCGTGCCCACCACTTTTGCCCTGAGGTCACCCGTGAGCATATCGTCATCCTGAAAGACAACATAAAAAGAGTGTGCAAAGCAACGAGTATGTATGTTGGCATGGCTCCCTTTCGTTTGCTGACTGGATCTATCTGCACGAGCTCCCGATTTCACTCAACACCAAGAGGGCGTCTATTCGGGTGTCAGACCGTCGACGGAGTCGACAACGATTCGCTTCGCCATTATTCTTCTTGTCCGAAGCTGGAATCACTTCTCAGGAGATGGATGGGGAGACATATTCGAGCTCATCAAGGTGAGCGCTCATTCCATTGGTTTCCCTTTTGCCTCCTCGCATTTGACGATGTTGCTGGTCTCCTCCGTCGTGCTTCCTG
>CAUYUJ010002681.1:551229-599957 GCA_963575745.1 Prorocentrum cordatum
TGCAAACAACAATTTCTCTTGAAATATTTGTGCAGGCCGTCGTAGTACCGCGCGCTGCTGTGTCAGCTGCTAGCGCCGGTGATTACCCCATGCCCTGTGCCAGTCGTGGCCCAGCTGTTCTTGCTCAATGTAATGGTCCAGGGGCGCATAAAAGCTGTGGTAGCATTCATCTGTCTCGGCCCACAGTGCCTCTTCGTCAGCGAGCTGCCCCCAGTGGGCTGCGAAGGCCGTTGCCATTGCCTTGCACAACTTTGAAGGATATTCTTTGAGAGGGGCGGTCCTCCAGCCGCCCTGGCCGTCTCGTCCGTAAGCTCTGTCGTGTCCGTTATGTCGGCACAGCTGACCCCCAGGTACTGCCCCAAGCTCTTGTGTGAGTTCGCTGAGGTGCACCGCCATCAGACACGTTGGCTTTCGCGCGGCCTGCCCAAACTGGCACTGGTCGATGTAGTGTAGCTCGACGTTCGTCTGCTCCAACAGCCACAGCGTCTCCGCTCGCTGCCAGCTGCTCGGCGCTTGAGGGCACCAGGTAGCTGGAGCAGGATGCTCGAGTATAGCGGATACGTTGTACTGCAAGCCAGTAGTGCTGAGTAGTAAGGCTGTCCTGTACAGCTCGTTGGCCAATGCTAGCTGCTGAAGTTCCGTTTGGTTGGCTGCTTGTATGCCCCAGGGGAAATCGTGTGTGCGTAGTGGGCGTGGGGCTTTTCCCTCGGCGGCGCGCCAACGCGATGAGCACCACGTCTCGCAAGGGGGGCCCGCTGCGATGCCGAAGATTTTGCCCTGTCGTATCGCCGCGCGCCAAAACTCAACGACGTCTGGCTTCGTCAGGTCGCCTTTGTCGGGGTCAATCTGCACGTCGATTGATAATACTGTCAAATTACATTCCCGAATGTTCATCTCGAAGTGGTGCTGGAAATCCTCCACTCGGCGTCTTCCTGAAAAAAGGTGTAGCAAGAACATGGTAGTAGTAACCATGGGCCTGCACGGTGCAAATGTCCTTGCTGATGGCGTCTCCGCTTGAGGGGCCGCTGCTGCGGGCGGCGCCGGCGAGAGCTGGAGCTGGTGTTGTTCGATGTGGTCGGCGAGCTTGATGTGCATGATCTGCTGCACAGGCACCAGCGCCTTAGTAGCTCCATGACCCATCGCCTTCCTCGTCGCCACCGCCTCTCGTTCTTCATCTCGACGTTCGGCTGCATCCTGCAAATCCATTGGAACTTCAATTGCTTCGAGTACAGCCAGGCACCTGGGGCACCTTCTCAGGTGCTTGAGTATGCGCGATCGCGTGATGAAGTCCTTCCCGCACCCAGGGCATGTTGTCGAGCGGGCGAGTAGTTCAGGGAGGTCGTAGCCGATGTGCTCCATGGTGCGGTGGCGCTTCCATGCTCCACGTGTTTTCAGGACCTTGCCGCACTCGTAGCATATGTAACCACTGTGTTGTGCAGGTGGCCGTCCATCGAAGTTGGGCGTGATCAGTCCAAAGTCTTGCGCGAGCCGATGCAGCTGCCTTTGCCAGATCCGATGTCGATATACGTCGTGCTGCCAGGCCTTGTACCTAAGCCAGGCACGCGTGAGCATGGCTTGTGCGGCGTGCTCTTGCTGTGTTCGTACCCATCGTACAAGGCCCCTGATGTCACTGCCCATGTCCTCGTCATCTAGTAGGAATCTTTTTTTTTTTTTTTTTTTTCAATCCAGGTCCTCGACGATAAGTACACTCCAGGCCTTACTGTCCTCCCAGAGCTCGTCGATGAGACGGTGAAGAAATGGCGTGTCCGCGTGCAACATTCTGACGACATACATCAGGCGTCGTCGACGCAGAGACATGTGGATCGGGACTTCATCGCATGGCAAGTAGAACGTCGTCGTCCGAGGGGTTTCGTGTCCCGCACCGTCCGCGTGTCGGCGCCTCGCGCGAAGAACATCGCCATGGTCTGCTCCCTGCAAGCTGCTGCTTCTGTTGTCTGTCAAGGCCCCCATACTGAGCGCAGTCGTTGTCAACAGGCTTTGGGCCCAACCCTCCTGAGACGTGCTAGCAAATCTTGGCTTTGAGGCCGATGTGCGGCAGTCGGAGGATGGACTTCTTCAAAGGGCCCTCTGCAGATCTGTGGTCGATGATGCGTCTCATAAGGTTCGGCCCTTCGCTGCCGTCGCTTGCCACAATATTGCCCAGTGTGAGTCCCTGAGTCGTAACTTCAGCTGTGGTGGCATCAATGCTGGTCAGCAGTTGGCAGTCCTCGCGGTGCAGTGTGACGGGGCTGGTCTGGAAAATCTTCGCCTTGATATGCTGTTTGGCGTGTCCGTCGATATGCAGTAGGGCTTTAGTCTTCTTGGGGTGTAGGTCGTGCCCGAAGATCTTGAGTCTCCTCGCAATGATGGGCAATATATCAAAGATGCTGCTCTCCATGTTTGTATTGTCCCTGAGAACGCACAGGAATGTCGCATCGTCCATGAAGGATACTTCTGGCAAGGTCTCTTCGTGATCTCGGAGGTGGCCTGTGGTGGTAATGGCTTGCTCTCCCACTGGTGGTAGCTGCAATGAGTACCCCCCGAATGCAGCTCCTGCTCCAGCGGGCCCAGGGCGCGCGCGAAGCTGATGTTGAAAATGAGGTCGGCAAGGCCGTTGCCTGGGCGTGTGCCCTTGCGGCTCTCTGCGCATAGTTCGTCTCCACGTACTTGGAAGAATGTCGCGTCGTGTGCCTCTTCCAGCTGGAAACGGAGGTTCTCGTCTACTTCGTTGAGCGCTAGGTAGCCTGGTGCTGAGATCAACTGTTGGATGGCAGGCATGAGCCATTCTGGTGGGTCACCTCCTGCCATCACCTTATGAAGCCAAGGCTTCTCACCCTCCCGCCCCAGCTCGAACTCCGGGGACTGTCGGAGTGAGGATAGCCTCCGGAGGTCAAACAGATCCGACGGCGCTGAGACTCCATGCGCCTTGCAGATCCCAGTGAAACCATTGATGGTGTGGGTGGAGTACGCGCCTGGCTTCTTCGGGATTCCGCCATGCTGAGTGACTCTCAGTAGACAGCTGCAGACCCTCAACGTTGTTGAGCGGAGCCACTTGTGGTAGTGCTTGGCCACTGTGCTGTTAAGGAGGATCGACCTGTAGTACTCCAGTAGGGCCCTCGTGCCGCTGCCCTTATGAAGCTTCACTGCGATACCTGCCTTGAATTGGATTGGTTCGCGGCCTCGCAGGATCGTCTTCAGGGCGACAGGATACCAGTGGCGGGCCGTCTCCTCGGGCGCGAGTTTGAGGATGTCGTCGAGGTTGCCGCCAGGTCCTCCTGCTCGACCCTTTTTGCCGTCCGCGAAGCTCTCCACCAGGACGTTGAGTGTCATGAGCAGGTGCTGCGAGACCTCATCGGGTGGTGATCTGCAAGTACGGCTGCTGTTGTAGCGGTCCGTGAGGTCGTACTTGTCCCTGATGTCTGCTGACTCAATCTTGGCGAAGTGCTGCAACGTGGCACGGCTGATCTCGCTCTGGCTGCCCATGATGGTACCATCGGACAACTGCATGGTGGGTAACGCACTGTCGTATTTTGGTTTGCGGCCGCCGTGGATCAGGATCTTCTTGGTCAGCTGCCACTCGGACCTGGCGTCCCTTGCTGTTCTACTGTCCGCCAATTTGATACCAAGGTCATGGAAGTACTGGTTGCGGTCGGTACTGAGCTGGTGCCTGAATGTGTCCCTAGTGTGGGCGATGAAGAGCCTTGCGGCGTCGTGCGCAATGCCGAGGCAGCCAGCGGTGCGGCTGAGCTGGCAGGCGCCCGCAAGGGCTGCAACAGAGTTAAACCAGCTGTCTTCAACGCGGGCGTAGGCCGGCGCCTCGTAGCAGAGCCTCTTGCGGAATACTTCTAGTGGTGCTGCGTCCCCATTGTTCGTGTAAGTCCGCGTGGAGCTCTCAGCGTATCTGCGTAGTCGCAATAATCGCATGCTGGCCTCTGAAATGGTGGCGTTGCAAGGTGTAAGCGGGTCTGGTCCGAAATGCTGCTTCGTCTTGTCGGCAATGAGCCCCGCCGTCTCGTGGTAGTGTTCATTGACGTCGGCCTTCCATGGTGGTAACCTGGTGCTGTTCAGGTCCTGCTTGAAGGCAGTGATGCACTCTGGGTTCTTGAGCTTGTTAGTGTCCAGCTGAGCGGCCCCCTTCAAGTTGCGGTGGCGTCCGATGATGTCGCCCGCGACTTCAACAAGCACGGGCAGGTGATCCGTGGTCGTGTCGAAGCCGTTCTGAGCGCCATTGCTCCTCTGCTTGCTGTACTCGTTTTTCTTCTTGGCGGCCGGCTTTTGGAAGTCCTTCAGTACTGTGCAAGCTGCGACGCATTTGAACAGGCAGGGAGCCATGGCGACGTAGTCGATGCGGTTGGAGACCCCGTCCTTGTGGCATGTGTAGTCGTCGCTGTTCCCGTAGTATGTGTTGACGACGTGCAGGTGGCAACTGGCGACAGACTCATAGAATTCGTGTCAATTCTTGTCTGTCAGCTGATTTGGACCCTTCTGGCCCAGCCACAGCGTGTCCTCTCCATCTTTGTGTCCTAGTTTGGCATTCGCATCGATGAGCAGGATCTCTGGCTTCCATGTGTCGCACAGCTCTCTGAAATGTTCCCACCACCCGCTGATGTCCTTGGCCTTCTGGCACGGGGCGTGGGCCACGGCGATGACGTGGTGGAACAAGGGAGCATGCGCGCGGACAAAGAGCATCCTGGCCGAAGAGTGCAGTTTTGTGAGCTGGGACTGCTTGAAGTACAGGTCTTTCCCTTTGAGCTGTCCGTACGGGATCTCCACGTTGAGTAATAACGCGCATCCCCAATTGCCGTCCTGCGCGTCGCTCTGGAAGTTGATGAAACCTTGTCCAGTCCATATGGCCTCCTTACAGCGAGTCCCCTGCAGCCCGGCGACGTGAACCTTCAGGTCCAAGAGTTGTGCTCTGACCAGAGCCCCTTTGCTGGAAATGTCCAGGTGCAGGTCTGTGGAGGTGAAGTCGCCTACCATGGACTGGGCGTTGTACTGCACGATGTTGAGCTTCAGTATGCCCTTGTTGTAGCTGTCCGCGGTAAGGTCGGGGATGTGGTCTGCTTCTGCCGTCTGGGGTGCGACGTGCTCCTCGAGCTGTCCGTGCTTCCAGGTTGGGTAAGCATGTAGGTCCCTGCAAGCTGGGTTGTCCATCCAGGCCCATTCGAGCGTGCTGTTATATCGTACTATGCCAACTAGCTCTTCCGCGGGCGGTGGTGGCGCTGGTTGGAGTGCCGCATACTTTGACAGAATATCTGCTGCTTCGTTCCAGGGTGCATCTCGATGAGCATGTGTGTGTGTGTGTTCGAAGCTGATGACCTTGGTGAGTTGGAGCTGCTGGAATAGTATACGTGTGAACCTCGCGAGTGGGCGGTTCCTACACGATCTGGTCCTCGATGTTCCAGCTGCTGCGCCAAGGGCCGCGGCGTTGTCGCCGATGATGACGATCTCATGCTCATCGTCCTCCTGGATACATGCGATACCTGCCCAGAGCAACGCTCCCAATTCGGGGCTAGTACTGGAGGTGATGTTGTTGGCCATTTCCTCGCTGACTGACAGGGCGTGGTTGGAGTACATGTGTCTGTAGTAGGCAATGCCCTGGTCGTCTTCCCTCAAATGTACCACTGCCCATGCCGATGTGCCTGGCGCCTTGGCGTGGTAGGACGCGTCGGTGAAGTAGTAGTGCCGCATCGCAGACGCCGAGGGTCTCGGGGGCGCGAGATGCCTTACCGCCAACCTGGTGTGCTCGTGCAAGTCGTGTTCCTCGAGGTCATAGTGCCATGTCAGCTTCTGGACGTGTTGTTGGAACTATGTCGGTAGAAACTGTGGTGATCCAATATTGGCATAGCGTCGCTGAATGCTGCTGCTGCCGCTGCGCAGGTCGATATTGTGCGTTTGTCCGTGTGTTGCTGGTATGGTTCTTTGTCGGCGTCGCCTCCTGCGCTCGCATCGCAGGTAGTCGTCGCTGTGTTCGCACTCATTGTTAATGCATCGATTGTCTAGAGTTCTGTCTGCAGTTATGCTGCGCCTGGGTGGAATGCGGAAGGGGTACATGGCTGTGGTTGTTCGGCAGTGTGATGCGAGGGTGGATTGGTGCTGTCCAGTCGGGTGTCCGCGAGTGCCGTGGTAGCACTTGAATGGCAGCATTGCTCGTCGAGGTTGTGCGTCTTTCTGGGGCTGTAAATGTTGTCTGGGGTTTGTCGTGCTAGCTGGGAGTGGCTGCTCGGGCTCCACATGGTCGGCTGGAATACAGGGCGTGGGCCCCGCTCGCGTCGCGCTCCTCTCCCGCGGGATCGGCGGTGTTTGGCGGCACACCTCATCGGCGTTCAAGTTGTCCGATCCAGCCCGCACGGCCTGACTGAACAGGGGCTCGTGTGATTGGGCATGGAGCATGCTGTCACGTAGGCGATGAGTTATGCCGTCAGGGGGGTCGTCTGGAGTCGGTGACGGAGTTGGGGGCGGAGTTGGCGCTGCACGGTGCTCGTTGGAGCCGGCGGTTGCTATGACTGGAGCCGGTGGTGGAGTTGGAGCTGCTCGGTGCTCGTTGGACCTGGTTGCGCACCCCAGCACGACATCGCTGACGCGAGAGCAAGGCATCGACCACCCTCCCGTCGGAGGCGTGCCCTCGCGCCTTCGCACCTGCAAGGGGGAGTCAACCCGCAGCTGCTCGGGGAGAGCAGGTCCGCCCGTCGGCGGCCTTGCAGAGTGAGGCGACCCCGCGCTGACGCGCCAACGTAGACAGGTCCTGGTCGGTGCATTGTGTTGTTTGGGCTCGACTGCGCATTGAGTATGCTCTGCTGCTGCGGGCCGAGGCGTTGGTCTCCAAGTAGTACGCATACTCGTGCGGCCGCAGCTGTGCTCCCGATTCGGGCGCCCGATGGTGGCGTCCATGTCCTGCTCCGCTGGTTGTTCAGATCCATAGGGCTGAGTACTATCTGGCAGTACGTCGTCCTCGCTACTGCTGTTGTCGGCGAGTGCCTCGAATGAGTTCTTTGTCGATATCGCTCCGCGGCCTGAAAGAATATCCACCTTAGGTAGCTGTCTGCGTAACCTTCTGCACTTCGCCACTCTCCTTGCTGTTGCTACCGCTGTGGCGTCGTTGAGGTGCGATTCTGCTGGTGCTGGGCTGCTGTCATTGCTGTCAAGGCATGTGTCTTGGATCTGCTCTAGCTCGTCAGCTTGCATTGGTCCATGCTGAAACTGTCGGTTGTGAACGGTGCTTCGTTGTGCCGTCGTGTGTGCATTGAACTTGGCTGTCACAGGTGGACTAGCCAGCCCCCCCGGGGTCTTTCTGCTTGACTTGCAGTCCTCATGCGGGCCAAAGTGGCTGGCATTGCGAGGTTGGTGCGAGGGCCAGGCTCCGTCGGCTGCAAATGTCTGGTGCCCAGCGAGGGCCTGGCGCTGGGAGCCCTCCAGAGGTGGTGTCCCTGGTAGTCTCGACCTGCTGCCTGGGCCCTCCTTCGCGTGGCTGTGCAGCCTGGGTTGCGGCGCCGCACGGGCCGCCGCAGCTCCTGCGGAGTAGGATGCTGGCACTGGCATAGCCGAGGGGTGTCGCCTTGGTCCATGCTGCTGGCACTGTGGCTGGCTGCCCGAGTAGCCCCCCCACTCTTGCTGCAGCCTCGCCCCGCCGTAGCCAGGTAGACCACGCGTCGCGGCCTGAGGGAGTCGCTCAGGTCCGCGCTTGGATCGCCCCTGCTTGGCATCGCCCTCCTGTGGGCGGTCCCCACCCTTGCCCACAGTTGCGGCGTCTAGAGAGCTGGTAGTGCCTATGGTTCGTCTGGTGCGTCTTTTGGCTCGGTGCTCCCTAGTGGAGCGCTGTTGATCTGTAGCGGATGCGGCATCCCCAAGGCTCGCATCGGCTTGGGCGTAACTGAGTAATGTAATGGAGGCTAAGTGCGATTGTGCGCGGCCGGCCAAGGGTCGCTTGTGGTGGGGGCTGGGCGTAGGCTCGTCACCGCACGGGTCTCTGAGTCTGGGCCTCCTATCCCCATGATCTTCTGGTGTGGTTGTCTGGACGCAGGTCTGGGCCAGTTGCCCCCCAGCCTGCGTGCTCCCCCTCAGTTTTTTGACCCTCGACCCCCGTCGAGGTCGCTCTCGCCGCTCTCGATGAAGGATGCCACTCTGTCACCTGGGTCCACGAAGCCGTCATCCGCGTCGCAGATCCTGACCTTTTTAGGCTGGCTCCTCGCCCTCCTGGGCTCTCTTGAATGCTTCAGATTGCCTCTGCGGGGCGGTGCTGAGCTCGTCCTCTCTGGTGTGCCCCTGGCCCCTGAGGAAAAAAAAAAAAAAAAAATAAAAAAAAAAATAAAAAAAAAAAAAAAAAATAAAACAAAAAAAAAAAAAAAAAAATAAAAAAAGAAAAAAAAAAAAAAAAATAAAAAAAAAAAAAAAAAAAATAAAAAAAAAAAAAAAAAGAAAAAAAATGAAAAAAATAAAAAAAAAAAAAAAAAAAAGAAAAAATAAAAAAAAAAAAAAAAAAAAAACAAAAAGACTAAAAAAAAAAAAAAAATAAAAAAATGAAAAAAAAAAAAAAAAAAAAAAAAAAAAAAAAAAAAGCGCGGAGGTGGTAGCCGTGGCTCGTGTGGCACGGTGGGCGTGATGTCCTCTATCGGCAGGCGTGGAGGGTTGCTGGGACAGGCCTCTTCGTCGCGGCTGAGGTCGATGAACAAGGTCGTCATGGGTGTTTTGGCTGGCTGCTGCTGCTGTTGCGAGCTCTTGTTAGGCGTGAAGGGCGTGACGGGTGGGAAAATGCTGGGCCTCGGCGTGGGCTGCTCCGTCGGCATGGGCGAGTCTGCTGCTGTCGCTGGTGAGAGTGAGGCTAGGTCCGTCGGAGCTTCGTCCTCCTTCTCCTCGCGCAGGTCTTGGCCCATCTTTGGTTCTTCCTCCTGCAGGTCAGCGTCGTCGGATTCGCCGATCGGGATGCAGTCACTGTCTGCCCTCATGTCGAGCAGCCCGTCTTTCCTAGCTTCCACGGTGGTGACCCTCTCTTCTTTACCCATCCCCAGGTCGGTCAGGTGGTGGAATGGGTCGACGCTGGCGTGCTCTTCAAAGGACGGGCGCAGCTGTGGTGGCTGCTGCGGCGTCGGGGGCTCTTCGGCATGCGGCCTCGTCGCGAAACTCAGGTCCTGAAAGATGAAGTCGCCAAATAACGAGGTGCTCGGCTCTTCAGGCGTTGGCCTCGAAGCTGTATGCGACTTCTCTCCTGATCCCACCATGGCCAGCTCCTCAAGGTACGACGGCAGCTCGGGATGTGGGGACTCGTACTGACCAGGTAGGAGCTGGAGTAGGTCTGCCTCGAGTTGCTCTCTCTGGTACTTGTCCTCTTGCTCCGCCATGACTTGGTCACGCTCAGTCGCGGCTGTATCCACCCTGAGGTCATCCGTCATGTCGACCAGAAGTTCCTCATCCACCCGTCCTCCTGCACCCCAGGCATCCCGTAGAGCATTCTGGAGTCCTGCAGTATGCCGCTCATGCTCGCGTTGGAGGTTTTGTAGTTGCTGCTGCCTGTGCATGTCGTTCATGTGCTGGATGTGGGCATGGTGCCGCATCGCGGCCTGTATCTGCTGGTGGTGCTCGTGCTGCAGGGTGCTGTGGTACTGCTGAGTCGCTTGGCTCTCCAACCTCTGCTGGTGTTGTATTGCCTGGAGCTCGCTCGTGGCTGCTGCTTGGCGCTGTAGTGCGGCCTCCTCCATCCTTTTGGCTTTGTCCTCCGCCTCCTGGTGCTCCCCGACGCGCTCCGAGTACTTTTCCTGCTCGTACTGCATCTCGTGAGCCTTCGCCTGGATGGCCGAGTGCTCCAGATTCAGGATAACCCGCATCGCTTCGCGCTTTTTGGCCTCTTCCTGGTGCTCGTAGGCCAAATGTTGGTAAGCCACAGCGATCTGCAACTCCTCTTCCTTGTGAGCGCTGCGCCGAGCGCATCGCTCCTGGTACTCCGCCTCCGCCATCTCCTGCAACGCCTTTTCATTATGCTCCTGTGATATCTTGTGCCACTGGGCCTCCTGAGCCGCCATCTGTCGCACCGCATGCTCCTCCTGCCTGGCCTTCTCGACCTGCTGCGTGTAGATGGCTGCTCTTTTCTGGTCCTCCTTGCGCATTTCCTCGTGCAACCTCTTCTTCTCCAACTCGAGATGCCTTTGCAGGTCCACGAGCATCCCTTTGGCCCTCTCCTCCTGTGTCCTCTGGCTGCCTCTCTGTGCCTCATATGCTTTCGCTTCCTCCTCCTCCTCTAGATTGGCGCTGTGTTGCCTCTTGAGCGCGTTGACCCCCCATGCGTGCCACCCCTGCTGCTTGGCCAGCTGGACTTCTGTCTCATGTATCATATGTTGCGTCATGTTCTGCTCGCAGGCCTTCATCTCGCTCTTGTGCTTCCGCTCCGCCTGCTCCAGCACGTCTCTTTGCTGCTGTTCTCTTCTCTGATGCAAGTCCAGCCTCTCGGTTAGCTTCCTGATGGCATCTTTGATATCGCCCTTGTTGTCGGCGCTGGTTCTTCCTGCCGCTATCCTATCTTGCACTCCAGGACTTTGCTCCACTCCGTCTTTGCCACCAGGACGTCGTGCTTCATGCCGTGCTGAGGCTGGTGTATCTGGCGCTGCGGCTGCTTCGCGCTTCCTCCTCGCAGCTGGGTGTGGAGCGCGTCCTCTGGCGCGGTCCTCGCACCCCTCCTCCTCCGACGATTCCTCCTTCACACCCGCTGATTTGGCCATCTGGTCTCTGGTTTCCCTCAGCAGGGTCTTGTAGACCTTGATGGTTCTGGCGGCCGCCGCCTCCTGGTCGAGCATCATGTTGAGCCGCTTCTCCATCTCGGTGTGCTCCTCCTCCAGCTTTTCCAGTGTAGCCCTGAGCTGCTTCGCGCGCTCTTTGTGGGGCAAGGCGAAGGAGATGTTCGTAGCAGTGGTCGCTGCTTCCTGCTCGAGGCTCGATGTGCACAAGCCCGCCAACCTGGCGCCAGCAATGTTCTCGGCGAGGCGGTCCAGCCTGTGGCACTTCGTCTTGTACCACACGTAACGCATCTCCTCGTCGTCGGGTGGCGCGGACCAGCTCTCGTGCTCCATCGCCACGGCGAAGGAGACAGGCGTGATGCTGTCCAGGACTGCCTTCTGCTGCAGGCTGTACTGGAAATTGCCGATGTGGGTAGCAGCTATGTCCTGCTGGTCCTCTTCTCTGCGCCTGCTGCTCCTCCTTCTGGCTGAGTTGCTCCTCCATGGCGCACTAATGTCCTCCAGTGCTGGCGCTGTCGTTCGCGCTGGGTGCTGTGGATGCTTTTGTGGGGGTGCGTAAGGGGCTGGCTGTTTTGGTGCTTGTGGTGTGAGGTGCTGCTGCGCTGCTGCTGATGTGCATGCTTGCCTCTGTGCGTTGTGAGCTTGGTATCCGTTGTTCGGGCGTCTTGTAGTGCTGGCCATCACACGGGCACACCAAACCCCCCCCCCCCAGGCGTCGCCCTCGATGGCTCCCGAAAGTCATAGGAACCGACCAGTCTCTGGCGCTGCTGCTGCGCCTGCGCTGGTGCTGCTGCTGCGCCTTCGTCGACATCTCGCTGCTGCTGCGGCTGCGCTGGTGCTGCTGCTGGCGCTGGGGCTGCTGCGCTGAGTGGTGGCTGTTGAGGACGTTGGCCGCCTCCACCACGCGCAGCAGGGCCCTCGCCGAGGAGCGGCGTGCCCTCTCCCGCCTGTGCCAGGCGGGCTCCCGAGGCGTCTGGCCCCACGTGGCGCGCCAGCAGGCGCGCAGCCAGGCGCAGGGTCGCGGCTGCGGCGTCGGCTATCGCCGACCCGCCGCGGCGCGCGAGCCCGGCCCCGCGGGCGGCCGATCACGATTGGCGTGAGTCGATCGGCGCGATCGAACGATCAGGCCGAACGGATGATCGTTCTCGGCCCCGGCCCGCCAGAGGCCAGATGGGCTTCCTCCTCCTCCTCCTCCTCCTCCTCCTCCTCCTCCTCCTCCTCCTCCTCCTCCTCCTCTTGCTAGCCCCCCTGCCCAGGAAAGATGCCGACAGGGGCAGGCATGCCCGCAGTTCCGAAATCGCATTTCAGCTGCGAGCGATGGTCCCCCCCGCGTCGCCTGCCGCCTCTCGCGTGTCTCTGATGGCATTCTTGTCTCTTTGGCTGCGTGCGCATGGCGGTCAGGGCGAGGCTACATGCATTGGGCCGCACGTGGAACCCTACATGGCAGAGTACGTGTCAATGTCAAACGAGGCTCTCTTCCGCTTCTTGCGAATTACGACTTCCTCACGGATGGCAGCTTGTGTCCGCGTGGGGTCCTTCGGGATCGTTGGCCGTTTTCTGGATGTGCTTATTCACGAACGGCGTCTTGACGGGTGGCATCATGTGAAATCTTCGCGGATGGCGCATTGTGTCCGCGGGCAGGCCTTCGGGATTGTAGGCCGTTCCTTGCATATGCCGACCTCGTCACCGACGGCGTTTTGTGCCTGCGGGTTGTCCTTTGGGGCGGTTGGCCGCTTTCTGCATGCGCCGACGTCTTCACAGATGGCTTCCCGTGTCTGCGGGCAGCCTTTCGGGGTCGTTGGTCGCGTCTTACGTGTGCCGATCTCTCCACGGATGGCGCCCTGTGTGTGCGGGCAGCCTCTCGGGGCTGCTGGCCGCTTCCTGCGCATGCCGACTTCGTCGCGGATGGCGTCTTGTGTCTGCGGGTTGTCCTCTTCGGCGGTTGGCCGTTTTCCGCATGCATGCCGAGCTATTCGCGCATGGCGCCCAGTGCCCGCCGGCGGCTGTTCGGGGACGGCAGGCCGCTCTGCATAGATGTCGACCCTGCCACGATTGGCGCCCTGCGCGTGCGGGCAGCCCACGGGGGCTGCTGGCTGTTCCTGGCATGAGTGCCGACTGCTCTGCGGACGGCGCCCTGCATCCGCGGGCAGTCCTTCGAGGCCGCGGGCGGCCCCTCCGAGGCTGTCGGCCGCCTGCTACGCCGACCTCGTCGCGGATGGCGTTTCGTCTCCACGGGCGGTCCTTGGGGGCTGTCAGCCGTTTCAGGGCAGATGCCGACCCCTTCGCGGATGGCGCCCTGCGCTCGCGGGCAGCATTCCAGGGTCGTCAGTCAGCCGCGTCTTGCAGATGCCGGCATCTCCCAAGAGAGCATCCATAGGTGATTGAAGTCGTGGCTCGTATTTCTCGCACTCTCGTCGATTTCTTCGCGCTCGCCGTACCCTCGGTGTTTGCGACTACGTCGTTCTGACGTTGTGGTCTGGCGCTGGGGTGGTCATCACGTCGCCCTGGACTTCGCCGATAACCGCTGGTCGTTGAAGAGTGAGTGTTGCAGTGAGTGAGTCCAGCCTCTCCGCAGGCGCGGCGAAGGTCCCGCCATCTGTTCGCGTTGAAGTATTTCTTCTGCCCCCTCCTCGGCGCAGTCGTCGGACGGGCGGCGGACGGGCGTAGGCAGGCGTCGGATGCCAGTCTGGCGGTCGGCGGAGGGACGTCGGAGGACTTATCTCCGCTAGGACGTGCGCAGGTGGGCAGTGCTGCCGCTGGTCAGCTGGACCACCCAGCATCGATTGTTTTCACCCGTTCGGCCGACGACTGTGCTGCGGGGGCCGCTGATGGGGTTGCGCTCCTAGCTGGTAGCCGCCAACTCGGTTCATTCACGGATAGATGGAGGCACGGGGGGAGGAACGCGGCCCAGTGTCGGCAGTCAGTGCGTCAGCCCCTTCGGCAGATGCGTTGGCATTGGTGGGCCTTGATGGTCCCGACGGAGTGGGTGACGGTGTTGGCGCTGTCGTTGGCGACCGAGCGGTGGTGTGCAGAGGCATGCCATGGCAAGGAGGGACGTCGGTGTCCTGCGTGCGGCGCACGGTGTACGCTAGCAGCGAGCCTGGTGGCCGTTGCGGATGCCTCTGCGTGACCATCGGCGCGGCGCAGCACAAACCGCGTGAGCGACGCTCGCAGCGGCGCCCAGGTGGCCAGTAAGGACGACGATGCCATGGGCGAAGTGCCGTGGTCTGACGACTGGGCTTCTCAACCCCGGGGGCTGTACCCAGGAGATCTAAGAGAATAATAAATTGGGAGGGGGGAGAGCGGAGGGAAGCAAGCTACCAGTTCATGTCCTCAGTATTGCTCGATCCAACGTTCCTGTATGCTACTACTCGTTGCTGTTTACCAAGGCTCGCGCCCGCAGAGCCCAGGCTGGCAGGCCGCTCCTCCAACGCGAGGCGCAGTGGCTCATCCCCGCCATCAGCGTCCAGATGCGGCGCTAGGAGCAGGACAGGCGAGGACCTCCGATCGGCCGCGCGCGAGGAGAGAAGCAAGCTGGGTGCGCTCGCGCATCGTCGGCGCTAGGAGCAGGACAGGCGAGGACCTCCGATCGGCCGCGCGCGAGGAGAGAAGCAAGCTGGGTGCGCTCGCGCATCGTCCGATCATCTGACACCCGATCCCCCTCCCTCCCATCCCTTCCCACGGCGCTGAATTGTCTCTACCCGCGGACTCGTGTCACAGCCGACTTGCGGCTTACACAGAACGACCGATTCGTGTTATGCACAATCGGAAGACGGGGAGCTGCGTGCACAGGAGGAGGAGGATGAGGAGGTGGTGGATGAGCAGGAGGATGAGTGGGAGGAAGAGAATGAGGACGAACAGCGGCAGCAGCAGGAAATGAAGCAGGAGGATCGGGAGGGAAAGGAAGACCAGAGGAAGGCGAAGGAAAGAACATGAAGGGGGCGACAACGATGAATAAACACGCGGATTCAGAAAAGTGGCCCGCGCTGAGGCGAAACGATCAGCAGCAGCAAGAATTGCAGCGTAGGGAGCGGGAACAACAGGAGGACCAGGGGAAGGCGGAGGAAGGGAAATGATGGAGGGGGACCACAATGAAGCAATATTCAAATCGAGAAAACTAGCCCGTGCCGGGGCGAGAGCGCCATCTTGAACGACAGGAGCAATGCGCCGATCCGACCATGAGTCCCGCGCTGCTGCGGGAACACCAGTTTGCAACTCCGAAACACTTGACAAACAACAACGAGTGTTGAAATCTTGTGCGCAACAACAAACAGCATGCGGAGGGGGCGGGGGAGTTTCCAGACAACTTCAGGGGAGGAGGGAGAGTAGCATTCGTATTGCTCAATTGTGGATGAAAAGGAGGGAATTTGGGATTTCGGCGCTGATGATGCTGGGGGCTTGTCAGCAGAAAAAGGGAGGCGGGAGGGAGGGAAGGAGGGAGGGATGAGGAGAGATGAGGGAGGAGAGAAGAGGGGGGATGAAGGGAAGGAGGGAGGAGAGAGGAGAGAGGAAAGAGGCAAGCTAGGTGCGCTCGCACCGTATCTGACATCCGATCCGTCCCTCCCTTCCCTTCCCATTGCGCTGTTTCTATCCGCGGACGCGTGTCATAGCCGACGTGGAACTTCAAACAAGACCCCATCGTGATATGCGCATTCGGGATAGTGGAGCTGCGCACATAGGAGGGGGAGGAAGAGGAGGAGGATATGCAAAGAAGATGAGTGGAAAGAGTGGGAGGAGCAGAAGGACCAGGGGAAGGCGGAGGAGGGAAAATGAGTAGGGCGTCGACGATGAAAAATATTTGGAGGCGAAAGCACCATTCTGAACGACGGCAGCAAAGCGCCGATCCGAAAATGAGGCCCACGCTGCAGCGGGAGCACCATTTTTGAAACATCGAAAACAATAATATTGCAAAATTAATCGAAGGAACCAGCCAAGTTTGAAATCCCGTGCAAACGACAAGTACGCGGAGAGAATCGGTTATCTTCCCGGCGGAGCCAAGAGAGAGAGCAGAGTCGTTTCATAATGTGTAGGTTGGGAGGGAGTTGGGGAGGAAAAGAGAGGAGGGAGTGAGGGGAGAGGGAGGGAGCAGGAGGGAGCAGGATGAGGAGGAGGAGGAAGAGGAGGGAGAGGAGTGAGGAGGGAGGTAGGGAGGGAGGAGAGAGGAGGACGAGTTAAGTGCACGCACGCTGTATGTGTCATCCTACCCATCCCACTCATCCCTCCTCGTTGCACTGATGTGTTTTTGTCCGCCGACGGATGTTCAAGCAGACTTCGATTCCCAAAATGGCCACATCGTGTGATGCGGAATCAGAAACGGGACCCGTGTACGGTGGAGGAGGGTGGAGGAGGTGGAGGAGGAGGTGGCAGATGAGCAGGAGGATGAGCAAGAGGATGAGGAGGAGGAGGAGGACCAATGTAAACCCAAGACCCGGCAACGATATTGCAACACATCCTTCCCTTAAGTTCCTTTCTCATACGCTTCTACATGAAATTCATTTTCCCTCGAGGAAATGCCCCGTTGGAAGGCAACCGTTTGAAAATCCCGAATTGTGCCAGAACCCTATCCCTGGGATTTCAACGCCGCGATTATTGCTGCGTCTTGACGATCCTGAATCGTGTCCGAACACCATTCCTGGGACTTCAATATTATGAAGCAATGCAACCGTTGCGCCTTGACATTCCGACATCGAGCCAAAAGGCCATTTCTGGGACGCTAGCCATGAGAATCCTTGAAGCTCTTGCGAACTATTAAGACGAACGCGCGCGGCGCTGAGGCGAGAGCAACACGTTCAAACGGAACCGCGCTCCATCCGCAAAACTTTCGCAAGCTTTACAACAATGTGCGCGGCGCTGGGGCGAGAGCCACATCTTGAAAACGGACCGCCCTCCATCCGTGAACCTTTCTCAAATATCTATAACGAATGTGCCTGGCGCTGGGGCTGGAGCTCCATGTAGAAGGCGGACCGCCCTCCATCAGCGGAGTTGTGGCTATTTCCTACGACGAGCGCGCGCGGCGCTAAGGCGCCAGCCACATTTTGAATGCGGGCTGCCCCCATCCGTGAAGTTGTCGCGAATCTCGAGCTTCGGGAGCATGACTGGTGAGGAAGTCTCGGGCGAAACGCCCGGTCCGCCGTTTCGACCAGCCGGGAGGCGCGACAGGGAGGATATGCTCATAAGGAAAAGGATAGGAGGAGGAGGAGGAGGAGGAGGAGGAGGAGGAGGAGGAGGAGGAGGAGAGGAGGAGGAGGAGGAGGGAGGAGGGAGGAGGAGGAGGAGGAGGAGGAGGAGGAGGGAGGAGGGAGGAGGAGGAGGAGGAGGAGGGAGGAGGAGGAGGAGGAGAAAGGAGGAAGCTGGAGGAGGAGCAGCAGCAGCAGCAAGACCAGGAGCAGGAGGAGCGGAAAGAGCAGGAGGGCCCGGGGAAGGCCGAGAAGGGGAAAGGAGGGGAGCGAAAACGAGAAGGATTCCGATCCACAAGAGTGGCCCGCATTTGGGCGAGAGCGCCATTCCGAACGACGAGCGCAAACGCCGATTCTGAAATAAGGCCAACGCTGCAGCGGGAGCACCATTGTCAAATATTGGAAACGTCCTGAGTGAAAACAAAAGCCATGTCAGATATCACTTTTGAGTTCATGTGCAATACCAGACAGTATGCGGGAGCAAAGGGGGCCCGCCCGGACAGTATTCGGAGAGAGAGAGGAGAGTATTCTTATCATCGAGTATTGTTGGAGGGCGAGGTGGAGGAGGAGGAGGAGGAGGAGGAGGAGGAGGAGGAGGGAGGAGAGAGGAAGGGAGAAGGGAGAGACGAAGGAGGTAGGAGGGAGGAGGGAGAAAGGAGGGAGGCAACTGCGCTCAGATCACATCTGACGTCCTACCCCTCACCCCATCCTTTACCACTGCGTAGATCCACTCTTTATTCGCACAGTCGGATGTTGAAGAGGGCAACGATCCCCAAAGGGTACGCGATGCATAGGATGTAGTGGCATCGCACTGCGTAGGAGAGCACATCAGAACGTGGCATGGCATAGCATGGCATTGCACTGCGGTGCATCATATAGCCTTGCATGGCATGCCATGGCATGGCACGGGACAATATAGCATGGTATGGTGTTGCCTACCCCAGTTTTGCATATCGCAGCATTGCGGAGCAAAACACAGAAATCACAGACATAAAATGATGGCGAAACATGACATAAGATTGAATTCCATACCATTGCTCCGTGAACCGTGCAGCCAGAGAGCCATGTTGGAGGACCGACAATGTGGAGATGAGGCTGGTCTTGCTGCGGGAAGCACATTCATTATTGAAGAGCGGACATGAGGCCCGCGTTGCAGCGGGAGCAAACATCGGAAGGCCCGAGAACGCAGAAGTGAGATTCACGCTGAGGTAGGAACACGAACTTGAAGGACCAGAAGCGCGGACATGAGGAGAGAGGAGAGGGAGGGAGAGGAGAGGAGAGGAGAGGAGAGGAGAGGAGAGGAGAGAGGAGAGAGGAGAGAGGAGAGAGGAGAGAGGAGAGAGTAGAGAGGAGAGGAGAGGAGGGAGGAGAGGAGAGGAGGGAGGAGAGGAGGTAGGAGAGGAGAGGAGAGGAGAGAGGGAGGAGAGGAGAGGAGGGAGGAGAGGAGGGAGGAGGGAGGGAGGGGAGGAAACGGAGCGGAGAGAGGGAGGGAGGAGGCTTCCAGGTGGGAGTGAACTGCGTCCCTGGACCGCCCGCGCCAGGGCCCGCCGGCCCGCGCACGCGAGCGGAGCGGGCGCTTCATGCTGGCCGCTCCCCGCCGCCGTCGTCGCCGCAGTGCTCGTCTTCGTCGTGGTCGTCGTCGAGGGCGTCGTCGAGGTCGCCGCCGCCATGGTCGAGGTCGTCGTCGTCGTCGTGGTCGTCGTCGTCGTGGTCCTGGTCGTGGTCCTGGCCGGGGTCGCCGCCGTCGTGTCCGCCCCCTGCCGTCGCTGCCGTAAGAGTCACTGTCGTGGTCCCAGGCAAACTACGGCCTTTGCTGAAGGCTCGCGTCGGATCCTAGAGTTTTTCTCGCCTCGGTACGCCAATTCCAGCAGCTGCGCCTCGCCGAGAGCGTTCCTGGGGGGCCAGAATCGTCCCAGATTGCCACCAGAGGCCCGACTTATGGTCTGAAAACCTGGCTCTCCGACGATGCGTTTTTATCATTCGGGGGTGTGTTCCTCGATTTTGGGCTCCTGGGTCCCGTTGTCGGTCCCTGGTAACAGTCGAGGTGGGGCGAAAAGTGACTCAGGGATGGCGTCGATGCCTCTGGGGTCGCACATTGAGAAATCACATCGTCGGATGTCTGGGGTCGTCGCCGTCGTCGTTGCCTCTTTGTCGTGGTCGTCACCGTCTCCGCCATGGTTGAGGTCGCCGTCGTTCGGCGGCGAACCCCGGGGGGGAAAGTGAGAAGGAAAAGGCCTTCTCAGAAGGCTCGGAAGTCTCCCGGCCTTCTGAGAAGTTTTCTAAGCCTTCCCCGAAGACACAGAACATGTCTCAGAAGGCCTGAGGGCGTCTGAGAGGTCCCGCCGCCGCCTTTGAGAGGGCCTTCTCCTTCTCACTTCCCCCCCACGCTCCCCGAGGAGTCGTCGTCGCCGTGGTCGTGTCGTCGTGGTCGTGGCCGCTGTGGTCCTGGACGTGGTCGCGGTCGTCTTCTTCGCCAGTGTCGCCGCCGCTCGTCGTCGTCATCGGCATGTTCGTCGTCCTCGTCGTTTTTGAGGATCGAGGGGTGGTTTTCGAGTGTATTTGTTTTGGGGCACTATGATTGCATTGTTTGTGGTCTCGAGGGGGGAGGCACCCACGTGACAACGTCTGAACTCGCCTCGAGGTCCTGGTCAAAACGCAGCCCAGGAGAGGTCCAGGGTTCGATCGCCGTCGTCGCAGCCGACGTCGTCATCGTCGTTTTCCAAGTTCATGCCGCTGCCCTCGTCGGCGTCCTCGTCGCCACCGTCGTCGTCGTCCTGGTTGTCGAGGGTCATGGGTTGTTGATCGACACTCGAGGATCCATTTTGTTGCATGTTGTATTGTTGCTGCGTGTTTGGATGGGATCGTGAGGACGATATTGTGGCCACGGCTGAGTATGCTCGGTATCCTGCTCATAGTGGGTTCCAGGAGAGGTCTGATGGCCGTTCTCGTCGCCGTCGTCGTCGCGACGACGTATTCGTCCTCGTCGTCGTCGGCGTCGCCCCCCTCCTCCACGACTGGCGAGTACAACGGCGACGAGGTCGGAGGGGAGGAGGCGGAGGACGATTGCGGGGAAGAAGAGGTCGGTAAGGAGGGTTTTGGAGGAGGATTGTGGAGGATTGTGGAGGAGGAGGAGGAGAAGGAGGAGGAGGGCATGGATGACGATAACGACGCGGTCGCAGAGGAGGAGGAGGAGGAGGAGGAGGAGGAGGAGGTGGGGAAAGAGGATGACGGGGAGGATAACGACGTCGGTGAGCAGGAGGAAGCGGAGGCAGAGAAGGAGAAGTTTCAGGAGGAGGAGGAGGAGGAGGAGGAGGAGTACCAGGTCGGTGAGGAGGAGGGGGAGAAGAAGGAGGAGGAGGAGGAGGAGGAGGAGGGGGAGGAGGAGGAGGAGGAGGAGGAGGGGGAGGAGGAGGGGGGAGTGGAGTGGAGTGGAGTGGAGTGGAGTGGAGTGGAGTGGAGTGGAGTGGAGTGGAGTGGAGTGGAGCCCGTTTCGTATGCAAGTCTGTCCTCTGAACCCTTAAAGTGTGCTCGATTGCCTAGCCTTCCTCTCGGCTTGGCTGAGGACCTTGGGCTTGAAACCAGCCGCCAGTCTGTCGAGGTATTATCGCTGGGTTCTGTTCATCTGCTCACGACACTGTCGCCCCAAGAGGCGATGCTGCTTCTTGGCGATGGCGCCACACTGCGTACAAAACCAAACCCTGAGAGTCGTCTTAACATTCAAGATGTGGGTGGGATGAGCCCACCCCCCATGATGTGGATGCGATCCCATTTCTTCGAGGACATAAACACGCCGTCCGTTATATAACTGCGGGCAGGGTGCGGAGCGCCAGGCTTTCACGCAAGCCTTGGAGGCCGACCCGAAACATCTGTTACGGTGCTGCTTATCTTCAGTGAAAGCATGGGGAGAGAAGAGGGCGGAGACAGCAACAGCAGAGGGAGGAGGAGGAGGCAGGGGCGCAGCAGCAGCAGCAGAGCGCCCTTGCTCCTCGGACCATCGGCCGCCTCGGTGGCCGTCATACTGCCGATCGTTGCTCTGAGGAGACGCTGCCTGACCAGGTATGCCCTCCTCTCGCGCATGAGAATGCGGCACCTGTCGGCCTCTGGCACACGAGCATCGTGAGCAGCGTTGGCGGCTAACTCGCCCGCGACGGCGTTGCCCACCACGAGGCCCTGCACGCCGCGTCCCTCACACAGCTGCTGCCGTGATGTGAGAGTTCGTGCACAGCGCGACCACGCGCCGGTCACGTACACACTTGCCCATGTGCCACCATATGTCCGCATCTTCTCCCAATGGGTGTAGGTACTTCTTGCCGTACTATCCCTCGGCGACCATGCCGCAATCTGTGACGTAGTAGGTCAGCGCACCCGTCGTACAAAAACGAGCCATCTGAGATGCTTTCAGTTCCCTTCGCGCCACCACCTGCGTCGGACCGACCAGTGGCCCCGCGACGCACGAGTGCGCCAAAGGCCTAGCGGTGTCCAGCAGCCTCGCGATGGCCAGCTCAGCCAGCCTGAGCTTGTTGGAATTTGTGCCTTTACCCCCGCTGGCGTCGCCGCAGACAAACAGAGGCTTTTGGCGTCGAGGCGACACAGTCCTGCTCTCGTATGATTATTTAATCGCTTCGCTCATTCCGCCGGCCCATGTAGCCTCATCTCTGCTGTTTGCCCGAGGGACCGTTGTCAATGCGGCGTTGGTGGGGTTTTCTTGGCAGGCGTTTCGGGAGTCTCTTGGAGGCAGTGTTGAAGCCTCTTGAGGTCTCTTGGGGGCTGTTTGGGGGGCCCTGGGGGCTCAAGAGGAGGAGGGATGACGAGGAGGAGGGAGGAGGGAGGATGAGGAGGAGAAGGAGGAGGAGGAGGATGATGATCGCTGGCTGGTTGAGTGCTCGGGGGGCATTTGGGGTGCCTCCTGAGGGCACTTGGGGGCCTCTAGGGGGCCTCTTGGGGACTTCCTGGAGCGTCTTGGGGGTCTCTTGGGGCCTCTTGGGGGCCACTTGGGGCTTCTTGGGGCTTCTTGGGGGCCTCGGAGGGCCGAAAGTTCGAGAGTTTGTTTCGTGTTCCCTTTCTGGGGCCCCTCTTGAGGCATTCTTGGGGCCCTCTTGGGCCGTCTTGGGGGCCTCTTGGGCCGTCTTGGAGCCGTCTTGGGCTGTCTTTGGCCCACTTGGGGCCCCTTTGGGGGGCCCCTTGGGCCATCTTGAGGCGATCTTGGGGGCCTCTTGAGCCGTCTAGGGGCGTCGGGAAGCCGAAAAGGTGGAAACGCTCAAATCTGTCCAAAACCTAAGGGAAAGCAACGAATTTTGCTTCTGTGGGTTCTCTTGGGAGTGTTCCTGGAGGCCTCTTGGGGCATCTTGGAGGCCTCTGGGGCCATTTTGGAGGCCTCTTGGGTTGTCTGGATGCCAGCTTCGGCGTCGTGGAGCGATCTTCGGGCGTCTCGGGCCTCTCTTGGACCGTGTTGGGTGCCTCTTGGGGCCCTCCTGGGGCGATCCTGAGAGCCCTGGGGGAGTCTCCTGGGCCGCGCCCGGGCCGCGCCCGGGGTACGTTTGGTCCAGGGACCCCCAGGGGCCGCCCCGCGCGCGCGGAGTAGAAATAATGTATAGATTTTACTGGAGATCTTAGCACGCCTTTGGCCCGTTGGGCCGGCGAATTGATCGCTTCGCTCACTCCGCCGGCCCATTTCGAATCACTGTGGCTGCTTGGTGGTGTTCTCGTGCCCTTGGGGGCCTCTTGGGGGCCTCAGGGCCGATCTTGGGACTCTTGGGAGGCCCTGAGGGCGGCGCCCAGGAGCAAAACCATCTCTGATGGGAAGTTGCCGGGGATCTGCCCGGGCCTCTTGGGGCCCGGGCAGGTCCGCGGCAGAAGAAGAAGAAGGAAGGTCCCCAGGATGAGGAGGAGGAGAAGGTGGAAGAAAAGGCGTCGGCAAATTAGGAGAGCGTTTGGCGTGAGGCCGTGGGGCGTGGCACATACGAGTGGCCGTGGGCCTATCCAACCACTGTGCCTGAATTATGTGCCTGAAGCCATTCGGATGGGTGATAGAGTTTCGAGAGGCTTATCGACAACGTTTTGGAAGGAGTTGTTTAGTTTCTGGGGGGGGGGCGGGGGGCTTTGTGATAGCGTTGTCAGGCTTTTGTGGGCTCTCTTGGAGCCTCTTGGGGCCTCTTGGAAGCTTCCAGTAGCTCCTTCGGGGCTTCTGGGGCCCGAAGGTTCGAAATGTCCGTTCTGGTTCCTCCTGCGGGCCCCTCTTGGCGCAGTCCTGAGGCCGTCTTGGCCAGTCTTGGGGCTCCTAGAACAGTCTCGAGGCTCTCTGAGGCTGTTTTGGAGCCTTCTTGGGGGACTCGTCGGCTGTCTTGGGGCGATCTTGGGAGCTTGAGGGGCCGTTTTGGACGTTGGAAGGCTGAGGAGGCGAATCTGGAAAAAATGCATTTTACTTGGGGACTGTGCGATGTTTGCCTCTTGGGGCTCTGTTCGGAGGCGTCTCTTGGAGCCTTCTGGGGCCTCTTGGAAGCTTCCGGGAGCTTCTTCGGGGCGCCTCGGTGCCCGAAGGTTCGAAATGTCCGTTCCGGTACTTCATCTAGGCCCCTCGTGGAGCAGTCCTGAGGCCGTTTGGGCCAGTCTTGGGGGGTCTTGGAGCCGTCTTGAGGCTTCCTGGGGCTGTCTTGGAGCCTTTGGGGGGCCTCTTGCAGTCTTGGAGCGATCTTTGGAGTCTGTGAGGCCGTCGTCTTGGAAGTTATGAAAGCTGAGAAGAGGAATCTGGTAAAAATGCACGTTTTTGCGAAGGGAATGGAGCGATGTATGCCTGTGGGAGCTCTCTTCGGAGGCGTCTCTTGGAGCATCTTGGGCTTTCTTGGAAGCTTCCAGGAGCTTCCTCGGGAGGTTTGGGGCCCGAAGGTTCGAAATGTTCGTTTTGGTTCCTCCTCTGGGCCCCTTCTTGCGCAGTCCAGAGACCGTCTTGGCCAGTCTTGGGGCTGCCAGACCATTTTGCGGCTCTCTGGGGTTGTCTTGGGGCCTTCTTGGGGGCCTCTTCGGCTGTCTTGGGGCGATCTTGGGAGTCCCCGGGGCCGTCTTGGACGCTGCGAAGGCTGAGGAGGCCAATCGGGGAAACAGATTTGTTGCCTCTTGGCGCTTTCTTCGGAGGCGTTTTGGAGGCGTCTTGGACATTGTGGAGGCCCGTGGGGCCGTCTGGAGGCCATCTTAGACATCTGGGAGCGAGCTGCGTGCGACTCGGAGCCCTCTGGAACCCCTTTGGGGCGCTCCTGGAGCGATCCAGGAGCCGCCAGAACCGCGCCCGGGAGTTCCGCCATCTCTGACCCAGAGTCTGCCGGGTGTCCGTTTGGGTATTTTTCGTCTTGGGATCCCCAGAGGCCGCCCCGCGCGCGCGAAGTAGAAATATTCGAAAGATGTCACCGGAGATTTTAGCACGCCTCTGGCCCATTGGGCCCGCAAACTGTTATGTTTTTGTTCCGCGTGGCAGCGTCAACGTATCAACACATGAATGCGTGGTCGTCTGCCTGCCCTGTGACAACTCCCAAATTTACCGATTCTTGCAAATATCCCAACACTGCTTCAAGACTGCACCTGGGATCAATCATGATTTCGGCGGCCCTGGAGGAAAAGAAGACACCAGCGCGCTTACCCAGTGCATCATAAACACCATCCGCTACTTTGCCTTTATGTTCTGCCACGGGGTCCCGCGGGAGAGTTCTGAACCCATCGATAGCACCACCATCTTGATGTCGTGCGATTCGGTCATTGACACAATAGTGTTTGTAATTACGTCTGCCGCCCATTCTGAGCAATTTCCCACCAGCACCGCCAATCTTCAATCGGGCAAGGTTCGTCATATGAGGCCACATTTTGTTTCGCAATTCGGATCATGTCCAGGTTCAAGTTGTTCTTAACATAAGGTTTACTTGAGGATGCGTCGCGGCACCCAGAAGAAGACTCTACTATGGCTTGCGAAACAGCCACCAAGTATAAGCTCTTCATTGCGACGATTCGCGTTTATGTTTATGATCCTTCCAAACGTCGGCAAACATAGAAACAGCAGTCTGATTGTCATCAGCATCGTTGTGTTCTGCAGTCTCTGTTCCCGAATGCTCTGCGTTAAGTGGAACACGTTGCACATTATCGCAATATGTTTCGTGATCATCCGTTCCGGCATGCTCAATGAAAAGAAGCTGTGGATTTTCTGCGCATGCATTGGGCGCGATTTCAGCAAAATTGTCTACCTCCTCCGAAGCAATGTTTGCAGTGCCATTACATCCTTTCAGACCAGGCGGGGGGGCAAGGTTTTAGAAGCTGTATCTACGTGCATATGTTATCCTGGTCCTTTCCCCCCTCTTTCTGCTCGACGATTTTTGTAAGGTCGCACTGGCTTCCTGGGAGAAACAAGGCAAACATCATGCCAAGAGACCGAAGTTCAGTAAGTGGACTGAGTGCCAAGGTCCTCCTCCTCCCCCTTGGCCTGCGGGGACGGGCGACCCTCGAGACCTCGTCTGGGGTAAAATTCGCACTCTTCGGGCGGGACCGGAGTGTGCTCTTGATTCCTCAAACGCAGGCCGAGGAGGAGGAGGAGGAGGAGGAGGAGGACAGGATGGACCTCAAAAAGATGTTAACCCGGGTTTATCAGGTTCTGGGATTATTGACCCGGGTTTATCATGTCTCGCCCAGAACATTATGAGTTTGGGTTTCAATGTTCGGGGAATGTTGACTGGGGTTCATAATGTTCCCCCCGGAACATGATAAACCCAGATTTATAATGTTCTGGGGGTATCGACCCCAAAAACATATCAATTTGGGTTCAAAATGTTCCGGGAATATTGACTGGGGTTCATAATGTCTCGGGAATAATTGAACCCTGTTTTCGTAATTTTGGAATGATAATAATTATCATTTTCCCCCCAACCCGCGGGTTCCCCACCAGGTTTTTCGTGTCGCAATATGGACCCTGGTTTATTATCCCCAGGAGATAACAAGTCCGGATACACAATGTTTCCGGAATATTGACCCCGGATTAATTATTCTGGACTGATAATGAGCCGGGGGGGCGCCGTTTGAGAGTACGTTCTGGACTGAAATAAACCTTTGTCCAGACTGTTGGAATATTAAATTTAGGTTGATTATTCCGGAAAGGTAATGATTCGGCGGGGGGGCTGAGCCCGCTCCATTCACAGGATAAAAATCCAAAGGGTATCATCTGAAGATAATGAACCTAAGTTTTCATTCCTAGATAATAAACCACGGTCGACGAGGATTTCACACCTACCCTCGAGGAGGAGGACGATGAGGAGGAGCAGGATGAGGAGCAGGAGGAGGAGGAGGAGAAGGAGGAGGAGGCGGAGGAGGAGGGGGAGGAGGAGGAGGGGGGATGATCAGGAGGCCGAGTTGGAGGAGGGACGAGGCACGGTGCACGAGGAATGAGCGGCGAGCTGCCAGGGATCAGGGACGAGAAGCGAGCGACGAGAGGCAAGGGACCACGGTCGATGGGAGGAGGAGGAGGAGGAGGAGGAGGAGGAGGAGGAGGAGGTTGGACGGATGTAGGAGGAGCTCGTGCTGGCCGTTCCCCAGGAGAAGGGGGCCGACGAGGAGGAGGAGGAAGGGAACGGAGAGGGGGCAGAGGGCGAGGCATGGGCACGACAGTCAAACAATGAGGGTACAGGAGAGCAGGAGGGTGCTTGGCATCGCTCGGACGTGTGCATTTTCTGTCGGCGGGGGCCATCGAGGAGCATCCTGGATCATCGAGCGAACAAAAAAAAAAACAACACGCGTGAGAGCGATAGTTGCACAGGGAATGGACGTCCGAGCGATGGCGAGAGGGTGGTGGTGGAGCGAGCAGGAGTTGGAGGAAACCGACGGGCAGGAAGAAGACGACGACGACGGCGGTGGCGGCGGCGGCGGAGAAGAGGACGACGATCCACCTCTGGGCCCTGGACCTGGCCTGGAGCGCGTTCTGACCAGGATGTCGGACCGGACCTGGACGTGGTGCCCAGACCGTCCCCCGGGCCACAGAGTGATGACCCAGAGCGCTCGAAACCTCGACCATCGAGCCACGACCCCAGAACGATAAGACGGCGACGTCGATGACGCCGACGACAGGGGCGACGACCACGACGAGGACGGCGACAAGGACGGCGGCGACGATGACGACGGAGACGGCGACGAGGACGGCCACCACGGCGGCACCACCGACGAGGAAATCCACGACGGCCACGACAAGGACGACCACGGCGACGGCGACCACGGCGGCGCCATCGACGAGGCAATTGGCGGCGCCTACGACTACGACGACCACGACGACGGCAGACCCAGCGAGAGGCCGGAGCCCTCGCGTGCCTCGTGCTGCTGCCCAGCGCCTGGGTCTGCGTCCGCTGCACGGTGCCCGGCGCGGGGAGCCGCCCGCCGTGGCGCGCCGCCGCTGCCGCCGCCGCCGCCAGCCTCGGCAGTGCCTCCCGGTTGGCCCTAAGTTGCTCCAAGATGGTCCCTTGACGGAAGCATCGGCTGAGGACTGGCACAAGAATGAGCACGGGACGTGCGGCATTCGCCGCTCGTCTGGATGGCATCCCGTCCTTGGGTCACCTTTTTTCCGGATCCACCGTGGCCACTCAGATTCTGGCCGTCCGAGCGATGGCCAGGGACGTGTGGCACGCCTTTCACCCTCTCGCGTGATGCAGCCACAGGATTTGCCGGCGGAGCCACATGACTGCGGAGCCGCAGGGGGCGGGGAGCAGGGGCGGGGAGCAGGGGAGCACGGGCCAGAGCTCGTCCTTCTCGGCGTGGGCCTCCTAAGGAGGTCGAGCTTCGTTGACGCGTACACGCGCGCGGCCGACGCGTACTCGCTGGTGCGGCAGGACGGCGCGGCCGAGGACCGCGACCGCGAGGACAGCGCCAGCTCCATCTTCTCCGCCTTTTGCTGCGTCTTTCTCCCGCCGAGTTTCCGCTACGAGGGGGCCTGACTCTTGGTGGCAGCAGAGCTTGCCTCGGAACATTTGGCTTTTGGCCACAGCAGGGTTTTCTCTTGCCTTACTTCCTCTCTCCTCCAACTCCTCCTCCTCATCCTCCTCCTCCTCCTCCGTAGCCATTTTGGCTCAAGATGCCATGTTCCTCAGGGGAACAAGTGGAAACCGCTAGTCCGCGGCGAGCAAGACCCTTGAGGTCTGGCAGTGCTTTTCTCCACAGCTGCGCTCGCGTTGGTGGGTAAACAGTCGGGGGTGGACAGAACCCCCAACAGTGACACGTCGATTAGTGAATTGTCCGTTTTCGGTTCTCGAGAGGGCGCCGTGGCCGTTATTTTCCAGGCTTGCGCCCGCCAGGTTTGGGCCTCAGGTCGTTTTCACTAAACCACGTTTTACTAAAGGGGGTTCTGTCCATCCCCGAAACAGAGGTTTTTCCCGGTCCTGCCCTCTCGAACGCTCAGAGACATTCATGGGCGGTGACCGCAATGGCGGATTGCATGCCGTTCGCGGCCCCAAGAGGAAGATCAAGAAGGCTCGCCGAGGTCAGGCTGACGGTGCTGCTGTCGTTGATGAGGGCGATGATGTGGCTGGTGGCTCAGACACTCCTGTCCATCCTACTACTGGGGTTTCCTGCACTGCGGCCCCTGCTGCGGGGGATGATGACGATGAGGACATCAACAGCGAGGACGAGTGGACAAAAGACGATTACATCAAGCAGTTTGCAGGGGATTATGTCTCCAAGAAGATGGCCGAGCACAGGGACGAGCTCATTTGGGACCTCACCAAGGTGGTCTCTGCGACGGTCTCAGACCAGATCCAGGACTTTGCTGCTCAGCTTACTGAGCACTCTCGTGCTGCTGGGAAGCTTGCAGAAGGAATACAACAACTTCCAGCCATGGCCAAGCAAGCATCCGAGCAATTTTGTTCCGAGAAGCTGGATGCCTTCTACCGCAAGTTCCAGGAACAGTCGGACGGCCACTCAGTGCGACTCCGTGCTGTTGAGAACAGACTGGATGGCCACGACTCTGAACTGCAGGCTCTTCGAGAACAAATTCAAGAACTCCGTGCTGCTCTCGCGATCGCCAACGTCCAGCCCAAGCCTCCTCTCGCCAGCGCTGCAGGCTTCGACAGGGATACCGACGCAACGATCATTCGCGTCATGGCGTCCATGCTGGTGGACTTGTCTGCAGTACAGCAAATCATGTCGGACTGGATCGTCAGCTGCGGAATCAAGGCCGGGTTCTTCACGATCTCATCCAGCGAGCAGGTCGCTAAACAGTTCACCGTCCAATTCTATGGGGCGGCCGGTCCTGCCGCGCGCCGTGTCTCTCAGGTCCTCGGCGTTCAACGGCTCGCTCCTGGTCAATGGAAAAGATTCGAAGTCATGGCCATGGACAAGCAGATGGCGACCCTCCACATCGGTGCGGACAAGAATCCCCGACAAATCAAGCTGGAGATCCAGGGCCGCAAGCTCAGGGGGGCCTGCAAGAACGCGGCCCCCGGTAAGAGGTGGTTCTTCGACCGTGACAGGGGCTGCCTCGTGGCGGGGTGGGACCCTGTGCTTCGCCTCTCTCCCAACCCTGGGAACACCCCCTCGGAGGTCGCTCGGGCCGACAACATTGCGCAGAAGCTGGCGCCCCCGAAGGACCAGCTGGCGGAGGCTGTCAAGGGCATCATCTCTCCACCTGAAGCTGCGGAGTGGTTTCTTTAATGGGCTTGCTGCAGCTATTCATGGACGATTGGCGCGCCCCCCGTCGTTCGCTTTCTCTTCTTGGAATGCCCGCGCCCTTCTTCCATATCATGGGCATGCTGCTCGGCCGAAGCTTGCTTGCCTCAAGAGGTTGGACTTCGCGTGCGGTATTGTTGCCATCCAGGATGTTCACCAGGATGAGAAGCAGCTCGTCGACTTTCTCTCCAGAGTTGCGCCGCGCGCGAAGGTCTACACCAGCTACTGCGAGGGGTCTGCAGCACGGGGAGGCGCTGCTACGATCCTTCCTGCTGAATGCCGCGCTGGGGTCTCTCAGCGATCATTAGTCCCTGGTCGGGTGCTACGAGTAGCCCTTCACCTTGGCGGCTTCTTCGTTTACCGCTACAATGTACACAGCCGCGACTTGACCATTGCCCAGATCAATGGAGCGTCGAAAGTTTTGACTGCTGACCTCAGGGCGGCTCAACGTGATCCGCTTCACTATGTTGCCATGCTTCATGCTGATCTCAAGTTTGCTCCACGCGCCCCTCTTCTCCGTCGCCAGCCTCACCGCCGACTAGCCCAAGGCAAAGGACAACGCGCCAGAGCTGCTCGCTGGAATACGGCGCTCAAGACCATGATGGAACTCTCCTCTGACGAGCCGACTCACTACGATCGCCACTCTCACTCTGTTTCCATACTGGACAGGCTCTGGCGCAGTTGGCCTGGGTGGATTATGACCCAGCTCGCGGCGGAACCTGGGGTCGTCGATTGTCCTGGGCACCTCGCCGAGACCAATGTCAGCGACCATGCGGCGCACGCGGTGAAGTTCACGCGGCGATCTCTTCGACCTGATCATGCTCATCGAATCCCACAGCACCTGTTTGAAAGTGATGAATTCCAAAAGCGGCTCAGGGCATGCGACAAGCTCAACTATGCGGACAAGAGCCCCCCTCGTCAGATCGAACTACACAAGTGGGCCATTCGCGAGGTGGCTGCCGACCTCCGTGATCGGCTTTTCACGCGGCGCCTGAGGCCCATACGACGCTCTTGCTACTTGCCCTGCAAATCTTCAGGGTGGTTCGGCGGAACGACCACATGCTGGCTCGCAAGTTGATGGCCAACCATACTGCGGCCTACGACGTCTTAGAGATTCAGCACAACATGGTCCGTCTACGCCATCCCGCCTCCTTTCAACACTGGCGTGATGAGATACAACGTCGACATGCTGATCAACTTCGCACCCGACTTGAGGAACGACTTGCCGGACCTCGTGCTCCGCAGGCTCTGCGTCATCAGCTTGCTGCTGTGGAACGGTGCTCGGGCATCTGGTCTCCTTTCAACCGCAGATTGGCATTGCGTGCGGTGAAGCACCCGTCTGACCCGACCTGCGTCTCCAGCGAGTCTGCGACCATGACAAACCGCCTGATCGAGCACTGGGCCCCCATCTTTAAGGCCAAGCCGACCGATCTCGGCCTGGCGCAAGCATGCATCGACAACATGCTCCGCTATTGCTATTGGACTTCTCCAAGGTTGAGCCGCCATCTCCCGCCCTCCTGCGTCGCGTAGCTAACCAGATGCACTACTTTGAACCTGGGCTGGACTCCATCCCTTATTCGGCTTGGGCGGCTACTGATGCTGGGATCAACGTGCTTTCGGGCGCTGCGATATGGATTATGCAGGGCCAATCCCTTTTCAAAAGCTCACATGACACGCATCAGGTTTGGCTGCCCAAGGGCGAGGAGATTGAAGACTCTCTGGCTACTGGTTGCTCTCGCTCCCCTGGGGCGGTCCGTGTGCTGGGCTTGCGGAACACGGGCAGTACGGCTATCACCGCCACGGTCAACATCCAGTTCAGCAAGTTGCTCATGGATTGGGCTCCCCGATCCCAGAGGGGCTTCATCCACCAGCGAAACTTTGGAGTCAACATCCTCGAGCTCGACGTTGCGGCCCGCACGTACTCTAATTCCCCCGCGGCAAGCGCTAACCTTCCTGCTCTGGTTGCATTGGACTTCGGCGCGGCCTTCCCGAGTCTGGCGCAGTCCTTTATGTAGATGGTCTTTCGGCAATTGCAGGCTCCCTGCGCGTTCCTAGCTATCTTGGAACAGGTTTAGCATATCCTAGACGCTATCGTTATGAAGAATGGGCTTCCTACATTTGCGTGGCGGATCTCATCTGGTATCATACAAGGATGCTCACTCAGTGGATCGATATGCGCGGCAGTGACGGCATGCTTTCCTCTTCGACATTCAGTCGCGGATGGAGGGCCCACGGCTTGGCCTTGCACGGACCTGCGCTGACGATTTTGGATGCGTCGTCAAGCAGCTTAAGGCACCCCGCATCCTTGCTGACGTGATGCAGACAGCGGAGAAGATCACCACGCTTGTGCTCAAGCTCACCAAGTGCCTGCTTGTGCCGCTCCACGCACAGTTCACGGAGCAGATGGCTGCCTCCATGCATGAACCGATCCGTGATATGGCCCCCTTTTTTGCCAATGTTCAGGTGGCTAGCTCTCTGATTTACCTTGGCCTTGCCCTGGGCCCTGCCGCAGATGAGAGCTCATGCTGGCTGGCGCCCTCTATCAAACTTAAATTGAGATCGAGATTAGTAGGCACGAGCCCGCTTGCGGTCTCGCGGCTTGCGGTCAACTACATTACAAGAATTACCCCGTGCTCCCGTACGTCGCGCAGTTTCGCATGATGCCCAGCTGGCTTCTCCGCGAAGAGCTAGTGGCCCTTTCCAGGACGTTCAGGATCCCTCTCGGCACCTTCAACAGCTTTGCCTGGCTCCAACTTCGAAGCGCTGGTGGTCCATCCGTTCCCGCATGGCTTGCCATGAGCATTGGGGCCCTGATCAGGACTCACTACGCTCCCTGAATTTCAAAGACTACATGATTGGATGTATCGCCAGCACCAGGAGCTAGGCGACCTTCGTGTGTTTTCTCAAGCTCTTACTCGTGGGGGGCGGCCGTACCCGCACTTCTGGCAATCTGAGGCCGTTGTCGAAACGCTGGCCAGAGTCTGAGACTGCTCTGCTTCCAACATATTCCCTGACTACTCGCAGGCACACCTGGCCTCTGCCAGTGCAGAAGCTGATCGATGGCAAGAATTGCCGACCACGTCGATGGGCTTGCAACGATGCGTTACCAAGATGATCAAGACACGCATCTGCCACCTCCCGCTGTGGACCTTCTTGGAGGCTCGTCTCATCAACCGCTTCCCTGAGCTGGGGGTGATTGGCGACTCTCTTGTTCCTGCACAACGTTGGGCACACATTTCAATATCTTCGCGGATGCTCACTTCCATGGGCCTTCGCTTACTTCAAGACGGTTGCCAATGGATGGGCGACTTCGCACAGAATACTACAGCCACACGGGCGTCTCTCGTGCCGATGTGATTGCCCGCGCGAACCTGATGCTGTTCACCACTACCTACAGTGCAAACCATTTCGTTGCCTTCTGGAGCAGGCGCTCGGTTACTCGCGGCCCTCCTCACCGCTGGGTCGTCTGGGGCTTATGGGCTCGGCTGTTGAACTGGACAAGATCGTCTTTGACGTCGCTGCGGTGCACTACCCATATTTTGGCGCAGCACACTCGTCAGCCGCTCACGTTTGGAGGCGAGAGGCGGCGCACTCCTTTGTCAAGGCAGCTATTCGCACTGCACAGCTAGGCGCTACTGCGCCATCGAGAGCACCCCTGGGGACAAGGTGTGCTGGGCGCGCGCGTCCTGGCAAGAGAATCGGGTCATCATGTTCTTTCTCATCCTCGTCTTCGTCATCCTCGTCCTCTTCTGGATCTTCCTCACCACCGTCGAGCGACATGCCCCGTCCCTCATCACCAGCACCGACTATCGAAATCATTGAAGGCGCTTTTGCTATTGCTGAGGGTTCGTCTTCTTCGGGCTCTTCACCGAGATCGTCTTTGTCTCTCCCTTGCTGCCTTCCATCGGCGCTGGCGTCTGCTTCCCTTACTACGGACACGAACGGTCTGAGGGTGCGACTCGCTCGTTATCGTGACAGAATTGGCTCTGATCTACAGATGGGTGGGAAACAGATTAATGAGGTGCTCCCAAAGGAAGAAGCGTGGTGCTCCGTTTCCCGCTGCTCCTCATCACCGGTTTGCTTTATGATGCGCTCGCAGAGCGTCGCGGCTCAAGCTGGGATATCTATTGACCTACCGCCTATGATCGCCCTCGCTCTGGGCTTGTTCTTTCAGCCTGCGGCTGTCGCCTATGGGGCCATTGCCAGCACTTCAGGTACAACAGCGACGAGCACTCCTTCTCCATCGGTAGCTTCATTCCGACCAATGAGGGGGCGCCGTGGGACGACTACTGAACCACGCAACTTCGTTGAGGGGCAGGTGTTGGATGTTGGTTGCGACACGCCATCCACGTCTGCACTTCCTGGGGTGGATCTTCCTGCGCTCTTTGAATCCTTTGTCCCGCCAGCGGAGGAGACAGGCCTTCCTATCGCTGCTCGCCGCCAGGCGCTTGAGGACAGAATTGTTGCGTGGGCTCGTTCGTGGATCCCCACGCTGATGGTGAACATGTACGGCTCTGACTCCGATCAATGGATGCGATGGTGCCCTGAGTATGTGGAGAACGTTCTCAGGTATGATGATCTTCAAGGCCTCTGCGGCGACTCCGCGAGCAGGCGGCAGCTCGCTCTTGACTGGTGTCTCAGTGGGTGGTACCACAGCGCTATTGCTCGTGAGCAATTACGACGTCTGCTCATTGACCCTTGACCTGTACATGATGACAAACGGACGCGGCGGCGTCGCCTGCTTGCCATGGCACACCTGATGGCGCGACG
Organism: Prorocentrum cordatum; assembly: GCA_963575745.1. Taxonomy (NCBI): domain Eukaryota; class Dinophyceae; order Prorocentrales; family Prorocentraceae; genus Prorocentrum; species Prorocentrum cordatum. The sequence goes on from CAUYUJ010002681.1 coordinate 585,569, forward strand.
ACCCATCACGCATGTCAGCTGCCAACCGAGACGACTACCTCGCGCAGATCGCCTTGGCCCGGCCGTTCGCTCCTCCTGCGCTCATGCCGCACCTCTACGTCCTGCCGTACCTGCTCATCGACTTGACGTTCGAAGCCCACGCTCAGGGCGAACCGCCGCCTGATGAAGATAACGCCAGCATCGACCACGAGGGTGCCCCGAACCCCTCCGACCTGGATCTCGTCCTCATGGTGGAGGGCGAAGGTAAGGGCGACCTCTCGTCAAGCCAGGAGGTGGACATCGCCATGCGAGATGATGATCATCCACCACAGCCAGGGTCACAACTCAGCGATGATGAATTTGAAAGACAGCTTCTTCGTGTTCTGCGACGCTCTCGTGTTGATGCCGATGATGGCCTATCCCCCGACCCTGCAGCTGGGTCTTCGGGCGATGCCCCTCGGCCCGCGGCCCCCCCTGATCCCACGACGCAGAGCACTAGCAGCTCGTCTGGTGGGTCAGCGAGTGCTGATGACAATGCTGGTGCAATGATCGCTTCGCACGGGTTCGGCGCCATCTACCCTGACGGCTCCGTGGGGGGCGCCCTTCGAGCTGATCGTGACGTTCCTCCTGTCCTGGTACCTCCGCCTGGTGACCATCCTCCCCGTCCCTGAAGCGGCCTCCGAAGATCTACCTGGCCTACAAGAACTGGGTGCTCCACCAGTGGATCGACTCCCACCCGCCTCTCCTGATCCTGAACACGCTCTTCGTGTTGATGGGGGCGGCTACGCTGAAGAACTACCACCACGCAGTATGCATGCCCCTGGCGCTCTTCCTGCCCCTGCTCATGACTCCCAGATGAGGAACAAATGCGCGCATGTGGACGTGATGATGGGAGTTACTGGCCTTCTGCCGCACACTTCGCTTGCTCTCCAACTGGCTCTTGAGATTCTAAGCCAAGGTATTGACCCGCGCCTGACATCGACAGCTTCCTCTGCGCCGGCTCCATGCGCGGCTACTGAGGGTGCTCCTGCGTCGGCCGACAACCTCTCGCAGCATGACAAGATCTCCAACCAGCAGATCGCATACGCGATGAGGGCATTGGACATTCTATACCCTGTTCTATAAGAACCTAGCCGTGAAATGATACGGTGGATGCTGCTACACCCTGACTCCCTCGTCGCCTCACATGACGAACTGCTGGCTGACCCTGTACGTGATCCTCTTCCTGTGCCCGAACTTGCACATCATGCTCCGCCCTCTCATAAAGACGATCAAGCTGGCACTTCCGCCAGGGGTGGAGGTGCCTTCCCCGACTACACGCCCTTCGATCCTGCTGCGCTGGACGCTATCGGGGTGGTCTCGTTACCCTCCCCTCCAGCGGCCTTCCCCGACTTCGACCCTTCAGACATGGAAAACAGCAGGACTGGTGATGCTGCGCCTGAAGGTGATGGCACTGTTCCTGGTCACTCCTGACTGGTCGTCGACGCGTCCGACGGCTACCTCACCCCCTTCGTCCCCGCCGACGACGCCCTGGACTTCTTCAGCGTGAGCCTGAGAGGCTCCGCGCTCGCGCGCACTCAGCGGCCCAAGGCGGGGCGGACCTTCACCTTCTTCATGGACGCTCGCTCCTCCTCCTCCTCCTCCTCCTCGTCCCCCTCCTCCTCCCTGATCACGGCTAGGCCGCACTGGACTTTTGACAGCCTATCACGCTCCAGCCGAGGCAGAGCAGCACCGAACGGCCCGAGAGGTCGATCGATCGATCCGACCCTTTCCCCCCCTCCTCTCCGGTGTTCCCGAAGCTTGCCTGCCCGAGGAGGAGGAGGGAGGAGGAGGAGGAGGAGCAGGAGGAGGAGGAGGAAGAAGAAGAAGAGGAAGAAGACGAATAATAATAAGAAGAAGAAGAAGAAGAATAATAATAGGAGGAGGCGGAGGATGGAAGAATAGGAGGAGGCGGAGGATGGAGGAGGCGGAGGATGGAGGAGGCGGAGGAGGAGGAGGAGGAGGAGGAGGAGGAGGCGGAGGCGCGTGCCCGGTGGGGCTGGGCGCGCGGGGGCGGCCGCCCCGAGGACGGCCGCTGGACGTCGGACGAGGACGCGCCGCCTCTCGGCCCCCGCGCGCGGGCACCTGGCGTCGGGCACGCGCCGCCGTCGGTCGCCTACAGTGGAGGCCCATGTCAATCAGGAGGGGAAAAAAAAAAACACAGACACAACTCATCGTCGATCCCCCAGAAAATGTTGGAAAACATGGGCAGTGGGGGGGAAGACAGAAACCCAGAAAATAGTGGGAAATATGGGGGATCTGTTTTATTTGTGTGCATTTATTTGTGTGTCCCAGGGCCCCTTCAGTCAAGAAACGCCCTGCTTGCCTCCAGGCGCTCTCGTTGCCATCCACGGCTCGGAGGGGGGGAGGGAGGGAGGGAGGGGGGGGGGGGGAAAGGGGGAGGGTTCCTGGTGGGTTTTTGTCCACCCACCCCGGCACGGGTGCAGGCTCGCCTGATTCGGCGGCTCTCTCTTCCTGTCCGCCCGTCTGTCTGTTCCCAGCTCTGTTCCCCTCGGAGGAGGTATTACAGTGGAAACCCATGCCAAGAAAAACCATGCTTGCCTCCAGGGTGCCCTGGGTTTCTTGGGTTTCGATGGTTTTGCGATGGAAGGCGTGACGTTCCCGTACCAAAAATCAAGGGATGTCCTGGGGTCTCAGGGTTGGGTTTCTTGTGGAAGGTTTCTTGTGGACTGGCTTTCACTGTATCGCGCGTCGTCCGTCGTCGTCGGCCATCATGCGACGGGCGTCGCCGTGGTCGGTCGGTCGTCGTCGTCCGTCGTTCGAACAAGGGGTCGACTGCAGAATTGATGTGCCCCAGGTTCTGAGATTTTGTCGCCGATTCTACAGCAGATGCCCACACTGTTCGCGCATCTACAAAAACATTCACGTATGTTTATAGGCTCAAGGAAAAATCAATTCGGGGTAAGTCGATTATGTGGTCGATCTACTCGAGTTGTAGTCGTCATCGGTGGTCGCCGTCGTCGTGCATCGGTCATCACCGTTGTCTGTCGTCGTTGTCGTCGGTCGTCTTCGGTCGTCGTCGTCGTCGGTGGTCGCCGCTGTCGGTCGTCGATGTCGTCGGTCGTTAGTCGACGTCGGTCGTCGGTCATCGTTATCGGTCGTCGTCGTCGCCGCCGTTTTGTACATGTCGACTGGCCTTCGGCCCATCCCGCCACCGTGCCAGGATGCGGGTGTGGAACGACTGGTCCCTGTTTTTAGGTGGCAAACCCTGGGGAAAGTGAAAAGGGGCGGGCCTTCTCAGAAGGCCCGGAAGTCCCCCGGCCTTCCGAGAAGTCTCCTGAGCATTCCCCCAGGGCACAACAAAACAGTGTCGGAAGGCTGGAGGGCTTCTGAGAAGCCCCGCCGCCTTCTGAGCAGGCGTTTTCCTTCTCGTTTCTCCCCTCGCTCGCCGCCCGTTTTGGGTCATAGCTCGGGTCTCCGACGGCCGTTCAAGACGATCCGGGCACCCCCAGAACGCCTCGGCGAGGCGCGGCTGCCAGCAAGCATCCCGAGGCCGGGCAACTGCCGAGAACCGCGAAAACGCCCGAAAGCCTCGAACCTTGAGCCCGAAACTTCCCCCCCGGCGTGATCTGCTCAGTCCGCGGCCTTCGGAGGCCCTGACCCCTTTCCTCAGGGGTAGTTTGTCGTCCCGTGTCAGTTTCGGATGGCCACCCTCCTCCTCCTCCTCCTCCTCCTCCTCCTCCTCCTCCTCCTCCTCCTCCCCCTCCTCCTCCTCCTCCTCCTCCTCCTCCTCCTCCTCCTCCTCCTCCTCCTCCTCTCTCCTCCTTCCTCCTCCTCCTCCTCCTCCTCCTCCTCCTCCTCCTCCGCCTCCTCCTCCTCCTCCTCCTCCTCCTCCTCCTCCTCCTCCTCCTCCTCCTCCTCCTCCTCCTCCTCCTCCTCCTCCTCCTCCTCCTCCTCCTCACTCCTCTCCTCCTCCTCCTCCTCCTCCTCCTCCTCCTCCTCCTCTCCTCCTCCTCCTCCTCCTCCTCCTCCTCCTCCTCCTCCTCACTCCCCCATCCTCCTCCTCCTCCTCGAATCTCGAACCGCCGACCTTCCTCCCGGCGGCCTGAGGACTTCTGGAGGTGGAGCCGGGCCGCCGTGGGCCTGCCGGAGCCGAGGAGCGGCAGCCGCGAGGGCGCCCTGGAGGCCCGCCCCCGGCCGTGCTGCAGCGGAAACCCATGCCAAGAGACACCTTCCTCCTCTTCCTCCTCCTCCCTCCTCCTTCTCCTTCTCCTCCTCCTCCTCCTCCTCCTCCTCCTCCTCCTCCTCCTCCTCCTCCTCCTCCTCCTCCTCCTCCTCCTCCTCCTCTCCCCCCTCCTCCTCTCCTCCTCCTCCTCCCTCCTCCTCCTCCTCCTTCCCTCCCCCATCCTCCTCCTCCTCCTCCTCCTCCTCCTCCTCCCTCCTCCTCCTCCTCCTCCTCCTCCTCTCCTCCTCCTCCTTCTCCTCATCCTCCTCCTCCTTCTCCTCCTCCTCCTTCTCCTCCTCCTCCTCCTCCTCCTCCCCCTCCTCCTCCCGCCCCGGGCGCCAGGCTTTGGATATCGTTTTCATGCTTCGCAACCTCGCCGAGAAGCACGTCGAATGGAGCGACATATTGCCAGCCCCCTACATTTTCGACGGCGACCTTTTCAAGGCCTACGACACTGTCAACCATCTCATCGGCGCGAAACGGCTTGTGAAGACAGGGCTGAAAAAGGTCACGGCTGCAGCCATCTGCCTAGAGATCCGCAGGCTGAAGTCGAGGATGGTGGCCGGGGACATTCGCAGCGATACGATTTCACGAACTCAGTCTTTTTGCCAAGGCGGACCCGATGTTCCCAAGATTTCCCATAGAATTCTAGATGCCGACATCGAGGGTTCCAACAAGCAGTGCGCGAAGAAGCAATGGGGAGTATGTCTTGATGGTGAATACTACGGGGTGTTGCGTTTTGCTGCCAACGTCTGGCTCCTGGGCACGTCCTGCGACATGATGCGAAATTAGGGCGGTTATTCGCCAATCAGCACAGCAGGTGGCGGACATGTCGTATCCCCTACAGCGTAGAACCTCGGCCACGCTCATTGGATAACACTTCGGCAACATGGCTTAGCATACTTCAGGCGCGGCAGAGGGGCAGTGAGGCTACATTCTTCACAACATGACCCACCGTGCGATTAATGAAGATGACCGCGCTTGCCGACGGGCATGCGTCGGCAGACCGTCGCCGTTATGAGGGCGGAAAAATGCAGCATCGTGGAACTGGTCGATGGGGCGGCATGGGAACCTCTCCCTTCGCAGCGATGGCAAATTTGTGCCTGCGAAGGCTACAGTTGGCAACAAGCCCACATGTACCCTCACGTCGAGTGGTACGGGGTAAAGGCGCCCCTTAAAGAATATCATTTCAAGTCCTTTTCCTCCTCCTCCTCCTCCTCCTCCTCCTCCTCCTCCTCCTCCCACACCTCCTTCTCACACAGCTCCTTCTCCTCTTTCTCCTGGTGCTGTTCCTCCTCTTCCTCCTCCTCCTCCTCTCCTCTCCTTTCCTCTCCCCCCCTCTCCTCTCTTCTCCTCTCCTCTCCTTCTCGCCTCTCTATCTACAGCTTTTGTTTTCTTGTGCTTGTTTGTTATCTCTCTCTCTCTCTCTCCTCCGCCACGACGAGTGCGTCGGCGGCGGCGACGGCGACGACGTCGGCCCTTCCCAGGAGAGCGCGCGAAGCCCCCGCGGCTGCCGGCGCGGCGCCAAGCCGCCCACGTCGCGAACCGCGACTTCCTACGTGCAGGTCTGCAGAGGCGCGGCGCGCGGCGGGGCAGACCCGAAGATCCGCCGCATTCAGAGAGGGCCCGCCGCCTGCTGAGAAAGCCCTTCTGCTGGGTATCTCCGTCCGGGGAAGCGTAGGACTCGAGCAGGCCCGGACTCGGGCTTGCCGACGTCTTCGACGAGCGCGTCCTGGATTTTGGAGGTCCAGTGTTCGTAGGATACGGGCACGATGCCCAGCAGCAGCTCCTGTCCATTGTGAACAGGACTCGCTGTCTGCGCCGCCGCGGCCGCTGCTCTTTGAAGACAAGAAGCCGCCCTCCCAACAGCGGGTGCTGTCGGTTTTGGACAACATGTGTTGTTGGGTATCTTCGTGGGCCCTTGGTCGGAAGCCGGAGCGTGTACATTACCAGTGGCGGGCTGCTTTTCCATCTCAGGATTTTTTGAGGGTCGGGGGCGACGTCGGGGTGGTGTGGAGTATACGCTTTTCCCCGTTTTCCCGGGGAAGCGGCGAAAAATGTATACACCAGGGTCCGACCCCATCTGTTCCGACCCCATCTAGGAGGCCTCTTTGTTCAAGTGGCCCACAGTGGAAACCCATGCCAAGAAACACCCTGCTTGCCTCCAGGGTGCCCTGGATTTCTGGGGGTTCCATGGTTTTGCGATGGAAAGCGTGACGCTCCCGCACCAAACACCAATGGACGTGCTGGAGTCTCAGGATTGGGTTCCTTGTGGAAGGTTTCTCCTGGTCGAGCTCCCTCCTCCTCCTCCTCCTCCTCCCTCCTTCTCCTCCTCCTCCTCCTCGTCGTTCGTGGAAGATGCTCTGTGGCCCTCGGCACAGCCCGCCACCGTGGCGCGGCTGTCTTCGGGCTACTCTCGGCTTCCAGGGGCCGGCCCTGCACGGGCCCCAGGACCGTCGGGAAGCGGCTCGGGACGAAAAGTCGTCGTCGTCGTCGTCGTCGTCGGCTCGCGCTTCGTGGTCCTCGTTCCTTCTCCCCCTCCTCCTCGTCCTTCTCTCCCTCCTCGTCCTCGTCCTCCTCGTCCCCCTGGAGATGCCCTCCTCCCCCCGCGCACGGAGAGGAGGTCGGGGGCGGCAAAGAGGGGGGTGGTGACTATTGGGAGGGGGGGACATCATGGCGTGGGCCATGGTATCAGCGAGTCCTGTTCAAAATGAACACGAACTGCTGTTGGGCATTGTACCCATTCTTTCCGTATCCATTTCGTTCGTGCCGAGGGGGGGGACCGTGCGGGATGCGATCTTTGTCTCTGGAGCCGTAGGTGGAACTCCTTGGGGGGCACGATCCGTGTGAGAGGCTTGCCGAGGTGCTTGGGGAGACGCTATGCGAAGCGTCCCTCTGGTGCCGTACGTGTAGTTACCTCCGGGGCGGCAGCACGATCCGCGTGAGGTGTGCGCCGCTATTCGACGCTTGTCTCTGAGGCCGTAGGTGGAGCTCCTTGTGGGGCACGATCCTTTTGAGGGGTGTGCCGAGCTGGGTGTGGGGCCGTAGGTGGAGCTCCCTGAGGACACGATCCATGTGAAGGGTGTGCCAAAATAGGGGGAAACGTCGTTCAGATACATGTACCCACGATCGCGCAGGTGTTCCCAGGTGGTGATCATTGTGGGATGGTGTGCGTACCCATCCGCTGATTGGTATGACATTAGCTTTGCCTGGACTAGAACGTGAGCGTGCGCGAAGCGCGCGCTGTTCTAGTGGTTCAATGACTCAACATGAATGCTATTACCCTCTCTCCCCTCAACCTGTCCCGTCGTGGCCCCGCCCATCCCGCGTGTTGTTTTCTTCCATTGGAGTCCCAAATCGGGCTCCTTGGGATCCTTTTGTTCCTGCTGCTGCTTGTCCTCCTCCTTCCTTCTCCTTTCCCTCCTGATCATCATCCTGCTCATCTGCCACCTCCTTTTCCACCTCCCCTCTCGCATTGCGCAGCACACGACGGGGTCGTGTGGGGGGCACCTGTCGGCTGGCACACCCGTCGGCGGAGTGAGGAACGATATGCGCAACGGGAAGGGATGCGGAGGGGATGAGACGTCGGATGTGGCGTGGGCGCACCTGTCTTGTCCTCCTCCCTCTCTCCTCCCCCCTCCCTCCCCTCGGGATGAAAGGGTCAGATGCTGGAGGTCGGACCTGGCAAGGATGCATCGCCCCTCTCGTCGCCGAACCATCAGATCCTGGCTGGCCCGACGAGAGTCGTGGCGGTCAGTTTTATGATGTTCACCCTAGTTTAGCCTTGATCGCCAGGAAGACTTTCGAGCGCCAAGGAAGTACCAGAACTGGAGGGTGTTCACATGCCAGGCCTTGGGAGGCGATCCTCTTTCGACACTTCGCTAGCGTGTCGGGTAGACATTGTTTCGATACTTTTCTGGGGGCTCGAAATTATTTCCAGGATGTCGTCCTTGAGTACGATGGGGACAACCTAAGGCCAGTTGCACGTTCGTCAACGAAACGGCCCAGGATGAAGATTCGGCCCCGTGAAAGTGGTCGAAGGCCCAGGAGCCGACGTCACGAAAGAGTGCAACGCCAGAGAAGAGGGAGCCACCGAGTACGCCATAGGTGGGGAGGCCACAGGTACCGATACCGCTACTCCCTGGACTTCTCCTGGGTTGCGTTCTGACCAGGATTTCGAGGCGAATCCAGCGGTGGCGACGAGGGCCTCCCAGGAGGCCTAGAAAGGGGGAAACGAGGGAACGGTAGAGGTAGAGGTACATATGAGGTACCTTTTCCTCCTCTGAATCGGCTTCAAGGGTGCCTGCATCCATTTTGAGTGGATGAGGCGGCTGTCAGAGAGGCACTGGAGACTCTGGCAGCTGGCGTGGGTCAGCACGTGTCTGCCGAGGGTGGTGCCTCGCGGGCCTCGCGAGTGGGAGGCGAGGGAGGAGAGGGGCGCGTGAGGGAGGGAGGAGATGGAGTACAGTAGCACAGACCTCCATTGTCGCGACTACGTTCGATACGGGGTCCTGGGAGCTGTCGACCTCTTCCCGGCGGCTGGCTTCTTTCATCCCGAGTCGCTCTGACGTTCCCCCCTGGCCTGAGGTGCGCTTCCAGAGGGCCTCCGTAGCCATTTTGGCTCAAGCAGTTTTGACACGATCCGTGTGGTTTGCACGCGCCTCCATCCACAGCCATGGGACGCGGCAGCCGCAGTCCTAGCAGAGGCCGCGGCAGGGACGACGACCGCAGCCGCAGCAGGGAGCGCAGCCGCAGCAGGAGCCGCAGCGAGGAGAGGGGCGGCCGGAACAAGAAGCCCGACGACTACGGCGTGGAGACGATCAAGATCACGGACGACGACGCGGCCTTCATCCTGGGCAAGGGCGGCAAGACGAAGGAGAAGATCGCCCGCGTGGCGGACTGCGAGATCGAGCTCTTCGAGCGCGACCTGATCCTGGAGTTCCGCGGCTCGAAGATGCAGCGCCGGAGGGGCAAGAAGTATGCGGAGGGGGTCATGGCGCAGCGCACTGGGCCGGTCACGGTCACTGACGACTACGACGACGCCGACCTGACCATGCTTATGGTGCCCCAGGATCGGAGGAGGAAGAGGTACGGTAGGTTCGTGTCGTGTCGACTGGCGGCGACCCCGCCAGCGGCGTTCAACTTTGAACGCCGCGGGCGGCCCAGGATCGTTCGATGTGGAACGATTTGGACGTGTCGCGAACGGCCAATCGTTCACGGTCGAACGATCCCCACGGTGTCCGAACCCAGCGCCGACGTCGGAACGACACGAGCCTGACGTACGAACGCCGCTTCCTTGCCGCATTTTCGTCTTTTTGGGGGCCTCCCGGGAGGCGCTCGCCGCCACGGCTGGATTCGCTTCGAGGTTCGGGAGCGACAGAGGGACGTACACGTACATGAGTCCACCTTGGCTCTGAGAGTGTGCATTGCGCGAATTTTCGTATCACGCGGACGGTCTCGCGGATCGAGGGGACGTGTTCATGTACATGGCTGGGCGCGTACGTCCTTTGTCGGCTCCCTAGAGGTTATGGTCAGAAGGTGCCCAGGGAGAGTGGCGGTAGCACTATCTCCGTTGGTTTACCCAGCAGGAGGCCGTCGGGTTTGTGACCGGGCGCGCGGGCAATTTCCTCCGCACCATCGAGGAGGAGTGGTGCGTGCTGATGTTCTTTTGCGAGGTCGGCGGCAAGGGGGGCCGTGGCAAGGACTACGAGAAGCTCGCCATCTTCGGGCAGGTGGAGGGCCGCCGCGGTGCAGAGCTCAAGGTCCTCAGCGCTGTGGAGACGAAGGTGCCCGGCAATTTTGAGAGGATCCGGGACGAGGTGCTGAAGCGGGACATCGGGAAGGACGGGACGGGCACGTGGGGCACAGACACCATGACGTTCCAGGACGACGAGCTCTCGTACGCCCTCGGGAAGCAGGGCGGCACCCGCAAGAAGCTCGCGAGGTCGTCCGGGGCGATCGTGCAGTACGTCGGCCACACCGCCCTGTTCTCGGGCGCCAAGAAGGAGAGGCGCAAGGGGAAGGAGTACATCAAGTGGCTATTCCTGCAGCTCGAGGGCCCCGTGTACGTGGACGACTGGGAGGGCCGCGACGACTGCACGGTCCTCGACATCCCGGGCGACTGCATCGGCTACATCACGGGTGCCCGCCGCGCCACGCTCGGCGCCTTGGAGGAAGTCGGACGGGCCTAGAATGGAGATACATCGGAACGCGCGGAGGAGGAGGAGGAGGAGGAGGAGGAGGAGAAAAGGAGGAGCCCTACTCCTGCCTCGGCGGGGACGGTGCCAGTCATGGGGATGGTGTCTGCTTAGGGGGGCTTTGGCGAGAGTGGCCAGCGCTGCCTCCTGGGGGAGGGCCCAAACCTCTCTCGCGCTCGGTGGGAACCCCCAAAGCGGCCACGAGGCTGACGTGCTGGGAACCCTTTGCCTGCCGGCAGGCGAGGGATCCCGCCGTCGGCCTCTGGGACGCCTCTGGGGACTTCCTGTGGGCAGAGGGGGAGGCCTTTGGGCCCTTTCCCGCCTGCGAGCGGCACCCGACAGTGGGCCCCGCGGAATCATCTCCGCGTTCACGTCTACCGCCTTTTCGCTCACGCCTAACCCTGCCTGCTCTTTGCAGGCCCTTTGACTCACCACCTCCATGCCGTCACTTCTGCCCACACGTCCTTTTCTCACCCTTCCGAGCAACTCACCTCCTCCCGCCCATCCTCTGACAAATGGGGCGCCCTTACGGGGGGGAGCCCTGTGCACCCGCTATGGCGGTGGCCTACACGGCCACGCGACCCGAAAGAGGGGGGCCCATGGAAGGCTTTTGCGGGGCCCAGCCCGTGCACCCGCCGCCGCGCTGCCGCCGCGCTGCCATCTTGCCTCTCTTTCCGTCCCTCTGTGATCACGAGCTGATGTCGACGTTGTGTCCCCTCCTCCTTCCCTCCCTCCTGTCGCGCGGGGCCTCGGCCCCGAAGTTTGTGCTTTGCTATACTCCCCCAGCAGGGGGCCCGACTGGGCCTCCCCGGGGGGAACGGCAGCGTTCGGATAACTCCGCTGCCGTCATTGCTTCATTGCCTCAGGAGGAGGAGGAGGAGGAGGAGGAGGAGGAGGAGGAGGGAGAGGACGAGGAGGAGGAGGAGGAGGAGGAGGGAGAGGAAGAAGAGGAAGAGGAGGAGGAGGAGCAGGAGGAAGAGGAGGAGGAGGAGGAGAACCAGTGCAAAACCAAGAGTCATCAACGATGTTGGAATTAACCCTCCCTCCACGCTCCCTCTTCATGGGCCCCCACAGCGTTTCATTTCCATTGAGGGAACTGCCTCGTTGGAAGACAACCGTTTTAAGATCCTGAAGCATGCCAAAACATTGTTCTCGGGATTTCAACGCCACGTATGAACCTGACTGCTGCGTCTTGACGATCCGGAATCGTGTCAGAGCGCCTTTTTGGAGACTTCGACTCCGCGAAACAACATAACTGCTGCACCCGCGTAATCCTGAATCGTTCCAAAACACCATCTCTGGTACGCTGATCATGGGAATCCGTGAAGCTCTTGCAAAGTTTGAGAACGAATGTGCGCGGCGCTAAAGGCGAGAGCCACATTTTGAACAGGAGCCGCCCTCAATCCGTGAAGCTCTGGCAATTGTTTGAAACGAATGTGCGCGGCGCTAAGGCGAGAGCCACATTTTGAAAACCACCCGCCCTCAATCCGTGAAACTCTGGCAACTTTTTAAAACGAAGGTGCGCGGCGCTAAGGCGAGAGTCACATTTTGAAAACCACCCGCCCTCAATCCGTGAAGCTCTTGCAAATGTTTAAAACGAATGTGCGCGGCGCAAAGGCGAGAGCCACATGTTGAAAACCATCCGCCCTCCATCTGTGAAACTGTTGTCACTTTTTGTTAAGATTCAGAGTCATCAATGGTGAGGAAGCCTCAGGCGAAACTGGCCTTGGGGTGCGACGGGGGGAGTTATCTTTAAGAAGAAGGGATGGAGGAACAGGAGCAGGAGCAGGAGAAGGAGCAGGAGCAGGAACAGGAGCAGGAGGAGCAGGAGCAGGAGGAGCAGGAGCAAGAGCAGGAGCAGGACCAGGAGCAGGATCAGAAGCAGGATCAGAAGCAGGAGGAGGAGGAGGAGGAGGAGGAAGACGGTTCCAGAGCGTTCCGGAACGTCGTCAGAGCGGTTCGGAACGCTCTGAAACGGCCGCGGCGCCCGATCCATTCTCCAAATTTGCCGATGATCAGGGATTTCCTATCCGTACCGGTGCGAGTTTGTCGCGATGCTGCCTTCGTCTCAGGAGGAGTGGGGCGTGCTGATGTTCTTCATGAGCAAGGGCGGGGACAAGGGCAGCGGCAAGCGAGGCGGCGGGTCCGAGATGCTCATCATCTGCGGCCCAGAGCGTGGGCGCCGAGGGGCGGAGCTCAAGGTGATGAGCGGCATCGAGAACAAGAATCCGGGGCACTTCACCAAGGTCGGCCCCGCGCAGAAGGGGGCATGGGGAGGGGGGGGGAGGCTTCTTCGAAGCACCCCTGCTTCTCAGAATGCGCGGGCCTCGCCTGCAGATGCGGGACGGGCGCCGTCTAAGAAGCAGCCTCCTTCCAAGAAGCCTTCCCCCTCCACCTACCCCCTTGCGCGCGCCGCGAACAAGGGCATCCGGGAGAAGACCTCGGATCGCCGCGGCTTCGATACGGACAGGTTCGTCTTCAAGGACGACGAGCTCAGCTACTCCCTCGGCAAGCAGGGCTCCACGCGCAAGAAGCTCGAGCGGGCGTCCGGGGCGATCCTGGAGTATGTCGGTCACGTGGCATTCGTCGCGGGGGACCTCAAGCAGCGCAAGCGCTGCAAGGAGTTCATCAACTGGCTCCTGCAGCAGCGGAAGGGCAGCGTCTGCATCCGCGACGTGTCCGAGCGCGAGGACGCCACGGAGATCCACGTTCCCGAGAACTGCAAGGGCTGGGTCACTGGCAACCGCGGCAGCGAGCTCCGGCGGATGGAGGAGGAGACCCAGACGTACATGTTCATGGCGGTGGACGAGGAAGGAGAAACGGCATGAACATCGCATCACTTTCGGAGATCCGCGCGGATCTCTGGCATCGGCGCGGGGACCCTCCTGGCGGCGTCTCCGGCGCTGCCCCTGCCGCGTTCCGCGCGCCCGGGAGGGGGCTCCCAGCACCGATCCGAGGCATCCGCGCGGACCCCCGGAAGGGATGCCCCTGCCGCCTTGGACCCTCCCAGGTGGACGAGCGGGGCGACGAGCGCCTCATCATCTTCTGCCACGACGCCGGCACCAAGACCGGGAGCACGGGGCGCATGGCGGCGGAGCGCCTCGTGAACGAGCTCATCCAGGAGAAGCTCCGGGACGACGGCGGCGGCGGCCGCGGGCGCTCCGACAGCCGTGGCCGCTCCCCGTCGCGGCGCAGGGACTCCAGGAGCGCAGGGCAGCGGCCACGCTCGGGAGGCCCCGGCGGTGTGGTGGCCGTGCCGCGTGGTGAGCCCGTGGGGGCTTTTGGGTCACCGCGCGGTTTTTGGGGGGCCTGGGTCCTGCTCCGAGGGCGCCTCCAGCGGCTGGGGCCTCTGGGGTCCCAACGCCGTGCGCCGTGCGGCGAGGGACCGCGCGGAGAGGCCCCTGGGGATCTCGAGGTCACCGCGCGGTCTGTCGCCACACGGTTCTGCGACCCCAGTACGCACTTTCACCGCCCAGGTGAGGATATGCCCGTCGAAGCCCGAAGGAAACAACATATGCGATCCTGGGTCGAGGGTTCGCAGCCCCCCCGCAGATGGGATGGGCCACGACGACGAGGACAAACGACGACGACGACGACGACGCCGACGCAGACGCCGACGCCGACGCCGACGCCGAGGCCGACGCTGACGACGACGACGACGACGACGACGACGACGACGACGACGCAGACGCAGACGCAGACGCAGACGCAGACGCCGACGCCGACGACGACGACGACGCCGACGCCGACGCCGACGCCGAGGCCGAGGCCGACGCCGACTGCAGACGCCGACGACGACACGACGACGACGACGACGACGACGACGACGACGACGACGGACGACGACGACGACGACGACGACGACGACGACGACGACGACGACGACGACGACGACGGACGACGGACGACGACGACGACGACGGAAGACGACGACGGACGACGACGACGACGACGACGACGACGACGACGACGACGGACGACGACGATG
>CAUYUJ010002682.1:0-20000 GCA_963575745.1 Prorocentrum cordatum
GGGAGGAGGAGGAGGAGGAGGGGGAGGAAGAGGAGGAGGAGGAGGAGGAGGGGGAGGAGGAGGAGGAGGAGGAGGAGGGGAGGTCCAGCCTGGTCGCTGTCACTGTTCGGGCCTAGAGTGCCCGTCCTGGAACTCCTGGGGATTCCTCGGGCCAGGGGCACAGAGTATTGCGTTGCCACGCCTTGCTTATTCGAGAGAGGACGTCGCGGCCGAGCTCGTTGTCCCGCAGATTAGAGAGATCTCGATTCTGGAGCCGCTCGGCGGCCTTTCAGAAGGCACGCTCGCACTGATGGAGGACGCCGCTTTTCATTTCTTCTAAGGGACGGGTGGATGAAGATGGACGGGGGGAGGAGGCGGGACGAGAGAGGGAGGAGGAGGGAGGAAGAGGATGAGGGATAAGAGTAAAGAGGGAGGAGAGGCCGATGCGAAAAAGAACTCGACTCTCGCAGATGGGGCTCTCGGTTACGTCGCACTGCTACAACCCTGACCCGAGGTTCACCGACCACCTCGTTGCAGCCCACGGCGGCCCGAACGCGCAGCACGTTCCCCGTTCTATCTCGGAGGCTGGCAACCGACAACCCCAGATCAAGACTTCGCCCCCCCCCCCCTCAAAAAAAGCAGAAACATAGTGATGCGAAAGCATCGACCACATGCTCTTGGATTTGAGAACGCTGCGAAAACAGAAGGAGGGCGCATGAGACGAGAACGGGGGGGGGAGAATGCATGCGCGGGGGGTGGGACAAAATCAGGGGGCGCTCGCTAGACTGGAAGCCGAAGGTAGCACGGAGGAGGCGGACAGGAGAGGAGGCAGGAGGCGGGAGACGTTGGAGGACTGGATAAGGGGGAGGAGGAAGAGGAGGAGGGGGAGGAGGAGGAGGCATGCCAAATAGAGTTTGCTGGGCGATGCCCAGGTTGACATCTCACAGATCCCAAGCGTCAACATTGTGGTCAGCCAATATCGCACTGAGGATGTGCAGCTCCCCGTGTACGAGAGAGCAATGAACGCTGTCGGGGACCAAGCTCGTCGGCGCAATAGCCAACTCTTTGCATTCGTGATCGAACTATTGGACGAGTGCAGCTTCGTGGAGGAAGGGCGCGAATCGTCGCGGCTCAATGATGTCGCAGATTTCATGTCAACATTAGTGGGTGAATCGTGGAAGGTCTGGCAATGGCACGTGGACTCCAGGGACCTCGGCCTTCCCCAATCGAGGATGAGGTGGTTCGTCTGCGGCCGTCTGATTAGTGCATTCTCTGGTTTGACGCCAGTTTTTTCGCCAGAGCTATTTCGATTTGAAGGTTTTCGTCTGCAAGACATTCTGGACCCGACTCTTCCCTGCGAGGACGGGATGCGGAACGAAAGTTTTAGGGAGAACCTTGAATACTATAAGAAGCTCATTTCTGGTATGATCCCGACTGGGCACGCCGTGGCAGTGTGCGATCTTGCTGCAAACATTTGCGGCCGCGACGCGCAGCCACGTCTCAAAATAGATTGCGTTCCAGAGATCACGCCAACCAGTTGCATGTACGTGTTCTCAATACGTTCCCGCTCCATCCCAACTCGTTTCAAGTTTGATAGGTTTTTGACCAATCGCGAGCTGGCAATGGCTCAGGGCTTTAGGCCAGAGGTCAGCGAGAATCTCGGCGAGCCTGTAAAAGCATTGGGCATGGCAATGTCAATGCCAGCCGTTGGCATGGTTATCGGATGCGCCTTGCATTTGAAGATCTGACCGCTCCGAGACCAACATCTCATGTTTTTAATTTATCGAGTGTGCATTTTGCCCGACAGTGCTCGATAGCGTGCTTCTGGTGATATTGATGTTGCAACCTTTTCTGCTGACATGGCAAAAAAAGTAGAGTTGGGATCGGCTGCTTAGGGCAGCAGGGGGAGGGCGACCACGGCAAACGAGAGAGGGTAGGAGTAACGGTATAAGCCACAGACCATGTCCTACTTCGAAGGTCTACCGACCCCGCAAGCCCCCCAACCACCCGGGACAAATCCAGAACGTCATTCCCCCCCCAAAAAAAAACAAACAAACAAACAAAACAAAACAAAAACAACAACAACAAACACAAAACAAAAACGCTCTCGTTCCACGGGCGGCACGGGCCCCAAAACAGGCGAGCAACAGGCAGGCAGACAGGTGAAATCTCGGGCAATCTGCGGGTGCATCTCGGGCAATCTGCGGGTGGATCTCGGGCAATCTGCGGGCAAATCTGGGGGCGCCCCCTCTCTCTCTCTCTCTCTTTCTCTTTCCGTCTCTCTCTCTCTCTCTCTCTCTCTCTCTATCTCACTCTCTCTCTCTCTCTCACTTTCTTTCCCTCTCTCTCTCTCTCTCTCTTTGTATTTATGTATGTCACTTCTCCTCCCTCTCCTTATATTTCTCTTTCTCTTTCTCTCTCCCTCTCTCTCTCTATTTTCGCCTCCTCGTCCTCCTCGCCATTCTCCTCCTCTTCCTATGTGTGTTTTCTCTCTCTCTCTCTCTCTTTCTCTTTTTCTCTCTCTCTCTCTCTCTCTTTCTCTTTCTCTCTCTCTCTCTCTATATATATATGTATGTATATATGTATTGTTTCCCTCTCTTTTTGGTTTGTTGCTCTCTCGTTCTCTTTCTCTTTTTCTTTCTCGCTTCTCCTCCTCCTCCCCCCCTCCTCCTCCTCCTCTTCCTCCTCTTCCTCCTCTTTCCGCCTCTTGCCCCCTCGTATCCCCCTCTTCCTTTTGCTGCTGCTGCTCTTCCTCCTTCGTGTCTTCCTCTTTCGCTACTTGGCTCAAGCGAAAACAGACGAAATCGCTCAACCGCACGTGCGCGGCGCGGCTGGATCGCAGCAGCGCGAAAGTTTTCTGGAGCAGTTCGTTGGGCACGTGGTAGCGGGGCTGTTAATGCGCCGCATTGACGCTATGACCATGAGTTCGGGATGCGGGGCGGGACGCGCTCGTTGCAATTTCTCTGCCCGCGCAGCTGATGCGATAGCATGGCGTCGCGCGCGAGGAAAGATATTGCGACGCTGCTTCCTATATGCGCATGCGCTGTATACGCCAAACATAAAAAGTTTCAATTAGTTTCAACAGTTTCAGTTTCAACCTGTTTTTTCTCAATTAGTTTCAATAGTTTCAATGTTTCCGAATGGTTTCAATAGTTTCAATAGTTACTGAAAAAAAAGACCTCTGGGTAGTTTCTGCTTTGGTGCCCTCGCCGCCTCCTCGTCGTCGTTGTTGTCGTCGTCGTCCTCCTCCTCCTCCTCCTCCTCCTCCTCCCTCCCTCCTCTTCCTGTCGAACTCTGATCGTGGCTGTCCCTGCTGGGGGCTCCTGGTCGGCGTGCCCCCTCGCCCTGGCCTGGCTCCGAAAACTCCCACCTGTTTTGGCTGTGGGGGCCCCCGCCGGGGTGGAAACAGGTGGGTGTTTTCGTCGTTGGTGTCCCCCCCGAGGCCCGGGGGGTTCGGGTAGCGCGGAGTCGCTGTGCCTCTCGCGCCGGCACCGACGACATGTGTCCAGTTTGTCAACTGTCGCGCTTTGCTTCTCAGTCGTGATACTTTCATCTCCCTTGAATGCCGTATCTGCTATTATGTCAGGTCTTCTTCTCACGATTGCGGTCCGAGTGTTGGGAACATGCTATGTGATTGCGCTTCGCAGTAGCGATGCGCTCGCTTGAGTGGCGTACATGAGCTGCCTGCCTCTGCTGGCCTGCTGTCCGGCCGCCCTTGCTCGGCGCGCTCGGGGAGGAGCGTCATGCCTCTAGCCGTGCTATCGCGCAGCGGGCGTGCGCAGGAAGGAACGTTGCACACTGTCTCTCTATCCCAGGCGCTGTTTGGCCCAGGGATTTGCTTGAGCGCTGGCTTTTTCTCTGGGTGGGCATCTCACCTCGGCCACCTGTCGTTGCCGGATGGGGCGCCCCCGCCGCCGGCGTGATGACAGCCGCAGCCGCTCCCCTTCTAGGCGCCGTCCCCGCAGCCCCTCGCGGCGACGGCGCCGCAGTTCCTCACGCAGCAGTGTCAGCCCCACGCCGCCAATGTTATCGCCGAGGGCCGTGGACCACGCAACCCAGCTGAAGCTCAGCCCGTTGCAGGCTCCCCCGGGCGTTTGGGATGGGCCTGTGTACCCTGGCGTCGCCACCAAGGCTCTGGGGACGGCTCCTGCCCCCAAGTCGCTTGCCTCCTCACCGCCAACGTCCCCAGTGCCGCGCCCCGCATCCTCCCCGCCCGGGAGAGCGCGCTTGTCCCCGGCGCCCAGCTCGCCGGGCCCGCCGGTCCTGAGCCCGCCGAGCCTGCCCCCAGGCTGGGAGTAGAGAAGGGATCTTGCTGGTGCGTTGTACTTCATCAACAGGGCTATGAGCCACAGCCAATGGGAGCACCCTGCCGCGAGCCAGCCGCCACCGCCCCCGCCGCCGCCGCCGCCACCACCAGCGCCAGTCCCAGCGGCGGGGCCAACCCCAGCTGCGCAGCCAGCAGCGGTGGCCACGGCGATGTCGGCATCGCCCGCAGCACCGTCGCCAGTTCTGAAGGCGTCATCGCAGCCCGTCTTGGTTAGTACGGGCCCGCCGCCTACCCGCGAACAAGTCCAGCAACAGGTAGCGCAGCACCATGCTCGCGTGAGCGAGTTGAGGGCTCGGATTGACGCGCTTGCGGCGTCCGAGGGCGAGCATACTCCAGGTGCGACGCCGGCTCGCAGTCTCCCGACCGCGCCTGGCGCGCTCGCTGCCGCCTTGCCCACGCAGTCTGCCACGATCGGCGCTGCTGCGCCTCCTCAGGAAGCGGCGCCGGGCCCGCCGAGTGCACCCAAGGCGGTGGCGCAAGCTGCCATCCTGGCCCAGGCTCGCAGCCAAGTGGCTGGCGCGCCGGCCCCAGCGCCCATCCTCGGCGCGCCGCCTGGCCCACAGGATCCTGCCAGCCTGGCACGTTTCACCACGCGCGCTGCGCACCAAGACGCAGTGGCCAGTTGGCTGATGAGGCTCCGGCAGACCGTTGGCCAGTCTAGGGACCAGAGGCTGAAGCTCACGGCGCACTTTGCCTCGAACCTGACCTCCCAGCTTGATTTGCGCAACGCGGCCCAGGCCGTGGGCATTGCGATTGTAGAGGGCCCCGCGCGCGGGGCCAATGCGCGCCATGCCGCCCTGCCCTTCGCCGTTGCCAAGGGTGACTATAAGCAGCCGTCTCTCGATGTCACCGTGGAGTTGCAGCCGAAGCAATCCTTTCAAATCCAGCTGGTGAATAAGAGGTTCGGCAGCGTCGTAGTGCGCGGCAGCCGCGCCGTTCTTGACACTTGGATAGAGGAGTTAATCCTTTTTCTCGGCCCCGTGACGGATCTACAGTCGCCTGCGCCGCCTGCGACCGGGGATGCTGTGCGCGCGCCAGCCCCCAAGAGGTCGGCACGTGAGATTCTGGAGCAGGCTGAGCGGGATATTCACTACATTGTGTCATCACTCTCGGAGGAGCCCCCGCCTGCTCACGGCCCTGCTTGGGCGCCCCCCTAGTAGCTGGGCCGCCAGTGCTTGACGCAGCCTCAGGCACACGCTGGCACTTTGAGCATTTTCAACGGGCCCCCCCGCTACGTGTCCTCTGAGCGCGCTCGTCGGCAGACGCCTTATGAACCTTATAGTTTGCAGCGTAGCGGTTAAACAGTTGCCTGCCTCTGCCTTTCATACTCTCTGTCCTTGGCTGCAGTCTCGTTCCGCACATGGGACAGTTCGTGCTTCCCGGCAGTAGCGTTAGGTCTGGGCCCTCTACAAAGGTTGGACGAACTTGACTCTCATATTGTGCTTCACAGTCGTAATGCGGTGCATTCGTCATTGTGCTTCCCAGTCGTGCTGCGGCTCATTGCCTCTCTCTTGTCTGCGCGTCTTGTCCTTTGATCTGCTCGTCCTCCTCCTCCGCCTCCTCCTGTCGAATGCTGATCGTGGCGGCGGGCCCCCCGTGAGATGACGACGAGGGAAGTGTTGGGGCGGCCGCGGAGCACCTGAATGCGTTCCCGCCGAGGTAGGTGCCAGCGGGGGGGAGAGGGATGGAACGCCACGTTGGGCTGTGATTGCCGCGTGGGAGGGCGTAGCATCGCCCCCCCCCGCTTGGCCCCAAAAACTCCCACCTGTTTTGGCTCTGGGGGCCCTCGCCGGTGTGGTGTCTGGTGGGTGTTTTTGGCTGTTGGGCTCCTGCCCCTCCCCGTGGGCCCTGGGGGCCTGCTGTCCCTGTCCGGGTCGGCGCCCTGCCGGCCCTTTCTTGGCCCGAAAAACTCCTTCCTGTTTTGGCTCTGGGGGCCCCCGCCGGGGTGGAAACAGGTGGGTGTTTCATTGTCGCGCTGTGGCTCACTGTCGTTCTCTTGTCTGCGCGTCTCGTCCTCTCGTCTGCACGCCCCCCCGTCTCTTTGTTTGTTGTGCTTCTCCGTCGTGTTGCGTGTTCTTGTCGCGTCTTCCCTGTGCCCCGTTCCTCTTCTCTGGATGGGGCCGCTTCTCTGTCGTTGCCGTGTTGCCGCTGTCATTGGATGCTCGATGCCGAGGGAGCGGGTGGGCGGCCGCTGCCGGCAATGGGTGACCGCGGGCCCGTATGTCCAGCAACCTCCATGCGCGAATTCGTCCTCTCGTGGCTGGGCTCAGAAACCCGCGGCCTTGAACTCGCGGCTCTCACCAGAGATTGCGATGCGCTTTTGCATGCCTGCTCGTTGCTCCCGCCCCACTTGCTGCACTCATGTGACGGTGCTGCTGCCCCGCTCGCTGCCCTTGTGGCCGCGCTATCGACGCTTCTACGTAGGGAGCTTGCGCCTGCGCTTGGGCGTTTGGCCTCGGCTCCTTCACGACAGCGTTTGGTTTCACCTTATGCTGGAGGCGTTCGCGCTGAGGCTGTGCCCGCGCTGAGCCCGCCTGCCCGTGCGGAACCGGAGCTTTCCATTCGCCTGGCTGTTCTCAATCCCGGGCGCCTTGGTTTCCTCGCCCTCGGGACTGATGTTCTGTTAGAGTGGCGCCTGCGCGCGGTCGCCCAGTCGCTCGCGGAGTGCTCCGGCGATCTTTGCGTGCTCCCTGGTGCGCGCATGCCGCCATGGGCGCTACTGCCGTCGGGATTACCATTCTCTTGGATGGGGCCGCGGTCTGCCTCTCGGGGTGCAGTGGGCTTGTTTGTGCGGAGCGAAATCGCCTCACTCCTCCGCCCGATCCCTGAGCTTTCATCGGATCGCGTGCAGTGGTTGGAGTTCTGGGGTGAAGCATCTGGCTCCTCCACCCCTGCCAGCCCGTGCTTTGTCTTTTGCGCGTGCTATCCTGCCCCTGGTGGTGACGTGCCTACGTGGACCAACATTTTCTCCTCCTTGTCGTCTGTGCGTGCACGCCACCCGGCAGTGCGGATTTTGATTTGCGGCGACGGCAACGTCCACTTGCCGCACGTCCTGCATCACCTACCTGGCTGCTCGCGCTCGCACTGCCGGCAGTCAGCGCCCGACCGCACGATTGAAGCAATGGTCGACGCTGCTGGGTTTGCGGCGTGTAACCCGCCTGTGCCCACGCACGATTCTGGCGCATGCATTGATTTAATCCTTGCAGAGCGGCACCAGGTCCTTCCAACTGTTGTTGCTCATGCTGTCGGGGTGGACTCGGACCACCGTCTGGTCTCATGCTCAGTGCCATGCGCTTTTCGCACTCCACCGACATCTGGCCTCTCCCGCGTGGGATGGCGCACTGATGATCAGTGGGATGATGCGCTGTCAGCAGTGGCCCCAGTCTTAGAAGCCTTAGCAGGTGCGGCCGAGTCTCCCTTATCGGGCGCTTGGCTCCGTCCCCCGTGGAGCGGAGGTGGGGCATCTAAGAAAGACCGCCGCATTCTGTTGGGCGCGTCGGCATGGGCCCGGGATGAAATCTACGTGCTTGCGGGCTTCGCAGCGGGGGCCGCGAAGGCGTCCGCGGCGCCCCCAGTGCGCGTCAGTAGCCCCCCCTGGTTGACCCATCAGCTTACGTTTCGCACGCTGCTTTTAAGCGGGCGGTGGCGCAAGCCGCGTGGGCGGACCGCCATCGCGCCTTCCAGCGCTTCTCTGACCTTCGCGCCCAGAATCCAGGACTGGCGGAGCGCTTCCTTTCTGAGTGCTTCCGGTCCCGCAATGCCTTTCAGATTGCTCTCGTCGACCCGGTCGACGGGCGCTCCCTTGATGTTGAGGAATCGCTCGCGCTCTTGCAGTCTGACTTGACAGGCCGAGTGCAGAACGACTTCGAATTCGATGCGGCGGCGCAGCAAGCCCAGGCCCGCGCGGTCTCGGCCATAAGGTCGATGGGCGGGGGGCCGGTGCACGCGCACATTGGTCCGTACTCTGTCGAAGAGGTGGACGCGGTGTTAGACAGTCTAAAAACGACATCTGCCGCGGTCCGCGGCTGCTTCGCAGCTGTCCGTTCACCGGTCCCTGAGGGCCGCCGGGTCACGCGTGCCCTCGCAAATCTTTCCAGGCACTGCGCGCTCACGAGCGCCCTGTGGTCGATTCGCCAGGTCACGCCTGTCCATAAGTCGGGGCCCCGCGTTGTTCGGTCAACTTTATGTCTCCGGCCGATTTCTATCTCGGCGGTCATGACATCCGTTGTGGATGGGCTGTGGAACCTGCGCAACGCTCCTTCGCTTGAGAAGTGCTGCGGGCTTGCGCAGCAGGGCGGCGTTGGGGACCCTATCTCCCTCCTTCTCTCCCTTCTCCTCCACGCTCAACTCCGTAGCGCCCAAGGTCTTGCCACTTATTGGGCAGTTACGGACCTCCAGTGGGCTTTTGATGTGGCGTCTCATCTCGCCATGCTGTTCAATGCCTACGAGGCGGGGGTGCGTGGTGACGACTGGCTCCTGCTTGATGACTTCATGTCGTCTGACGCGCAATACATCGCGCTCCGTGGCCATGCGTCGTCCATATTTTCCCTCGGTGGTGGAACAGCCCAGGGGCGTAGATTCAGTGTTGGCGTTTTCAACGCGCAGCTCAAGTGGCTGGCTGAAGAAGTACATCGTGTACTACCAGGAAGCTGTGCTGCTTGGGTGGAACCCCACCTCCGTCACCATTGTTTGGGCATCAGTGTCTCCGAGCCCTCCTGCGATGGCGCGCCCGCCCCGCCGGCTGTTGGGGGCGACCTCGAAGCTCTCGCTGTTGAGGTGGCGTCCGCGGCCGCCGCGGAGCAGGCGCCCTACCCGAGGGCTAAGCGTGCGCTTCGTTGCGGGGCCACGCGTGTTGCCACAGAGGCCGACATGGCCTACCTGCTTGACCGGCTGGGCTCGGGCCCCCTCCCCCCGCTGCAGTTTGTGGATGACTTGACGGTCGCAGCCTCCTCGCCAGGTGCTCTCCGCGCAATCGTCTCGCGTGAGCCTTGGTCGGCCTGCCCCCGGTACGCGAGGCGTACCCGTTCACAGTTTAATTGCAAAACGGGGAAAACAGCTGCCATGGCGATCCTCGACAGCCCTCCTCCAGGAGACGTCGGCTGTCCAGCTGTAGACTTAAAGGTCCTGCTGGGGGTTCTTTCTGATCCACGCCTAACGTTTGGCCCATTGCTGAAGGCGACATTGGCCAGAGGGAGCGAGTTGTTCGAGCCCTTGTTTTCCGCAGGTGAGACAGGAGGCTTTGGGCTCCCAGTCCTGTGTGCACAGGTGCCGCTGCGTGTAGAGTCTGCTTTGCTCGATCCTTCCCCCTTCCTTTTTCTCGCTTCCCGTGCTCGCTTTTCCCTTGACTACATGCAAGCGGGGTGGGCCCGCCGTTTGCTCGGTTGCGCTACTGGCCCGCCGCTCCCTGGCCCGGTAGTCATCGCGAAGTGCGGTTGGCACATGCGCCTTGGCACCAAAATGGTCGAGCGAACTATCTATCCTCGCGCGTGCGAGGCTCTTCCTTTCACCTGGTGAGCATCCTGGAGCTAACGTGCTTCAGGTGGCAGAGAGCACCTTGCTGTTCCTCATGGGCGTCAGCCGTGCGGGCGTGGATGAATTCCGTGGACCCCCCCCCCTCCCTGACGTAGTTGAGTGGTCCCTTGCTGGGCAGCAAGCTTGTGCAACTGCTCGAACAGATCCAGCGGCTCGCCGGCTGCTGTTGCGCAGCTGCAAATTTTACGTGGTCCGGCCCGCCCTGCTCAAGCTTGACCAGCTTGCGTTCCAGCAGGCAGCAGCTGCATCACTGCTAGTGTTCCGCCTGCCGTTCTCGGCGTGGCTGTCTGGGCCGCCTGGCCTCCAGTGGAATTTGTTGGACTTGGAGCTTGGCCCAGGCTCTTGGCTTCAATTTCGCTTGTGGGCAGTCGTGCGGATGTCGGGGCGCTGGCCGCTCCAGGTCCTCGGGGCCCCACTCTGCGCCCCCACGCTGCCGCGGTGTGCGGGTTGCGGGGCGCTGGATGTTGACGTCTGGCACGCTCTTTTCGCTTGTCTCGCGGCGGCAGCTCTTAGGTCCGCTATTTGGTATCGCTTTTCTCTGCCCCCCCTTCCTCGCCCGCCCTGGTCTCTCAGTTCCTTTTTCACCAATCCCGGCCACCGGCGGAACGCCGGGAGCACGTGCACTTCGTCGCCGCCGCAGTGCTACTGGCCGTCACTGGCGCCAATCACTTTAAGGCATGGCCCTGATGTTGGGGGCCGCCTGCGCTCCTGTGGCGCGCCCGCCTGTGTGGAGCATGGCCGGGGGGGTCGCCGGCATTGGCCGGCGCCGTCGTGGCCTGCTCCGGGAGACTGACTGCTTGCCCTGCGTCCGTTGCTGGAAAAACTTTGGTCGCCTTCCCCTCTGCCCCTCGTCGCCCCCTTCCCTTCCCTTCCTCCTCCTCCTCCTCCTCCTCCTCCTCCTCCTCCTCCTCCTCCCCCTGTCGATTGCTGATCGTGGCGGCGGGCCCCCCGTGGGACGACGACGAAGGAACTGTTGGGGCGGCCGCGGAGCACCCAGAATGCGTTCTAGCCATGGTAGGCGCCTGCGGGGGGGAGAGGGATGGAACGCCTCCTGTTTCGGCTGTGGGTGCTTCTGCTGAGGTGGAAACAGGTGGGTGTTTTTTGGCTGTTGGGGTCCTGCCCCTCCCCTTGGTCCCTGGGGGCCTGCTGTCCCTGGGGGCTCCAGGTCGGCGCGTTGCCCCGCCCCCGCTTGGCCCCGAAAAACTCCCACCTGTTTTGGCTCTGGGGGCCCCCGCCGGGGTGGAAACAGGTGGGTGTTTCAGAGTTGCGTCGCGGCTCTTCCGCGTCTTGCCCGCCCATGTGATTCTTCGCAGTAAATTCCTACTTCCCACAGCTTATGTTTCATATGTGTTTGATTGTGCATCACAGTCGTGATGCGGTCCTTTGCCTTGCTTGCGCCTCGCAGTCGCGATGCGGTCTTTGTCTAGCTCGCACAAATGGTTGTTTGCAATACCTTCCCACTGAGTTGCTCCTCGGCGTGTTGGGGAAACGCGAAAAATCGCATTACACCTTGTCTATGTTCCTTCTTATCCTGTTGGCCTTCTTCACAGTTTATGCTCACATATTTGTTTGATTGTGCTTCACAGTCGTGATGCGGTCATTTGCCGTGTTTGTGCTTCACACTCGTGATGCGGTCCTTATCTTGCTCGTACGCATGATGCTTGCAGTATGTTTGCACCCTTTTTGTCTTGTTCGCCTTGCTTGTTGTTTGTCATGCCCCCCTCTCCCCTTACTGGCCGCACGCGCGGGGCCAACCCCCGTGCGTCTCCCTGGGGGTGGGGGGGCCAGCCTCTCGCTCTCTTGAGGGCTGGTGCCGTCGTCTGGGGGCGCTCGTGGGAGGGTGGTTCGGCGTGGGCTGCGAGTGCGTTTCTTTCCACGGGGGGCCCTGCGAAGGGCGGTGAAAGACCCGACCCTAGACGGGGGCACCCTGCGCTCCATCTCGTCCGCCTCTCTCTCTCGGGGGGCGCGCCGGGGCGCCGCGGGGGCCCGCGGGCCGGGCGCGCGGCGCGCGGCGCGCGCCGAGCGCCCGACCTGCGGCCGCCGCTGCGGAGGCCCCCAAAAAAAACAACATCTCACGCTGAGAAATGGACGTCACAAGCTTTTCAATCGCAGCCTAGGTTCAAATATAAGAGCGCTCTACGACAAACATAAGTTCAAAAACAAGTTCCGGGCCCAGTCCAGGATGTTGATTCTCTTGGGCGAAACCTGGGGTCCATGATACTCGCTTTTTGAAACTTCCGAAGGGTGTGTGTATATATATATGTACCAACTCACGCGAGTGCATGCACACTTGCAGCTTGAAAGTGACAGCGATTTTGGGCATAGGCCACAGACAGTTGTCTTTCAGAAGCAGGCGCAGCTTTCCCTCCAACGCCGCCGGGGCGAACCTCGCAGCCAGCAGCGCCCGCGCAACCAGCGCGCCTGCACTAAGCAACAACGGTTAGGTCGGACATGTCCTCCCACAGGCTGCGGCGGCGTGCCACGTGGACGTCAGCAAGCTGATCTCCGAACACGTGGGTCCGCGGCTGTGGATGCCGTGACAGTAGACAAGCCAATGACCCGATCATTGAACTTGGAATATGTTTCAAATGTTTGAAGCACGTTCTCGGGATGTTCAGAACAAAACATGTTTAGGCCATGTTTACAACATGTGACATCTGGAAACTCTTTTTGCAACATGCTTCCTCTGCACGGACCCCCCCCCCCCGGGGCCGTAGGCGACCGGAGGAGAGGAAGAGGAGGCGGTGGAGGAGGGGAGGGGGGGGAGGAGATGGAGGAGGGGGGGCAGGCGGAGGAGGAGGAGGAGGAGGAGGAGGAGCGAACGACGCGCTGAAGGGGGCGCGTGTCCGCGCGGTTAGAGGCGCAGCGGGCCCGCCCCGCCCGCGAGGCACCGAGGCAGCCTCAGGACGCGACGAACGGCAGCGACCACGTCCTTGTGGCACTTGAGCTCGTTGTGGATGGCGGTTGTGCCCATCTCTGTGTGCACCCGCAGGATGTTGTACGTGCGATAGGCCACGGCCATGCGTGTGATGGTGTGCCTCGGGATGTCGTCGATGTGGTTGCTCTCGTGGAGTCCGAGTCGAGTGAGTACGTCACCAGCAGGTTGCCCCCGAGGTTGAGCCAGTGGTGTCCACATTCGTGGGCGTGTGATGTAGTGGCTGATGTCGTCCGTGTTCTTGACCTGCGAGTCTTTGTCGCAGCCGAACAAGCAGTTCTTCTTGTGGGGATTGACGTGCATGCGGTGCGATGTCGCCCACGCTCCAGACAAGGTCTTGACCACGGGCCAGAAGAGCGAGGCCGTGGAGTTCGCCAAGTGGGGCCGCAGGTCGCGCCAGCTGCGCTCAACACTCGCGGGGAGAGCAGCTCGGCCAAGAAGTCCGTCACGGTCGGATGTGTCGGAGTCCATCAAGAGGTCATTGGCGGAATAGATGTAGGGTGTGGATGTGGCCGTAGTGGTGGACTGAGCGCCGTCGTCTTCCTGCGGGAGGTTCGGGTTGGTGGCACGTTCCCGTTCGATCCAACGACGTCGGGCGCGGTGTTCAGCAGCTTCATCAGCAAATTATCGATGAGTGTTTGTCGGCACGTGCTCGGTGGTGTAGATCTGTAGGCGGTGGTTGCGAGATCGTTCAGTTCGATGCCATGCACCGTAACATATCTCCTTCGCCATGTCACGGCGAGCATTGGCTGCCCCGCACTGGTCGTCGAGGCAGAAGTGCGCGTTGAACTGGGTGCGGTTAAAGGAGGAGGAGGAGGAGGAGAAGGAGGGAGGAGGAGGAGGAGGAGGGCGGGTCGCCTGAGCCCTTCGGAGGAACCCTCCAGCTTCCTCAGGCCGCGGGGAGAGCGGTGGCGGCCCCTGGCCGCAACGCTGGCGCGCCCGTCTCCAGAGGCACGGGCGCACGCCGGCCGCCCCTGCGCTCGCTCGCTGCAGACGGCTGCGCTGCCGCCCGCGCCATCACCCGCGCATCACTGCAGCGATGTTGCAGCCTTGTTTTGTTTGCCGGCCGCTAGCGGACAGCCGCGCGGCGTCATCAGTCAAATGAAGCCAGGGCTACGCGCGGGGCGAGAGCCTGCGACTTCGCCGGCGTGCCGCCGCGGATTTCTGCGCGGGCCCCTGCCAGTGCAGAACGCCGAAAACGGCGAGCGAGAAACGGTGTGGATGGTGCGCGGATGTTTTGTAGTCTCCCTTCCTGGCCCAAAGATACCCGCACGAGATTCACAACGAAATCCGGAACGAATTTCTCCTGGACAATCCAGGCCCACCCCATAATTTTCCAGCCGAAATTCGCTCTGCGAAGTTGGCGCCAAGACTCACAGAGACCTCTTGCCGGGGCGGACCGAAAAGGCGCCTCGGCACTGGACGGGTAAGAGGAAGGCCCATCCGGCGAGCCGAGCACGCATGATCCGGCAGAAGTGTCGCACTATAGCCAGCCTGCGTAAGATAGCTTCCAGTGCGCTGCTCCTACTGGCGCCGACTCATACGTGTTGCTAGAACCACCGAGTCCAGTAGCACCGCAGCCGCCAGCACCACCAGGGGGGGGGGCCACCGCGACCAGCGGCAGCGCGGCAAGCAGCACCGCTACCACTACGCCAGGAGGCACACGCAGCCGTGACCACCATCACGGCGCCCAGCGGCACCGGCCAGCAACACCACACACGACACGACGGATCTGCATCAGTGCCACTGGGGCACTGTCCTGCAGCGCCGTTAGTCAGAGCTAGCACAACGGCGGGGAACAAAACAACCGAGGCAACACGGCGGACGGAAACACCGCTTCCAGTACACAACGGCGAGAAATCGTACCAGAGCCACGACCAGTAACAGGTTGGCCGCAAGCAGCGGCAACGATTGTCTGCACGAGACTTCTCGCTCTTTGTTTGCATGTCTCTCGAACTCCTGCAGCACCCGCGAGTCCGCGAGTCCGCGCGCCAGCGCAGCAGGCGGGTGGGAGAATGCGCCGGGGCCGCTGTCTTCCCACCCCCTTGCTCGGCTACTCCGCTGGGGGTCCGGCCGCTGGCGTGAAGACGGGAGGCGCGGCCCTCTCCCCACCCCTCTGGCGTGGTCCTCCCTGGCGACGTCCCCGCTTGCAGCGCAGGGCCGCCCGCCTGCCGCCACCCCGCCCTGTCTGGCAGGGCTTCCCCCACGATGTCCTGCGCTGTGCAGCCTCTGCTGCCCATGCCTCTGGCACTCCAGATTTCGCAATAAAATGGAGGGGGTCTGGACCCTCCAAGACAAGCCATTTCAGACCCCCCCCCGTGGGAGAACCCCCCTCCAAAACATCGTCCCCAGACCCCCCCAGGCCCTCCAAGATAGCCTGGAAGAGACCCCCCCCCGAAATGAGACCCCCCTCCCTTTATTGCGAAATCTGGAGAATCCTTGTGTTGGTACCTCTTGGCCTCGCAGCCCCCTCCGTCGGCCCCTCGGCCTGCCGCCTGCGCGGCCTCGTGCCTTGCGTTGCCGTGTGCTTGCTCGTCTCCTCCCCCAGCGCCGCCGTCTTCGCCCCCCCCCCCTGGCTCGCCCTTCCCCGAGGCGCCCTGGCAGCGGCTACGAAGATTCGCCGGCGCGTCGTCTTCCCACCCCCCTTCCGGCGACTCCGCGGGGGGCCCAGCCGCTGGTGGGAGGACGGAGGAGCGCGGCCATCTTCCCACCGCTCTGGTGCGGTCAATCCTGGCGCTGTTGTGTTGCTTCGCAGTGTAGCTTTGCTTTTTTCCTTCGCCATTTGTGCGAATTTGTGCAGCGTTGCGCCTGCGCTCGAGACCCGTTCCCCAAGCGTGACTCGCACGCGCTTCCGAGCTCCCACCCGCCGCCGTGCGATTCCAAGCCGGCGCGACGGAGGGCGCAGCAGGTCCCGCCGCCGCAGTGCGAGGCAGGGCACTTCGCGCACGAAGAGGCGGGGGGGGAGGGCCTCGCCCTCGCCGTCGAGCTCTGAACGGCCCCTTGCCCCGATAGAGCGAGAGTCGAGCTCCCGCCATCGTGCCGGCCGCGGCCTGTCGGCGGAGCTGGGGGTTTTGGTAGAGGCTGAACCACCCAGCCACGGCGGGCTGGCCCACCAAGGGGGCGTCGGCGATGGGGCGCCCTTGATGTCGCGTTCGCGATGGACGCCCAGCTCCGGCAGTCCCAGGACCTCCCCGCTTGGTAGGCAACCGCAGACTCCAACTGGGCGTTCGATGTCTCATCCACCGACGGAATGCTGCGTGGCACCGATGCTGCAGGCGTTCACGGGGCCGACTGGCTGATGACCGACGATTGGATTGCACGAGAAAGCCAGACAATGGGTCTCCGAGAGCTGCTGATCCCGCTTCCTGGAGAGGGGCCTCAACTGAAGTCCCGCTGAACCCCCTTATGCATGCAATTCAACAGCTCGTACCTTGCCGTGAGTAGGAAATTCAACTACGATCCCAATGTGGCTTTCAAAGAGTAAGCTGTATATGCGTGAAGTACAATTCCCAACCATCCTGTGGTGCTGGGTCCTCGTTTTGAAGAGACAGCGCCCCGCGTCCCTCCCCCCCTCCCGCCTCCTCCTCCTCCTCCTCCTCCTCAGACGTAGCCTCGGAGGAAGTTCGTCCACTCTAGCCCTCACATGGCTCTGCGTGCTGCAAGAACTGCGATCTCGCAGCTCGAGCACATTGATGTAAAACCTCCTCGTCGATGTCATTGTACCGACGGACTGAATTGTACAGGTAAAAAAGCAATAATGAGTCGCTCAAGCGCTCTCAGTCTCTGGGGCTCCGTCATCTCTCGAGCAAGACCGAGACGCCGATCAAGAAACACTTCAATGGGCTCCTGGGGCCACCAAACAGAGAGAACCGCCCCCCAGAGGTACGGACACGCCATGTAATGAGCTTGAGCGTCCAGGGCATCCGTGCATCAGAATTTGCAACGGCAGTCGGTTTGAGTCATCCTCCGCTCCGTCGTCCACCCCCCTTCCAAAGTTTTGATGACCGCGCCTTGCCACGCGGGTGGGCAGCTAGCCAAGCACTCACGAAGCGCAGGCCAGCTCACCGCCGCACGAGCCCGTCTGGAAGGGGTCCGAGACGCCCACTTGGCTAAGCGTCTCCAGATTATGGGCGCGAAATCTTCAACGAAAAGAGAGCTGGCCAAGGATCTGGCAAGAGTGCGCTGCACAGGAACACGCGGGTCGACACGCTGCGCCTCGTCGAGAGCACCGAGGGCCACCACGATCGCCGACCGCAGGGAGGCAGCCCCAGAGAACCCTCTATCCGCTCTCGCCAGCTCCTGAACACACGGAGGTGACTGCCAGTGCTCAGGAGACCAGACATCAGCCAGCCACTTCGTCATCGGGAGGGCCGACTCAGCCACCTTCTGAAGCCTGGTCCAGAGCGGCCTCCAATTCGTGACCGTGCACCTGGCTGTTCGGATCAGCGCAGCCACCGATTGGGCCTGCATGGATAGAGGTCTTAGTTTCGACCATTGACGCAATGCAAGCAATTGATCCAGGGGCATCGAAAACGGTGGGAGATGCAAAATCTTATGCAATGCCCAAGGCCCCCCACTTAGCGATGGATCTGGGGAGCGGACTCAACTGCGCAAGGTAGCTGAATTTTGAAACAGCACGCGAATTGTACATATACAAAGCCACCGACGGTGGCGCACTGGTCTCTGCTATGCTTTTCACCACCCCCACCCACTCACGAAACGCCCTCGCCCACACGTGTTTCGACGCGGCAGGTCCAGACCAAACTCCTAAGTATTCAGCAGCATCTACGATCGGGACCGTTTGCCACCGCGGAACAAACGTGGCCAGTCGCTCCTGAACCCTCGATTGGAGAGAGGAGGAGAAGGACTCGGAGACGGGGACGAGGCGACATTTGGGGATCTCGAGGGCGAGGCCAGCTAGGAAATCCGCGGCGTAAAAAACACCTGAAAGCCTGGAGAGGGCCTGCAGCTCAGCTACCGTCGCACCTATGTCATCCGCGCAGGCTCCGATCTCACAACCAGGGTGCTTACGAAGCCTGGAACGCATGTCCCTCAAGAAGGGGTCCATCGCTAGGGCCCAGAGAGTGCCTGAGGCGGGGTCACCTTGCATCACCCCAGACATGATCGTGCAACAGTCCCACAACTGTCCTAAAACCGGCGCCCGAGACATCGCAAAGGTGTATGTGGCTTGTGCAAACTGTAGAAGTCCTGTCGGGTATCCACAACGCTCGAGCACTGCCCAGAGGAAAGAATGGAGGAGGGAGGGGAAGGCACTACCAAAGTCGAGGAAGAGGAGACAAGGGAGACGTGAGCTGGCTTCTGGATGCATGCTGGCAATGCGCGCCGACGTGTCGAGCAGAGCTATATTGTATAAAAAATCCTCTTCAATAGAAATCCGCGTTGGTCGGGGTGGGCCTGCCGCGCAATCTGTCTATTCACTCTCTGTCTATTCACTCTTTCGTTGCAAGCCGAAGCCGGAATTTTCGCATCTGAATTCTTCAGCGCTAGAGGTCTCGTGTTCTGTGGCTCACGAAGCACAAAGGACGCATCCTGCCCCCGTCTACCCTTAGGGGCAAAGATCAGGAGGAGATCATTCAACGAGGTTGGAGGAGGATATCCACACAGCAGCTCAATCATGAGCCCATACAACACTTCCTGCGACGTTGAGCTCTGCTGCCACGCGGCATAGGGGAGACCGTCTGGTCCAGGGGCCGTCGGTTTGGCCCGTTTGATAACACTGGCAATCGAATAAACTGTGGGCGGGGCCACATCTTAAACATCGAATTGCATCGCATGCTTGTCTAAATAAGTCTTGAGATGGCTTTTCGCTACAGGGCGGGGCGCAAAAACGGGGCCCCAATGGTTCCGAAGAGACTTGACCATGGCCGAGGAGGAGGAAACAACCGAACCGTCAGGAGCGAGAAGGCCCTGGAGAGGGAGCGTTTTGCCCTTCGGAGCCCATCGCTTCCCCCTGCGCCTCTCCGCACGTGCGTAAGCACGCAAGCGCTTCTTCTCAGCCCAGCTGGGTGAATCTTTCGCCAGAGTCTCGGACCTGCGAATTCTGTCCTCAGAAATCTCCTGCTGCAGCGCTTCATATTTCCTACGAAAGCCAATGGGCCATAGAAGAGACACAACCTGCTCCGACGAGATCGACAACATCTCAGATGGGAGGGGGCCAGACGCGAGCAGCGCGCGGGCGAGCTTGACATCATTGAAATGAACTGCGCGGGCAATGGAGCGAGAAAGAACGAGCTTCGCCTCCGAGGGAGGCGTACGCATGCACACCAGCTTGTTGCGCGTCAGTCGTGCCGCCTCTCTCAGCAGTCTCTTGTACTCCGCCCACTTGGGTACCGCCTGCAGGGTGTGTATGCACGAGTGGCTCATCAGCAAGTCTAAGAAGTACTTGAACTCTGGCTGCTTGCAGATGAAGGCTGGCACAGGCTGGCCCTCCTCTGGCTTCAGCTCTCTGGGAGCGAAGCTAATCTGCACAGGTGAGTGATCCGATATGCCCTCGGCGAACATCACTTCTGGGGGATAGGCAACCGTCGCCGCAATCGACCGCTGAATCAAAACCCAAGGTGGCGTACTTCTAAAGACTCTATCCAGCTGTGTTAATCGTTGATCATCTTTGATGAAGTGAGTGGGCAGCTCTGGGTCAAGCTCAGTCATCCCCGAAAATGCAGCCGCCCATACATCACCGAATTCTCTTTGACGAGGAGGGTGTACCAGCCCTTTGTCAATCTCAGGTACATGAAGATGCATTGCCGCCGTCTCCGAGTAGTTGAAGTCACCCACCGCGAGCACAGTAGTCCTGTGCGGACTCTGTGCGGCCACCGAAGACTCCGCTGATATCCTGGCAGCAATCGCGCCCACCTGGCCCCTGATCAGCCCGAAGTTGTGGATGGTGTACACGATGG
This sequence comes from Prorocentrum cordatum, assembly GCA_963575745.1. NCBI lineage: Eukaryota > Dinophyceae > Prorocentrales > Prorocentraceae > Prorocentrum > Prorocentrum cordatum. Next base: position 19,691 of record CAUYUJ010002682.1, read on the forward strand.
TCATAGTGTCGGGGCGATGCTCATTCGCTCTCGCTTTGATCATGATTCAATGAGCTCTGCCTTGAACCAATATCTCATGTTTCAATCTGCCAACTGTGATCGCCTCCTCCGCCTCCATCTGTGACATCTGAAATAAGATAATCGCCACCCCTCCCGGGTCATGCTGCGGTATCGATCCCAATATCGCCCCAGGGATACGATGAAGATAACAATGATGCTTGAGTTCTTCCAGCGTGCCATGGACTTCCTGCAAACAGATAATCGCCTGACGCCTGCACATCAGCGCCAGCTTCCTGAACTTCTTTCGCCG
>CAUYUJ010002682.1:32500-50000 GCA_963575745.1 Prorocentrum cordatum
TGAGTGTCATGAGGACCATGTGATGGTGAAAGTAAGATGTGAGCATGATGGTGATGGTGATTGATGGCTGAGCAGGATGATGAGGACCATGGTGGTGATGTGATGAAGATGATGATGATGATGGTGATGATGATGATGATGGTGATGATGAAGTATATGATGAGGATGAGGATGACGCTGATGGTGATGATGATGACAATTATGATGATGATGGTGATGATGATGATGATCATGATGATGCTGTCGGTGATGATGAAAATGAAACTGAAGATGCTTCTAATTCTAATTCTAATTATGTCAAGTAGGTGGTCCTTCTCTAGGAAGGCCGCTTACAAAACTTTACAGGTCGGGAACACAGACCCCGACTTCGGGGGAAGTCCCCGAGACAATCGAGACAACACCGCACGTCCAGCCGCGGTGGGTCGACCGCACCCCTTCTTGGGGGTGCGAGGGGGTTCACCGCGCAGAACCCCCCGCAAATCTCACAAAACAAGACGCCTCGCAGCGCCGCCAGCTGGCGCGAGGAGTCGCACAAGCCCGCCATGAGATGGTCGAGCGCTCCCCCACGCAGCGCAGAAGGTCCCCAAATCATCGGGATAGTGGCGGCAATATCTCCGTCCAGGGGTGCGAACTGGGAGGGCTTGAACTCGTTGACCAATCTGACCCCGAGGCTTACAGGGGTCAGGCCAAAACTCCAAAAGCTCCCCTCGCAAAGGAAATCGTCGGTGACACACTTTACATTTGATGGCAGCAACAGAGCACCGAGGGTCATGACCAGCATCACGCAGACGACATAAACGCCCAGAGAGACTAGTAGCTTGGCCTCTGACACGGCGTGGAACCTTCTCGCCACGCCCGCGTTCACTCACGAAGGCGACCTCCCGCTGGACCGGCAGCAACCGCTGAAGCACTTCAGTGGCCAGCTTGTCGGCCTGGCGGGTGGCGCTCACATCTTCATCAGACAGTTGGGCACGGGCGGCGGCAGCGCCAGCAAAAATAATCCGCAGCTTTACGCAAATAAAGCTCAACAGGGGGCAGAAATAGGTTTTGGCATTGGGCCTGGGTGGGATGCGACTTGGCCCATAAGATATTGAGATACCCACCTCGAACGGACATGACCCGATGATGCCCCACCCATAGGTCAAGCATGCTAGAACGACTCGCAGCACTAAGAGGACGCCGAGCACCTTGGACCACTCGAAGATAATCACAATAGATACGGCAGTTCCAAATAGAATTCTTAGCCAACGCAATTAAAGCAAATAACTCGGCCCTTGGTGAAGGCTGCTTTTTTGACGGCAAGGTGCCCAAGAGCAGTCCGTCGATCTGCCCCGTAGCACCTCAGCGGACAACTGCCCATCCGCACCTGCGCAAGCGCCAGTCCTTAGCATGCTCCCCCCCGATGCCCGTCTACGCCCCAGACCCCTCCCTCGATCTCCCCACCTTCAGCCAGACGACTCCACCCCCACGACTGAAACGCAGGAGCGGACAGGTGCCCACAGGAATCCTCACCACGACCGAATCGGGAATAACCAGATTGCTGTCGCAGTCCCAACAGCGATGATGCGGAGACTCGACTGAGGCGCCGCACCGCGGGCACAAACCCGACGCGGAGGAGACATGCCCAGCGTCCTTGATCCTGGGCTCCGCCCAGTAGGCGCCGATGAGTACGTTCCGCAAAATCCCTGCAGCTTCCTTCCCCCCCCCCATCCTTGTACAACCGATTGAAAACCTTTTTAACCGCCGTGAAATCCACCCCTTGCTCTACTCCCTTTCCCCATGTAATGTCGCGCTGCTTGCTGCCAAGACACGCTAGAGCAAGTCGTCTCTAAAAGGGGCCAGAGACCAGAGGGGAAATCCGCGCCGGTCGCGCGCAGCTCAACTGTACCAACGCGCCAGAGCACAGGTGGCACGGGCTCCCACTGTAAATCTTTAAGCACGGCGATGGCGGCTGCTATCGGACCTCGAACATCGGTGCTGCGTGACAAAACACTTCTTCAAACGCATAGCCCAGGAACGCACAATGTCCAATCGTTTGCTATGCTCAAGACCGTTCCACAGGGTAGCAAATCCATTCAATTGCTCGTACCGAAGCCTAAACTGGGGGTCATCCTTGGCGGGGCTAAGGAGCCCTAACACAATGGTGGCGCAGGCCCCTGGGGCCCACCATCCAGAACGCACCGCAGCCTGCCCACGCATGGCCTGGATTTGCGCCGGCGTCAAGCCAAGAACCCCATGGCCCCAGGATCCCACCGCAAGCACAGCTGGTTTGTAAAGCCTGCCGGCCCTACCCACCAACGTGGTGAGGTATCTCACCTCGGACGCCTTTTTTTCCGAGCTTTACCTTGACGTTGCTTGAGTTTGAAAACGCACCGTCGTTTTCCGGCCGTGGTCATGACCCCCAAATCTCTAACCTTCTCGTCAGGACGAATGGGAAGCCCTGCCGTCTGGAACTGGAACGGCAACTCGTCCTTCAGATCTCGGTCCGAGCAGGCAAAGGCGCTCTGATCTGAGATGATGGTGCCAGCAGCCTCCAGCACACGACACAAGTGAGCCGCAGCAGGAAGGATGCTCTGTAAGATCTCGGACTGAGTGACTTGCTGGGTCATAGTGATATCGTCCACGTAAGCTCGGAAACAAATAGGCTTATAGTGAACGTGGGCAAAATCAAGCAAGCCATACAAATATATCTTAATCCACGGCATAGACTGACTACAACCTGGCAGGACCCCGCACCCAGTGGGGATGAGGTCCGAGGCGAAAACCCCTACCTCCAGGATGCGCGGGGCCTCATGCATCAGAATCCCCAGATACAGCAGGTGCACTGGCTACTCCATTTTCATAGCGAACCCTGCCAGGCGAAGAGGGTCAACCGTGTCAAAAAGAATTACCCAACTCCCAATATAACCCCACTGACTTCACATTAATAGAATGCGCAACCTCATGCCCTACTTCTCTGAGAGGGGCGGCCTGAACAGCAGGGGATCCTCGAATAGCGGTGGACCGCTGGACGATCCAGTCGTCTATGCCCCTTCCTCTGGCATTGCGATAAATCATATAGAGGGTAGGGCACTTGCACACTGGACGCCCCGCGCCCGCAGCCTTGGGCAACAGGGCGGTAAGACCGAGCATCACCTGGGTCGGCCACACCATGAGCGATCCACACTGGTTGAGGAGATCAGCGTAGACCCCAACAGCGGCACGAGGCAAAGAGTCCAACAACCAAGGAGCCCAACAGTCCACTCCGACCGCAGCCCCAGTACGAATCACCAAAGAAGCCCTCACGATGTCACGGGGGTCAAGGTGGTCTAACTCCTGCGCAGCACGCAGCGCCACAGGTCTCAGGGCAACCAGGACCCCAGAGAGAGCCTCACGCTTACTGGGGGGGGGGGGGGCACTCCAACATCCGCCCCAAGACGTTTGTCGATATGCCATAATGTCCTGAGGGAGCTGCTTAACCTCCTCGGGGGCAACCAGATACTCAAGATCAGCTCCTTGGTCAAGCTTAAAGCCAGGAGTGGACTCGTATAGCTCCTCGCGGTCGGGCCTTCAACAGCCACTTCTCCATGCCGTCCTTGGGCGCAGCGCGCGCTGCTGCCCAAGCCTTGGCAACTGCCGCAGTGCGTGCACCAGTGAGCTCATTAAGTGCAGAAGCGTATCGGGGAACATTGGCCAAACGAGCAATCCACCACTCAGCTGGTCGAGGGTCCCCAGGGAGCCAGTGCAAGTGGACCTGCCCAGCAAGACTGCGCAACAGCTGGGGGCCCCCAAGAGACCTGAGTCCAGGATTTCCTGGCCAGGTACAAACTGCATTCCCACAGGGATTGAGAGCCGTGGGCGCAGAAGCATAACGATGGTTGTTGGAAGCTCTGGCCACAAACGTCTCTCCTTTCAATGTTGGAGAGCAATGCGGATAGCCTCCTCGATCGCTGCAAACTCGAGGCTCAATCTCAACAACACAGGCTCTGGATAAGAACATTCGCGCAGTCGTCCCACCCCAGAGCAAACACTGTTCCGCCAGCTGCAGTGAGAGATGGCCCTGCACATGAGGTAAGAGATGCTCAGTAAGGAAAAAGGGAGGGGGGTCGCTGCCCCATTCATCCACGTTCTGCTTCAATAGGACTTCCCACGGCAGATCAGGACCTGGGCAATCAGAGAAAGGCAGAGGCTTAACGCGCCGCCAAAGTTGTTGCTCCACAGCCGCATGGCCCACGGAAGCCTTCAGGCACGCGTGGGTCTTGAACGGGGACAGGCTATACTTGGTAACAGCCACATAACTAGCAGTGCCCTCCAATGCGACGACGAAATCAATGAGGGACCCCCGTTCCTGGGCAAAGGTGAACTCGATGCCCTGCGGTATCAGAACTCTACCCCTGGCCAATCTATGGAAATCTGAAAGATCCAGATCTTCAACAGGTATGTTATAATCTCCCATGATGACCCACGGTATAGCCAGAGTTCCAAGGATTCAAATATTTCGCGGAGACGTTCAACCTTCTCTCTATAAACACCCAGGCCCGACACCAAACGAACTACTCCTACGGCTATCACGGCGCGTTTCGTCTTCAATTCAAGGAAGAACCAGCGGCTGCCAGAGCCTCGATCCTTCGCGGACCCCACAAAAAACAACCACGCGACCGAGGAACCCCACCTACTTGATTTAAGTCTTATGTGTTTGCCTGCCGCGGAACTGCTACGCCTGCCGCGCTTTGCGAGCGTGCGACCCCTGCGCGCCCCCCCTGGTGCCGAGGAAATGCTACGCCTGCCGCGCCTTGCGAGCGTGCGACGGATGCAGACCGCACCCCTTGCGCACCCCCCCTGGTGCCGAGGAAATGCTACGCTTGCCGCGCTTTGCGAGCGTGCGACGGATAGAGACCGCACCCCCTGCGCACCCCCCCTGGTGTGGAGGAAATGCTACGCCTGCCGCGCTTTGCGACCGTGCGACGGATAGAGACCGCAGGCGTGGCGTCGAGGAACTCATACGCCTGCCGTGCTTTGCGAGCGTGCGACGGATACAGACCGCACAACCTGCGCCCCCCCTCTGGCGTCGAGGAACTGCCACGCCTGCCGCGCGATGCGAGCGTGCGACGGATATAGACCGCACCGCCTGCGCACCCCCTCTCGCGTCAATGACCACGCCTGCCGCGCTTTGCGAGCGTGCGACGGATAGAGACCGCACACCCTGCGAACCCCCTTCTCGTGTCGATGAACTACCACGCCTGCCGCGCTTTGCGAGCGCGCGGCGGATAGAGACCGCACCCCCTGCGCACCCCCCCTGGTGTCGAGGAACTGCTACGCCTGCCGTGCCTTGCGAGCGTGCGACGGATACAGGCCGCACGCCCTGCGCCCCCCCTCTGGTGTCGAGGAACTGCCACGCCTGCCGCGCTTTGCGAGCGTGCGACGGATAGAGACCGCACCCCCTGCGCACCCCCTCTCGCGTCGATGAACTACCACGCCTGCCGCGCTTTGCGAGCGTGCGATGGATAGAGACCGCACCTCCTGCGCACCCCCCCTGGCGCCGAAAAACTGCTACGCCTGCCGTGCCTTGCGACCGTGCGACGGATACAGACCGCACACTCTGCGCTCCCCCTCTGGTGCAGAGGAACTGCCACGCCCGCCGCGCTTTGCGAGCGTGCGACGGATAGAGACCGCACCCCTTGCGCACCCCCCCCGGTGCCGAGGAAATGCTACGCTTGCCGCGCTTTGCGAGCGTGCGACGGATAGAGACCGCACCCCCTGCGCACCCCCCCTGGTGTGGAGGAAATGCTACGCCTGCGCGCGCTTTGCGACCGTGCGACGGATAGAGACCGCACCCCTGCGCACCCCCTCTCGCGTCGATAACAACGCCTGCCGCGCTTTGCGAGCGTGCGACGGATAGAGACCGCACACCCTGCGCACCCCCCCTGGTGTAGAGGAAATGCTACGCCTGCCGCGCTTTGCGACCGTGCGGCGGATAGAGACCGCACCCCCTGTGCACCCCCTCTCGCGTCGATAACAACGCCTGCCGCGCTTTGCGAGCGTGCGACGGATAGAGACCGCACCCCCTGCGCACCCCCCCGGTGTCGAGGAACTGCTACGCCTGCCGTGCTTTGCGAGCGTGCGACGGATAGAGACCGCACTGAGAGACCACCCCCTGCGCACCCCCTGCGGTGTCGAGAGACTGCTGCGCCTGCCACGTATCCGGCGCGCACTAGCGTTGTATGGTGTGTGTGTGTGTTGTGTGTGCGAGTGTGTGCATGCGTGCTGCTGCATGTAGACGCGTGTCTCGCGTACTTGCCGCGCATGTGTTGAGCGCGGGTGAGGAGAGGAAGAGGGGGGGGGGAGGGGAGGAGGGTGAGGAGGAGGAGATGCGGGTGCGCCGCGGCAGGGAAGAAAACCAAAACCCCACGAAACATGTGGGGAACAATCTCCGAAAGCTCAAGCCTCGGGACACCGACGCACCAACGCCGCCGCGAGAGCCGCCCCCTGGAGTGGGGGTAGCATCAAAAAAATGAGGATTCCATTTCACCTGCCTGGCCTTTCGCTTGGCCAGACTCGTCTTGCCTCCAACGAGATGGTGCGCTGCAAAAAAGAACCCGTCACACTCGGGCTTCACACTCTGAGCAAACGATAGCGCAACATCATTCCACGCAGTGATGTTGCAGAACAAAATCGATACTGATGCCGCCCGCGTGCCTGTTAAAAACGCGGCTGCTGCTCAGGAGCTCCAGCGCCTTCGGCGCCAGCTGCAGGAAGTCCGCGTTCGCCGCCTGCTGGGGGCGCCTGCGCCGCTGGGGTTCCTGCTCGCGGCACCATCTGCCCCAGAACGCGCCCAAAGCTGGCGGCGGTGTCCTCGCGTATATTCTTGAGTCGTTGGTGAGCCTTCTCTGAGACTTTGCGCACGAGTAGTGCTTCCAATCGATCCCGATCAGACTCCGAGAGGGCGGATTCCAACGATCGTTTCCTGCGGCCTTCCAACCCAGCAACATGATTATCACCCCACTCGCTAGCCATATCCGAATCAGGTACTTCAAACTGAATGGCCTTCTCCATGCGCCGCATCTCGTTCCAAAACTCGTATATCTGATTGCGGGCGCTGCACCATGCCTGGAGTGCCTCGTCGCTGAGCCCTCCAAGGTCAGGCGGCGGCGCAGCGCCCGCGCCGCTGCAACCGTGACCGGCGCCAGCATGCCCGCCAGAGCCTCCGATACCTGCCGCTGGGCCTGAGTTTGGCGAAGCCTGAGGGGCACCAGCAGCACCAGCAGGAGGAACTCGACCAGGCGGCACACCAGCAGGCCCACCATGTGGAACATCCTGGGCATGCGCTCCTGCTGCGGCCACCGCAGCAGCTTCTTGTTGGGCTTGGAATGCACGCCGTGCTTCAGCGCGCGCTCGATCTTCCTCCTCACGAAGATGTCGTCGGTAGTCGCCCGCCACGAACGACTCCTTCTCGGCATTGGCCGCGCGGAGGGCGACCTGCTTCTCTTGAAGATTTTGCACCGCCTGCTAATGTTTTGCCTCGGCCTGGGCCAAGAGCTTCGCGGTGACGAATGACAGCAGCGTGCCTGGACTGCACCTCAGTCTGGGCGATCCTCTCTGCTCGAGACTGGACCTCCACGTCCTTTGCCCGCTCGGCGCGCTTGGCCTCGACCTGCTTCTCCAAGTCGTTGTCACTGGACGGGGGCGGAAAGGGCGCGACATGCTCCACTGCGGCCCGCTGGCCAACCTGCCCGAGAAGACCAGCTATTTGAGGGCGCTTCTTGGCCAACTCCGCGAGGTCGCTGGCAAGCTGCGTAGCGTTGGACATCTTGGCGTCGCTGGCGCCACCGTGGTTGAGGTAGCTGCCGCCGCAGACGCTGCAGCAAGCATTGCCGTACTTGTCGAAACCCCAGTGGCTGCAAAATGAACGCGCTTAGTATGAGCCGCCACAAGCACCGCTGCGACGACCGCCATCACCACGATCGCCATATCCATACGTATGCTGCGCCTGGCGCGCGCCTCGCCCCTGGTTCCATGGGGCGCAGGCTCGCCGAGACATCTGGCTGGGGAACGATTGCTCCAGCAGGAGCTCACACGAAGAGGCAGCGGTCCAGCGCAAAGCCTGGACGTGGTTGCACAAATAGATTGGGAAATGCAAGCGGAGGCACCAAAAGCTAATCGTGACTCGGCATGTCACTTTACCTTCACACGTTTAGCCTTGAGCCAAAATGGCGACGGTGAAACTGAAGATGATGATAATGATGATTCTGACGATGATGATGAAGATGACGCTGATGGCGCTGATGATGGTGATGATGAGGAGGAGGAGGGGGGTGAAGCTGATACTGAAGATGATGTGGGTGATGAAGATGAAGTAGATGATGGAGATGGAGATTTGGATGAGGAGGTTTGAGGTGATGATGGTGATGGTGATGATGTTGATGAGGCTGATGACGGGGATGATGATGGTGAAGATGGTTATGAGGATGATGATGAAGAAGAGGGGGAAGAGGAGGATGCTGATGCTGATGCTGGTGATGATGATGATGATGACGATGATGATGCTGCTGCTGATGATGGTGATGATGTGAATGATGATGCGGATGGTGATGATGATGAAAACGAAGATGAGGATGATGGTAAGGAAGGTGTTGATGAAAAAAGATGGTGATGAGAATGATGCGAAGGAAAATGAGGCTGATGATGATGATTGTGATAAGGAGGGGGTGGGGGATGAGGAAGGGGAGGAGAAGGAGGACGAGGAGGAGGAGGATGCTGCTGATGATGCCGAGGCGGCGGGTGAGAATGTGGATGAGGACGATCGTGATCATTATGATGAGGATGATGCTTGTGAGGATGCTGGTGATGATGGTGGTGGTGGTGATGGTAATGGTGTGGATGATGTTGGTGATCATGGTGGCGGTGATGACAATGAAGATGGCGAGGGTGATGATGATGAGGAAGGGGAGGAAGAGGAGGCAGATGGGGCAAAGCAGGCTGATGATGGTGATGGTGAGGATGATGATGAGGAGGAAGAAGAGGAGGAGGAGGAGGAGGAGGAAGATGATGCTGATGATGATGATGGTGATGATGATGGTGATGATGATGATGGTGATGGTGATGATGATGATGAGGCGGGTGAGGATGATGATGAGGATGAGGCTGATGATGAAAAGGATGATGAGGATGATGAGGATGATGGTGTTGATGCAGAGGCGGATGAGGAGGAGGACGAAAATGAGAACGACGAAGAGGATGATGGTGCGGATGATGGTGGTGAGGTTGGTGAAAAGAAAAAAAAATTATGATGAGGATGGTGGTGCTGGCAAGGATGATGCGGTTGATGAGGAAGATGAAGACGACGACGAGGATGGTGATGAAGATGATGAGGCGGATGCTTATGATGCTGATGGTGGCGATGAGGAAGATGATGAGGAAGATGATGAGGAAGATGATGAGGAAAATGATGATGATGCTGATGATGATGATGGTGATGATGATGGTGGTGATGGTGGTGCTGGTGCTGCTGGTGCTGCTGGTGATGCTGCTGCTGCTGCGTCCAAGGAAGAAGGAGGGTGATGAGGATGGCGATGCGCAGAGGAAGAGGATGTCTCGAGCAGCTCGCTAGTTCTAGCACTCTTGCAGGGCGGCCGCCTGGGGTATCTCTCGCCCTCCGTTCGCGCGTAAATGTTGGGGGTGTCTCAGGAAGCGTGCCTGCCGCGGCCCCCAACGCCCGGTCTTTCGGAGCAGATTTCGAGGGTGTCTCGTGCAAGGCGCCTCCTCGCGGGTGGGCGCCAGGAAATCTCACGGCCCCCGCTCGCGCCCGAAGGCCGGGGATGTCTCAGGCGGTTTGATTGGTTTTGTCCCCAACATCCTTCACTTCCAGAGCAGATGTCTCGAGCGAGGCGCTTTTTTTAGCGCTCCAGGGGGGCTTGATTTTGAAGGTGTCTCGAGCGGTTTGGCTGCGCTGGCGGCCAGACTCGTGGGCACATATGCTCCCCAAGGTGCCACAGGAAGCTCCCGCAGTCTCCAGAAGAGGCCACATGAGGCCCCAGGAGGCATCAAAGGCCACAGGGAAACCCAACAGGCCATAGGATATCCCGAGAGGCCCCCAGAGGCCACAGGAAGCTTCAGGAGGCCTTGGGAGGCCACACAAGCCAACAGGAAGCCCCGAGAGGCCCCAGAAACAGGAAGCCTCAGAAGGCAACAGGAGTGGCTCCAATCCCAGGTCTTTTCCGTCTGCTTCTACAGATTGGGCCTCACCTGCACGAACCCTTGCTGTTATAGTATGTCTATATACATTGTTTTTCTCCTGTGTATACCATACTGGATGTTCTACGTCTGTTCGTGCAATTTTGGCCTCCCGCGGGGCACAAGTCCTTGATGTTCTACGCGTTTTCCTCTAGATTGCCCGCCTCCTGCGGCTTCGACCCGCCATGTTTCATGCGCGTCTGCCCCTCTGACTCAAGCCTCTCCTGGGGCACAAGACCTCCATGGAAAGCCCCAGGAGGCACAAGGAGGCCGCAGGGAGCCCCAAGAGGCCCCGTCAGGCCCCGGGGCGCCCCACGAGGCGTCAGGAGGCCCCAGGGAGCCGCGCTCGCACTACTGAGACGCATGCACACTTCACCCTGTTCGCAGCTCGACAACTGATCAGACAGTTGCAACTCGCGCCCGCTTATATTTGGAAACTTGTGCGCCGAGACACCGCGCGAGGTGAGGCAGGGAGAAGGCGGAGAGCAAGGCGACCCGCTCACGCCGGCACTGTGCCCCCTGGCTCAGCATGGCGCCCTGGAGAGAGCCCGCGCGCAGCTTCAGCCGGGCGAGACGCTGATCGCCTACCTGGACGACGTCTACATTGTCTGCAGACCAGAGCGCGCCACAGAGGCTTTCCGCGTGGTTACCGCTGCCATGCGCGAGTGGGCAGGGATCGAGGCGAACCTCGGCAAGTGCCGCATGTGGAACCGGGGCGGCTTCGAACCAGCAGGGCATTTGTCGTTGGGGACAGACGTGTGGGTTGGCGGCGCCGGCACGCCTGAGGAGCACCGCGGCCTCAAGGTACTTGGCACGCCCCTGGGCACCGCGGCGTTCGCGGCTCGGCTGACGCAGCAGAGGACGGACGAGGAGCGCAGCTTCCTACAAGAACTCCCCAACCTGCCAGACCTTCAGTGCGCTTGGGCGCTCCTGCTGTACTGCGCGGTGCCGAGGTGCAACCACGTCCTGCGCACGCTGCCTCCGACGCTGTCGCGGTCCTACGCCGAGGCCCACGACCGCGGGCTGCAGGAGGCGCTGCACGACCTCCTCGACCTCGACCCCGCGCCAGCTGAAGCAGAGAGGCTCTCCCGAGTGAGCTCGCTGCCGCTCGGCCTCGGAGGCCTTGGACTCAGGTCAGCCGCTCGCACGGCCGAGTGCGCGTACTGGGCGTCTTGGGCGGACGCGCTCCCCATGTTGCGACAAAGAAACCCTACAGCAGCAACGGAGCTCACCGCCACCCTCCTCGCCGGAACAGGCGCCGCAGCCTCGTGCCTCCAGGAAGCTGAGCGCGCGAGGGCTGCCGCCGCCCGCGACGGCTTTGCGACGTGCCCAACTTGGCAGGAGGTCTGGGACGGCGCGCGCCCTGAACAGACAGAGCCAGAGCCGGGCGAGTGGAAGCACGGATGGCAGTACCACGCCTCCGCAGCCCGAGAGCGGCGCTACAGGGAGGAGGTCGTTCTCCCGAGCCTCACAGACGACCAGCAGTGGATGCTCGACTCGCAGGGGGGCCGCTGCGGCGGACGGCACCTGGCCCTGATCCCCTCGACGCCAGAAAGCACGTTCACGCCTGAGCGCTTCCGGGCACTGCTCCAGAGACGGCTCCGCTTGCCGCTGGACGCCACGGCAAGCAGGTGCAACGGGCGCTCCTGCCAGGCCCACTTGGACGAGAGAGGCGACCACAGAGCAGCTTGCCCCCGCAGCGGACGCCTGCTGAAGCGCGGCGCTCCCATCGAGCGGATGTGGGCCCGGGTGTGCCGGGAGGCAGGAGGCCGGGTCCGCACCAACGTGTTCCTGCGCGACATGAACGTCCCGGGCATTGCCGCCAACGACGGGCGCCGCATCGAGGTGGTGGCCAACGGCCTCCCTGCCTACCACGGCAGGCAGCTCGCCATCGACGCCTGCATCGTATCCCCGCTGAGGGCCACCGGCAGGCCGATTGCGCGGAGGCTCCGCCCAGGACTCGCGCTGAAACGGGCGAGGCGCCGCAAGCAAACGACTTACCCTGAGCTGGTGGGCTCGCGGCGGGGCTACCTGCTCGTAGCCGGAGCAGAGACGGGCGGCCGCTGGGACGAGGAGGCGTACAAGCTCCTCGTTACCCTGGCCCGCGCCCGGGCGAGGAGCGCGCCCGCGGCGCTGCGAGGATCGCTTGCGACCGCGCTGCTGCACAGGTGGAGCGGCATGTTGGCGTACGCCATCCACGACGCCCTGGCCGCGAGCCTGCTCGAGGACGTGCCCTCTGAAACGCTAGCGACAGACGGGGAGAATCCCTGGCGAGGGGACGTTCTGTCGGCGCTCCCCTGAGAGCACCGGCCCCCGCGTGGGGGCGCGCACGGTCAGGGCGGGGCACAGCAGCTCGCAGGAACGCCGACAGCAGAGTTACTGTGAACAGCACCACAACCACCGCCACCACCACCAGCACAACTACGAACAGCACCTCCACCAGCACGACGACGACCACGACGACCAGGAGGAGGAGGAGAAGGACCACCACGACCAGCACCACCACGGCCAGCACCACCACGGCGACCAGCACCACGGCGACCAGCCCCACCACGGCGACCTGCACCACGACTACGCGCCACCACGGCGACCAGCACCACCACGCCCAGCACCACCACGACCAGGAGGACCACCACGACCAGCACCAACACGGCAACCACCACCACGACCAGCGCGACTACGGCCAGGAGGACCGCCACGACCACAACCACGACCGCGGCCAGCACGACTGCTGCCAGCACGACCAGCACCACCACCACCACGACCAGCACGACCACGGCCAGAGGACCACCACGACGACCACCACTACCAAGACCAGCACCACCACGACCACGGCCGGCACCACTACAGCGACCGGCACCACCACGGCGGCCAGCACCACCTCGACCAGCACCACCACGACCAGGAGGACCACCACGGCGACCAGCGCCACCACGGCGACCAGCACCACCACGGCGACCAGCACCACCACGACCAGCACCACCACGGCGACCGGCACCACCACAGCGACCAGCACCACCACGACCAGCACCACCACGACCAGGAGGACTACCACGACCAGCACCACCACGGCGACCAGCACCACCACGGCGACCGGCACCACCACAGCGACCAGCACCACCACGGCCAGCACCACCACGACCAGGAGGACCACCACGACCAGCACCACTACGGCGACCAGCACCACCACGGCGACCAGCACCACGATTACGCACCACCACAGCGACGAGCACCACCACCAGCACCACCACGACCAGGAGAACCACCACGACCAGCACCACGACCAGCACCACCACGGCGACCACCACCACGACCAGCGCGACCACGGCCAGGAGGACCACCACGACCACCACGACCGCGGCCAGCACGACCACGGCCAGCACGACCACGGCCAGCACGACCAGCACCACCACCACCACGACCAGCACGACCACGGCCAGAGGACCACCACGACGACCACCACTACCAAGACCAGCACCACCAGGACCACGGCCGGCACCACTACAGCGACCGGCATCACCACGGCGGCCAGCACCACCTCGACCGGCACCACCACGACCAGGAGGACCACCACGGCGACCAGCGCCACCGCGGCGACCAGCACCACCACCACGACCAGCACCACCACGACCAGCACCACCACGGCGACCAGCACCACCACAGCGACCAGCACCACCACGGCCAGCACCACCACGACCAGGAGAACTACCACGACCAGCACCACCACGGCGACCAGCACCACCACGGCGACCAGCACCACCTTCACGACCAGCACCGCGACTACGCACCACCACGGCGACCAGCACCACCACGAGCAGCACCACCACGACCAGGAGGACCACCACGACCAGCACCAACACGGCGACCAGCACCACGACAAGCGCGACCACGGCCAGGAGGAGCACTACGACCACCACCACGACCAGCACCACGGCGACCACGACCACCACGACCACGGCCAGCACGACCAGCACCACCACCACCACGACCAGCACGACCACGGCCAGAGGACCACTATGACCACCACCACCACGACCAGCACCACCACGCCCACGGCCAGCACCACCACGGCGACCGGCACCACCACGGCGACCAGCACCACCACGACCAGCACCACCACGACCAGGAGGACCACCACGGCGACCAGCACCACCACGGCGACCAGCATCACCACGGCGACCAGCACCACTGCGACCAGCACCACCACGACCAGGAGGGCTACCACGACCAGCACCACCACGGCGACCAGCACCACCATGACCAGCACCACCACGGCGACCAGCACCACGACTACGCACCACCACAGCGACCAGCACCACCACCAGCACCACCACGACCAGGAGAACCACCACGACCAGCACCACGACCAGCACCACCACGGCGACCACCACCACGACCAGCGCGACCACGGCCAGGAGGACCACCACGACCACCACGACCGGCACCACCACGACCACGGCCAGCACGACCACGGCCAGCACGACCAGCACCACCACCACCACGACCAGCACGACCACGGCCAGAGGACCACTACCACTACCACCACGACCAGCACCACCACGCCCACGGCCAGCACCACCACGGCGATCAGCACCACCACAGCGACCAGCACCACCACGACCAGCCCCACGACCAGGAGGACCACCACGACCAGCACCACCACGGCGACCAGCACCACCACGACCAGCACCACCACGGCGACCAGCACCACCACGACCAGCACCACTACGACCAGCACCACCACGACCAGGAGGACCACCACGACCAGCACCACCACGGCGACCAGCACCACTACGGCGACCAGCACCACTGCGACCCGCACCACCACGGCGACCAGCATCACCACGACCAGGAGGACCACCACGACCAGCACTACCACGGCGACCAGCACCACCACGGCGACCAGCACCACCACTGCGACCAGCACCACCACGACCAGGAGGATTACCACGACCAGCACCACTACGGCGACCAGCACCACTACGACCAGCACCACCACGGCGACCAGCACCACCAGGACCAGGGGCAGCACGGCGACTTGCAGCACCACGACAGCAGCCAGCAGCACAGAGGAGGAGGAGGAGGAGGAGGAGGAGGAGGAGGAGGAGGAGGAGGCGGCGGCGGCGGCGGAGGCGGCGGAGGAGACGCTGGCGCTGGCCCGAGGCAGCGCGGCGGCGCGGAGGGCGAGCGCACCGCCGCGAGGCGCAGCGCCGCCGCAGGTTCGCGCACGGGCAGTGGGGGGAGGATTCAGCCCTCCTAAGCCACAAACCCTCTGCCCAGCGACCTGCGGCGGCGGGCGCGGCGACCAGCGGCGGCAGGACCGGCGGCGAGGCGCGGCGGCCTGCGGCCGACCTGCGGCAGGCGGCGACGGGCCAGGCGCCGCGGCGAAGCGCGGCGGCCGGCGGCGGCGCGGCCGCGCGGAGGCCGAAAGCTGCGCCGCCAGCGCCGCCCCGAGGGCGGCGGCGGCGGCACCGGCTGGCGGCGGCAGGCCAGGCGGCGCGGCGCTGCGACGAGCGGCCGGCCGGCGACTGGCGGCGACGCGCCGGGCGCCGCGGCACAAGGCGGCGGCTGGCGGCGGCGGGCCGTGGGCGCCCCGGGCGCTCCTGGAGCGCCGAGTGGCTTGGGGCAGCTGAGCGGAAGGCCCCCGGCGGGGCGGCTAGCTGGCAGGAGGTTCGGGGTTGCCCTGGCTTCGGCCGAAAACCCCCCGCTCCTTCGGGGCGCGCCCCCGCCCCACACTCACCGTGGGCGCGCGGGGGGTCCGCACTGGCCGAAGGGGGACGCGGCAGCCTTGGGGTAAGGAACAAAAAAACACGCGCGGAAGACAAGTTCACGCAAATACATTCACACATTGAAAGCCCGCGCAATGAACAATTGTTTCTTCCTCGCGCGGGCTTGCGCCAAGCCGAGGCTGCCGCATCGCCCCGCGCCCGCCGCGCGGGGCTCTGCCGCGGCCCACCGCCCGCCGCTGGCGAAGATGCGCAAGCAAAAATCACAATCATGGAAGAGGCCTGCGCTGAAGCTGGGCGAACTCTCCCAACCATGAACGAAGACTGGGTTAAGTCCCTCTGCGCTGGCTGCAGCCGCTGCTGCTGGCCAGCGGCGGCTGCGGCTGGCGGACCAGGCCCTGGAGGCGGCTTTTGGGAGTGGGGGGGGTGCGCCTGGCTTCGTCGACGCGGGCGCGTGGAGAGCGCGGGCACTGGAACTAGCACTGCTGCAGTGGGAGGCAACGTGCCCCCCCCCGCAGAAACTGCAGAAAGAAGTGAAATATCAAGGCAAAGGCAGCAGCAAGCGCGCCAGTGGCATTGTTTCTCTACCATTTAGTTACCAGGCGCCGAAACACCACGCGCAGCATCAAGCGGGCAGCTGCGTTAGCATAAGCAGCGATACGGCCGCCAGAACGAGAGCCAGCAGCAGCACTAGTGACGAGCACCGCGAAGAGCAGCAGCACGACACGCAGAAGCACCAGCCAGCAACTACCAACACCACGCGGACCAGAAGTACGACGCGCACCAGCTCTAGAGCATAGGACAGGCGCGCCATCCCTACAACAGCATCCGCACTGCCACCCGCCCTGTTCAGAGAGCAGCTGTGACAAAAGCGACTGTAGTAGCTAGACTGCGGCCCGCACGGACGCCAGCACCACCACTGCAACGAGCACGACGGCGAGCAGCAGCGCAGAGCGCAGCAACACAAGCGCCATCACCCACACCACTGCGAAGTGCACGATGTGAAACCGCTGCGCCACACAAGCAAGCACCAGCACCACCACGACGGGAACCAGCAGCACAAGGCGATTCGCGCTGGACTGCGCGAACTCCCCCACCCCCCGCCCGCGCCTGCCTGCTGCTGCTGGTGCTGCTGCTTGCCCCAGCTAACAGATCCGGCGCCCAGCACAAGCGCCCTGCCCGGCCAGCCGCAGCGTTGGCCAGCAGCGGCCCTTGGGCAGTATCTTCTCACCGTTGTCGCCCAGGGCGTCCAGGTGGCTGCCGCGCTGCTAACGCCACCATTGCCCGCTGCAGCTGCGAACCGCCACGCGTCGATCGTGTGCACGCACAACACGCAAAGCCAACTGTGACCAGCACGACAAGAAACACCAGCACCAATCGCAGCAGCATCAGCGCAACCGCCAGGGCATCTGCCAATGGCACAAGCAGAACCCGCAGCAACACCAGGCCGACAAGCACGACAGGAACCAGCAGCGAGCAGCAGCAGCAGCAGCAGCAGCAGCAGCAGCAGCAGTAGCACTGCAATAATGCAACCAATCCTGGCGCCACTAGGGTGCCCCCCCACC
>CAUYUJ010002682.1:57500-80000 GCA_963575745.1 Prorocentrum cordatum
TACACTGGGCGTCAGGCCACCGCCCGGCTGGGGCCACAGCAACGGGTACCGAAAGCAGAAAGCACCACCGCGGAACTAGCAAAATTGCGGTGAGCAGCGCCGCGGGCCCGAAACACCGCCACGGCCAATGCAGCAGCGAAGCGCAGCATACCTCATCGGCGGCCCGCGGTATCACCACGACGCGCGCCATAACAGGGACTTTGGACACCCGAAATGGGTACCGAAAGAATGGGCACAATGCCCAACAACAAATGTTGTCCCAAACCAACAGCGGCCGCTGTTGGGCAGGCGGCCTTCTGTCTCGAATGGACACAGGCCGCGGCGGCGTGGACAGCGAATCCTGTTCAGAATGAACAGGAACTGCTGTTGGACATCGTACCCATTCTTTCGGTGCCCATCTCGGGCGTGCCACTGAGACCCCCAACACAGCGGCCGGCAACGCCACTGCGAACGGCACGGAGGCGGGGAACACTACTGGAACCAGCGATCATGCGGCACACGGGGCCAACGCAACCAAGACAAAGCGAGGAGCAATACCACCTGATGGACACGGAAAGAGAAGCCAGGTCTCAGCGTTACTTTGCAGCCTGCGGGATGCAATGGCAAGTCTTCGCGTCGGTCGCAAGTACTGCGCATGGCGTACGCGAGACATACCATGAGTGGCGTCGGCGCGTTGCAATGGAAGAGCGCGGGGCGGCGGTGATTTGCTGGTTGGGCCGCGGAGGACTGCCTGGTTTTTAATGACTTCGCCTGTCTGTGCAAGAAGGGGGGGTCTTTGGTTGGATACCTGATCGGTTCACCTGGAAGAATCAAGGGGGAAAAAGGCAAAACAAAAAAAACTTGTTTCACGGTCTGCGGTACAAGCCGTCCTGGGCCCCACGTCACGTTTCGCGCCGGCGCAGCCTGGCACCACAGCAGCCGCGTGCACCATCAAAAGTGCTTGTGTACACCACAGATGCTGCTGCAGCCGGAAACGTGCACCACAACGCCTCAGTGCCTGTGTACACCGCATTGCCTGGACACGCCCTGCCTATAATGTGTGTGGACGCTTCGGGGGGGCCTCGCGACGACGTCGGTCGCCATCGCCTCGTCGTTTCATCGTAATCGTAATCGTCATCGTCATCAAACTCGTCGTCGTCGACGTGGTCGTGATCGTGATCGTTGTCGTGATCGAGGACATGGTCGTCGTGGTCGTCGTGGTCGTGGTGGCCGTGGTCGTATTTGTGGGTGGGGTCGTGGTCGTCGTCGTCGTTGTCGTCGTCGTCGGCGGCGTCGTCGGCGTCGTCGTCTCAGCCGTCCCCAGCCACTCCCAGCCCAAACTTTACCAGGCTTCCCAGGCCCCACGCCAATCATATTGACGGGCCACGCCCCCCACCCACCCCCCGGTGACGGCCGTTCTCGCCAGAGGGTGAAAAAATTACTCACTTCGTGGAGCTCCCCATATGTGCATATCATGTTTTTTGTCATGCCGTAGTGAGCGTCTGTTCATGAGCGCTTGACTATAATAGCGCGTCCGCATGGGCGACAAGGCCGATGAAGACGAGCGAATCCTAATGCGAGTGAGTGAAAGCGAAGAATGTTGAATCTGAAAGCCACTGATGTTGGGCATGAAAACGAGCAAACCTCCTGAGACATTCCCACAAACTGGCCGCGAACGTGTCCGTGTCCTACCCCCTGGCGGCTCCTTGTAGGGGTGCTGAAACCAGCGCCCCGCCTGAGACATCCTCAAAATCTGCTCTGAGCTCCGCCTGGAGACATCTTCAAAAACTGCTCTGAAACAAAGGATATTGGGCATGAAAACGACCAAACCGCCTGAGACATCCCCACAGACTGGACGCGAACGGGTTCGTGAAAACACCCCTGGCGGCTCCCCTTCGGAATACTGAAACCAGCGCCCCGCCTGAGACATCCTCAAAATCTGCTTTGAAAGCCAAGGGTGTTGGGCATGAAAACGACCAAACCGCCTGAGACATCCCCACAGACTAGCCGCGAACGGGCCCGTGAAAACACCCCTGGCGGCTCCCCTTAGGGGTGCTGAAACCAGCGCCCCGCCTGAGACATCCTCACAATCTGCTCTGAAAGCTAATGGTGTTGGGCATGAAAACGAACAAACCGCCTGAGACATCCCCACAGACTGGCCGCGAACGGGCCCGTGAAAACACTCCTGGCGGCTCCCCTCAGGGGTGCTGAAACCACCGCCCCGCCTGAGACATCCTCACAATCTGCTCTGAAAGCAAAAGATGTTGGACACGAAAACGAACAAACCGCCTGAAACATCCCCACAGACTGGCCGCGAACGGGCCCGTGAAAACACCCCTGGCGGCTCCCCTTGCGAGTCTGAGTATGACTAGGTCTGAATATGAGCAGGTCTCAGTCCGTGCGTTGAGCAACTCAGACTATGAGAAGGTCTGAGTATGTGTAGGTCGGGGTATGAGTAAGTCTGTGTATGAGCAGGTCTGGGAACGAGTCTGGGTATGAGTAAGTCTGGGTATGAAGGAGTCCCAGCATGAGTAAGTCTGAGTACGAGTAGGCCTGCATGTTGTATGTTGAGTAAGTCAGACCATGAAAAGGTATGAATATGAGTAGGTCTGAGTATGAGGAAGTCTGTGTATGAGTAGGTGTGTTCTCTCTGGAGTCGGCGGCGCCCAAAGAATAGCAAGAACCCCATCTTAGGATATGGGGAACAAACTTCAAGGGAAAACTGCACACAACAGCACATGAAGCAGGGTCCACCGCTGCCGCCCCCCCATCACAACGGGAGACATGCACGAATCGCAACAGATGGACGGAGCGCTGACTCTGTCGCGAGATGGGCACAGCCCGCCTTCCAGGGCAACAACCCGTGAGCAAAAACCTCATACAACAACGCCAGCGTCCCGAGCTACCCCGCAGTATGCAGGATTGTGGATTACTTTGCAGCCAGAAATGTGAGCAAACTGGCATAGAAAATACAAGTTGCGCGCCCTGGCAGAAATAGACTATGGGCGCAGAGACTTGCCTGACTGCAAACAGCAGACCAGACTCCATAAGGATCGTTCGAGATCCCCGCCTCCCAACCAATAATGATCGACTCTGGAAAACCATACGCGAAACGTTAGCACAGCCATACCATGCTACACCAGCGCACCCCGGGACTGAAAACATAGCTTGAACAGTGTGTCTGCGGTGCCTTGACACAAACATGTCAAACAAAAACCAGACCGATTGGCTTGAGTGGTTGACATCGACGTGCCTCACAATTCCTGGCCCTCCGATTTACACGCTCGTGGAGGTAACTACTGGGAGGCCTTCGTCGGAAAGATTAGGGAGGATTACGCCCCATTGGGGGGCTGCTACGCCGGAGTAGGCCGCGGATTAACTGGGATTCAGCAGGATTCAACAAGATTGAGCCAAAGTTAACGGGATCAAGCCAGATTAAGCCGGATTTCGGACCAGGGCAAAGTCAGAACCTTCTATGCGGCCTGGGGTGCTGTCGCTGATCCCGACTACAAACTACAACGGATCGGAGGTTGGGGGGTGAGATCGAAGTAAAACAGAGAAACCCCGGTTTCTTGTGCATGTCGTGCGTGCGGGCGAAGCGAAGCTACGGTGAAATAAAAACAACCAAAAGTCTCCTCGCCTGGTTGGATGGGGCTCGCGGATGTTCTGTGGTTGTCTCATGGTTGTCGATGGTTGTCCCGTGATCGTCCCGTGGTTGTCCCGATGGTTGTCCCGATGGTGTTCCCGATTGTTATCCCGATGGTTGTCCTGGTGGTTGTCCCGATAGTGGTTGTCATGGTGGTTGTCCCGATGGTGTCCCTGGTGGTTGTCCCGATGGTCCGGCAAACAGATAGATATTATAATCGAGAGATGATTCATGATTCAAATGGGGAGCTACGGATATATGTAAATGGATCGTGATGTCAAAATCAATGTACAAGGTGGATAGATAGTAAAATCGAGTGATATGGAGATCGTAAGATAAACTGGCAAATAATAACATGAATACATATAGAAATTAATACTGGCATCGATCGAATGTTCAACCGGTACAGGCTGTTCCGATGTTTATCCCTATGGTGTATTGATCGATTGATCGTGGGGTCGATCGGTAGGTACTGAGCCCGATAGATCGACCTATCGGGCACATCTTGACAGTGATACCGATATCTGCATGTGTGTGATATCGAGATCGATACATCCATGTATATCGAGAGAGAGAGGTAATGATATCGATATATGAGTAGTGGAATCGATCTATCGGTGGTGCGTCCAATGTATCGATAAATAGTGAGATCGATAGATGCAATGTGAGATGGATCGATCTCGAGCAAGATCGACAGATAGATGGACAGTGAGATCGATAGATGTATATCTAGACCACTAGAGGTTGTTCGATGGATGAAGACGGTTGTCCTGATGGTTGTGCCATCGTTGGTTCCACCCCTCAACCTCCTCCTAGGCATTTCGCCAGCCTGAAAGTATGCTCGCCCACTGCGCGCGTGGCTGCACCAATGCTAATCCTACTGAACGCTGCCGGCTGCACCTGCGTCCCGATAAATGGGCTGGAGGGATACGGGAAACGTTCCGAACAACGCAGTCTGCGCATCATTTGATCATGGCGCCGTGTCATTGCACCAAGGCGTGCGATCGTGAGTTCATTGCCAAGTCGCCCTGCCCGCCAAACAGGATGACCAGGCGTTCACCATGGGCTGCGTAACAACGCTGCGACTGCATGGCATGCGTCCACATTGAACGCACGAAAACGCACCCCTCAGCACAGGTTTTGAGCAGTTCAAACGGATGTCACCTCCTGTGTTGTTACCCTGCTCTTCCGTTCCCACCACACTGCGTATACTGAAAAGCGCAGCGCAGCAAGCTTGGCTCGCAACCAGGTGGGTGCACTGCTCTGCCATGCGCGAAGCTGGCAACGCTCCAGCGCTGAGCTCCCTAGTAGTCACGACCACAGTTTCTCGCTGACAACACCCTCCTCATGTCGCACAGCACACGAAGTTCGACGTGTGGCAACAACTCCGCCCGCCCCGCCACACCAGGCGGCCAATGCCAGGGAATCAGGGCTGGGACACCGACAATCCTCATGTTATTCCTCCCTCTTATTCTGGTCCCCCACCACCTCCTCCTCCTCCTCCTCCTCACAAAAAGTGGGACACCAACCCTGCGATCGGAAGATAGGCCTCTCTGCACCTCCAAAACTTACAGCTCGAGGCCCCCCTGGGAAGCGAATGTCCATGCGTGAATTCCTTCGCTCTTGGGCTCGACCAGCGTGCGGCCCTAGCGAGGGTCAACCAAAAGAACAGCCATCCAATCCACGCCTGAATGACGACAGGAACAGTGCCACCCCGTCGGGCCTCCCTTCCTCCAGCGCCTCCCAAGGTACGCATGCCCCCCCCCCCCCATTTCTGCCAGGGGCTGCGGCAGGGGCGCTGCACTTTTCCCCCCAACGCCTGGCCGCGTCGAGGCAGCAGGTGCTGCCCGCGGCCTCATCCGCGGCCGCTGGGGCAGGCGGAGCCGGCGGCCGAGGGCCCCGAGGCCTCCCCGAGCGGCGCGCGGTCCCTTGGGGCCTGGCCCTCCCGCAGCACCGCGGCGGCGGCCGCCACGGCCGCGGCGAGGCCTCCTCCCCCAGAGGCCGCGGACGCCTCTTGTAGCCGCAGCGGCTCGATGGAGGCCGCACAACTGCCTGGCTTTCGGTCGGGCATGTCCCCCTAGAGGCCGATTTGGAGCGAAGTGTCAACAATAGTCAAATTATCCCGGCAAAGCAACCTAACAGCGATGTGTAGAAGCATATCTGAAAGCATTCCCCTTAAGATTCAGATGAACATCCAGTTGTAGAATTCTGCTGTTCTCGCAGTCGTAGTCGCATTCGCGATGACAGTCGCAGCGGCAACGGCAGTCGCAGTCACAGCCTCAGCCTCAGCCTGCCTCAGCCTCAGCCTCAGCCTCAGCCTCAGCCTGCCTCAGCCTCAGCCTCAGCCTGCTTCAGCCTCAGCCTCAGTCTGCCTTCAGCCTCGGCCTCAGCCTCAGCCTGCCTCAGCCTCAGCCTGCATCAGCCTCAGCCTCAGCCTCAGCCTGCCTCAGCATCAGCCTGCTTCAGCCTCAGCCTCAGCCTGCCTCAGCCTCAGCCTCAGTCTGCTTCAGCCTCAGCCTCAGTCTGCCTTCAGCCTCGGCCTCAGCCTCAGCCTGCCTCAGCCTCAGCCTGCCTCGGCCGCAGCATCAGCCTGCCTCAGCATTCAAAATGTGGCCCAGGAATGGAGTTCTGGGAACTAGAAGAACACGAAGTGGCCTACAGTTGGCTCCGGGCATTCAAAATCATGCCCAAGAATGGAGTTCTGGGAACTTGAAGAGCACGAAGTGGCCTACAGTTGGCTCCGGGCATCCAAAATGTGGCCCGGGAATGGAGTTCTGGGAAATCGAAGAGCACGAAGTGGCCTACAGTTGGCTCCGGGCATCCAAAATGTGGCCCGGGAATGGAGTTCTGGGAACTCGAAGAGCACGAAGTGGCCTACAGTTGGCTCCGGGCACTCAAAATGTAGCCCGGGAGTGGAGTTCTGGGAGGTCGAAGAGCACGAAGTGTGTGACTGTTGACGAAAAACGAGCCCGGCTCTGTTCCCGGTTCTCCAGAATGTGGCCCGGGAATGGAGTTCTGGGAGGTCGAAGAGCACGAAGTGTGTGACTGTTCGCGCAAAGCGAACCCGGCTCTGTTCCCGGTTCTCCAGAATGTGTCCCGGGAATGGAGTTCTGGGAGGTCGAAGAGCACGAAGTGTGTGACTGTTTGCGAAAAAAGATTCCCGGTTCTCCTCCCCGGCACCCGCCCAGACCCCCCTGAGGAGTCATGATGCTCTCTTTTGACACCACTAGAAACCTATCAGCAAAAGCTGTTAGGTAAAAATACTACTTTAAAAAATAGGCAATAAATCGTCCCCGGACTGTTTTTTTCTGACTATTTTTGAATACTCCCCCTGCAGAGGGACAGGCCCGACTTCCGCCTGGCTCGCCGCCGCACCAGCCCGCCGGTGGAGCGCCCTGCGGGAGGGCCGCGGCCGCCGCGCCGGCCCCCCCCAGGGCCGCCGCCTCCTCTCGGGACAGGGGGTCCCCGGGCTGCTCCTTGTGCAGCGCAGCGAGGAGGTCTCCGAGCATGCCCTCCAGCGGCGGAGCCGCGGGGCCCTCGCCGGCGGCCACCGCGTCGGCCTCCACCAGGGCCGCCGCCTCCTCTCGGGACAGGGGGTCCCCGGGCTGCTCCTTGTGCAGCGCCGCTAGGAGGTCCCCGAGCATGCCCTCCAGCGGCGGAGCCGCGGGGCCCTCGCTGGCGGCGGCGCGGCTAGCGGCCGCCAGGCCAGGCCCCTGCGTGGGCTCCTCATTCCTCGGGAGGTTGGAAAGGGGTGTGGCATACGGTCGACCTGCGTAGTAAGGATGCGCGATAAGGATGCAAGGGCCTTGGACGCCCAGTTCGAAGCTTGTCGAGCGGGGCGCGGCCAACGGAAGTGGCGAAGGATGGACCGAGGAGGCAAGGATGCAAAGGTGTCCTGGGGAAGGTTGCCCATCCTTACTATGCTGGTTGACTGTACGGGTGTGTGGCGCCCATCGTGGAAATGGCGATGCTGCTATCTGCGATGGCTAGCCTCGCCAGGCCCAGCATCGGCACCACACCCCTTTACACACCACACCCCCTTTTCGGGCGTTGGCAGAACCAGGTTTAGTGGGACCTAGTTTAATGATGTGTACTGGGGGACGCCCCGCCGTTCCACGAACCGGAACTGCCGTCACCTGAGAAAACACCAGCTGCGGCAAACCTGGTCTAGTGACTCTGGCCCACTCCGTGGCTCCAGGGCCCTACCACTGACCAGGCCCCCTTGCCTGGGGCCCTGGCCATATACCCGACTTTGAGCCGGTTTTTTTTAAACTCTGGCAAGTTTACTTGCATGGACGGGGGGGGGGGGGGCTGAGCCGCCTGAAGCAAGCCCAGGGGCGGGGGGGGCGCGGAAATCACGCAAGTCGAAAGGCATTGCACGCTAGTATTCGCTTGAAGAGGGGCGAGGGGGGGGCGGGGGGGGCGAACGCCATGCAAGTACACTTGCCTGAATCCACAAATTATCCCGGCAAAGCAACCTAACAGCGATATGTAGAAGCATATCTGAAAGCATTCCCCTTAAGATTCAGATGAGAATCCAGTTGTAGAATTCTGCTGTTCTCGCAGTCGTAGTCGCATTCGCGATGACAGTCGCAGCGGCAACGGCAGTCGCATACACAGCCTCAGCCTCAGCCTGCCTCAGCCTCAGCCTCAGCCTGCCTCAGCCTCAGCCTGCCTCAGCCTCAGCCTGCTTCAGCCTCAGCCTCAGTCTGCCTTCAGCCTCGGCCTCAGCCTCAGCCTGCCTCAGCCTCAGCCTGCATCAGCCTCAGCCTCAGCCTCAGCCTGCCTCAGCATCAGCCTGCCTCAGCCTCAGCCTCAGCCTGCCTCAGCCTCAGCCTCAGTCTGCTTCAGCCTCAGCCTCAGTCTGCCTTCAGCCTCGGCCTCAGCCTCAGCCTGCCTCAGCCTCAGCCTGCCTCAGCCTCAGCATCAGCCTGCCTCAGCATTCAAAATGTGGCCCGGGAATGGAGTTCTGGGAACTCGAAGAACACGAAGTGGCCTACAGTTGGCTCCGGGCATTCAAAATCATGCCCAGGAATGGAGTTCTGGGAACTTGAAGAGCACGAAGTGGCCTACAGTTGGCTCCGGGCATCCAAAATGTGGCCCGGGAATGGACTTCTGGGAACTCGAAGAGCACGAAGTGTGCGACTGTTGGCTCCGGTTATTCAAAATGTGGCCCGGGAATGGAGTTCTGGGAGGTCGAAGAACACGAAGTGTGTGACTGATGGCATAAAACGAGCCCGGCTCTGTTCCCGGTTCTTTTCCCCGGCACCCGCCCAGACCCCCCTGTGGAGTCATCAGATGCTCTCTTTTGAGTCCACTCGAAACCTATCAGCAAAAGCTGTTAGGTAAATTATCCCGGCAAAACAACCTAACAGCGATGTGTAGGAGCATATCTGGAAGCACTCCCCTTAAGATTCGGATGAGAATCCAGTTGTAGAATTCTGCTGTTCTCGCAGTCGTAGTCGCATTCGCGATGACAGTCGCAGTGGCAACGGCAGTCGCAGTCACAGCCTCAGCCTCAGCCTGCCTCAGCCTCAGCCTCAGCCTGCCTCAGCCTCAGCCTCAGCCTGCTTCAGCCTCAGCCTCAGTCTGCCTTCAGCCTCGGCCTCAGCCTCAGCCTGCCTCAGCCTCAGCCTGCCTCAGCCTCAGCCTCAGCCTCAGCCTGCCTCAGCCTCAGCCTCAGCCTGCCTCAGCCTCAGCCTGCCTCAGCCTCAGCCTCAGCCTGCTTCAGCCTCAGCCTCAGTCTGCCTTCAGCCTCGGCCTCAGCCTCAGCCTGCCTCAGCCTCAGCCTGCATCAGCCTCAGCCTCAGCCTCAGCCTGCCTCAGCATCAGCCTGCCTCAGCCTCAGCCTCAGCCTGCCTCAGCCTCAGCCTCAGCCTGCTTCAGCCTCAGCCTCAGTCTGCCTTCAGCCTCGGCCTCAGCCTCAGCCTGCCTCAGCCTCAGCCTGCATCAGCCTCAGCCTCAGCCTCAGCCTGCCTCAGCATCAGCCTGCCTCAGCCTCAGCCTCAGCCTGCCAGCCTCAGCCTCAGCCTCAGCCTCAGCCTGCTTCAGCCAAAGCCTCAGTCTGCCTTCAGCCTTGGCCTCAGCCTCAGCCTGCCTCAGCCTCAGCCTGCATCAGCCTCAGCCTCAGCCTCAGCCTGCCTCAGCATCAGCCTGCCAGCCTCAGCCTCAGCCTGCCTCAGCCTCAGCCTCAGCCTGCTTCAGCCTCAGCCTCAGTCTGCCTTCAGCCTCGGCCTCAGCCTCAGCCTGCCTCAGCCTCAGCCTGCCTCAGCCTCAGCCTCAGCCTGTCCAGCATTCAAAATGTGGCCCGGGAATGGAATTCTGGGAACTCGAAGAACACGAAGTGGCCTACAGTTGGCTCCGGGCATTCAAAATCATGCCCAGGAATGGAGTTCTGGGAACTCGAAGACCACGAAGTGGCCTACAGTTGGCTCCGGGCATTCAAAATGTGGCCCGGGAATGGAGTTCTGGGAAATCGAAGAGCACGAAGTGGCCTACAGTTGGCTCCGGGCATCCAAAATGTGGCCCGGGAATGGAGTTCTGGGAAGTCGAAGAGCACGAAGTGGCCTACAGTTGGCTCCGGGCATCCAAAATGTGGCCCGGGAATGGACTTCTGGGAGGTCGAAGAGCACGAAGTGTGTGACTGTTGGCTTAAAACGAGCCCGGCTCTGTTCCCGGTTCTTTTCCCCGGCACCCGCCCAGAACCCCCTGTGGAGTCATCAGATGCTCTCTTTTGAGTCCACTAGAAACCTATCAGCAAAAGCTGTTAGGTAAAAACAGGAAAGGCTCATACCCGACTTTTCCCCTGCCCTCCCGCACTCCTCGCCGCCAGGAGCAGCAGCCTCTGCCGGAACGCCTCCTCCGGGATGGCCTTGGGCGCCGGCCCGGGCGCCGGCGGTGGGCCCCCGCCGCGCGGACCTCCGGCGTCGGCCTGCGCCGGCCGGGCCTCCGGGGGCAGGGTTGGCGGCTCTGCCGCCCGAAGGTCGGGGGCCAGCTTCAGCAGCGCCTGCAGGAATGCGTCGGGCTCCATGGCAGCGGTGCCGCCGAGCTCCAGAGTGAAGGCCTCGAGTCAACGTGGCTATGCACCTCCCGACTGCTCCCGCCGCTTCCCCCCCTCCGTCCCCCTTCCATTCGCTTTCCTTCCCTCTCGTCCCCCTCGTCCCCCGCCCCTCCCGCTGTATCTCCCTTCGCAAGCTGCCCCTGGGACTGCCCAGTACCACATCCTGATTCGTTCCCCACCCTTGACTCCTCCTCCTCCTCCTCCTCCTCCTCCTCCTCCTCATCATCATCATCCGTAGCCATTTGGCTCAAGGTTTTGGTTTCCCAGCGGAAACAAGTGGATACCGCTAGTCCGCGGCTAGACCCCAGTTTCTTCACCGATCCGCTGCGTGAGCTGCCCAGCGGCGCAGCATCCTTTGACCCCTCTCTCTGTGTCATGGGCAAGAAGCCAGCTCAGCAGTATGCGTGGTGCTCGTGTGGAGAGTGGACCTACAATTGGAGGATCGAGGAGCTTGGTGGCAAATGTTTGTTCTGCAAGAAGCATCTTGAGGTGTTCAAGCCCAAGAAGAAGTACCCGAAGTCCGATGGCGGAGGTATCCCGCCATGGAGAGAGCCATCGCCAATTTCCTTCCGAGACTTTCTCCCTGAAGAGCTTCGGGCGACGCCTGCCGCGCAAGCGTTGCAGGCCGAGATCGACAAGGCAGAGCACGAGAAGCAGCAGAAGGCCACCAAGGACCCGTCCGCGGCGAAGCAGGCTATGCTCAGGGCGGATCGCATCGCGGAGCAGGAAGAGCAGCGCCTCATCAAGACGGCCAACAGGCTCTTGGAAGCGGAGCAGGCGCTGGAGGAGGCCAAGAGGGTCCACAACCTCCAGATCGAGACCTCCCTCGCCGCCGAGGCCGAGCGTACGAAGGCCCACGACGACTATTGGCGTTTGGACCCGACACCCAGACGCCACGAACCCAAGGATTCAGCTGCAGTCTTCTTTGAGGTCGATTCCGCCCTCTTCGAGAACATCGATGAGTATGAGGACTCTGTGCAGGAGTCACTACGGCAATGGCAGGCAGAAGTCGCCCGCCACCAGCAGGAGCTTCAAGAGGACCAGAAACGCTTCGAGGAGCTACTCAAGAGTATCAAGGCGGCAGTCGAGGAGCCCGCCAACAAGAAGAGGCGCACCCCTGAGGGTGCGGTGCACGGTGCGATGCCGACGGCGCGCGCTGACACGCCAGCCAAGCAGGCCCCACCGACGTCGCCAGCCCCTCCCATTGTGCCGCCTCCAGTCAAGGCGGCGCCTGCCAAGGTGCCTGCTTGCCCGCCAGCCAAGGGTGCAGGCGCAGCGGCGGCAGAGGCACCGTCGGCGGCCGAGCGCACGGCCAACCTCCTCACGGAGGAGCAGGCCACCGCTGCTCGTGAGGCCATCTCCCAGAACGCCAAGGAGGCAGCGGCCGCGGCGAAGAAGACAGGGAAGCCCGCCACTCTCTCAGCCGCGAAGGAGGGCCTCAGGCAGGCGGTCGGTCGTCACCCCCATGAAGCTTCTCCTGCTGCTGATGGCGCTGCTGCACCCAGTGGCCAGCCGTCGCGGGGGTGACGAGTCACAGGCGACGTTGTTCTTCGGCAACGTCACACAGTGGGGGCCCACAGCCTCCAGGTACATTCACAAGATTCGCAAGCACTACAAGATGGTCGCCCTTGTGGAGACCCACGTCGAGAAGGCTCGCATCCCCATGGAGCGCGAGACACTACGGAAGGATGGATGGAAGTTGGCAGCCACACCAGCAGTGAAGAAGCATGAAGGCTTCTCCGCAGGCGAATGGATATTGGCTCGTAATTTCGTCGCCACCACGACGATGGAGAAGATGCGTACGGATATGATCGCCATGGGACACAAAGACCCATTCAGAGGTTTCATTCCTATTATATGGCACCTGCAATCTGGCAACTTGGTGGTAGTTTCGACGTACTTATCCCCAGGCATGGGAGTCCAGCGCAGGAACGCAGATACCCTCAAGGCCTTGTCGGCCTTTCTTTTCAAGATTCGAGACCCCTGGATCGTCCTCGGAGACTGGAACATGTCGCCAGACGCATTCACCAATACTAAGTGGCCCAACATGATGCAGGGACACATCGTCACGGCTGGCAACGTGCACTTCACCTGCGACCAAGGCACCAATGGCGGCATGTACGACTATGCATTAGTGAAGGATGGATACCAGGGCTTTGTCAATATTCAGGCGGTACTCACAGTTCCTTGGAGACCGCATGCTGGGCTGGAGATTACCATAGCAGGGTTCAGCAGCAAGTGGTGGCACCGCAGCATTACCTTGATCCCCACGCTGCCCGCATACTCCAAGCCAAAGCTCCAGCCCCAGGCAGACAGCAAGCGTAGCAAGCAGAAGAAAAAGCAGACTCAACGGCGAGCTGAAGTACTCCCAGTACAGCTGCAGGATGCGTTCATGGAGATGAGTCAGGAGCAGGACGGCCAAGAACCGACCCAACCGAAGTTCCACATTCTTGAGGACAATTGGACTATTGGACTCGCTCAGGCGGACGCTTTATTGATGGAGGGACTTGATTTCACCTCCCATCCTATCCCAGTCACTCAGGCGTTGGCTCGTGACTTGGAAGGGCAGCACCAGATAGATTGGTATTACGCGAGATGGGTCACGGCCTTGGAGGAGACTATTCTCTCTGCCGAGCCAGCGCCCCAGCGACATTGCACGGGCAGACGCAACGGGTTCCAACTTCAATGGGAAGTTTCTAAGTCAACCCCAGGGCGAGTCCATGTGGAAGATAAGCCTGCTGAGTTATGGGGTGTGATGTCGACCTTGGTCTCACGACTGCGCAAGCTGGTCGCCAAAGGTCTTGACCCAGAGCAGCAGAATGATATACTCAGGCGCCTGGAAGAAATTGGTTCTGGCATCCTCAAGGGCACGCCACTTCAGTACTTCGGCAAGAACAGCGATGCGGATCGCGAAGAATGGATTGACATGTACAGCAGGCTGTGTAACGTAGACCAGGCGCAGATCCAGGCTGAGTACTCCACAGTTATGGCCATGAAGAAGGCCAGTTCGGCCCCGACGCCAGACCACTCCGACCTCGACCCAGGCATCCTGAAGCTCATCAGCCGCACTCCACACTTCCAGTGCTGGCCAGTCTCTGGTACCCCCTTTGCTCAGGAAGGCACGGATGCGGCATCTTCAGATAAGTGTGTCCTGGGAGAGGCACACGGGGTCGGGGGCTTCCCCCGCGGACCCACAAGTCCTACGGCAACGGCTACTTCGTCCCCGAACCCTTCACCTGCCCTTCAAGTTCTTCTGGCCTCCCAAGGTGGGGATTGTTGTCACGGTGGGCGTCGTCCTGGCGACCCTCTGTCACCTTGGGCGCCCATCCATGATGATGAAGACCTTCCTGGCCAGCGTGAAGGAGAGGTGCGTGAAGGCTCTCCACAGATGCAGACGCGGCATAATTTGGATATGTGCACGATGGGAGAAGTGTACGGAGTCGGGGGCTGTCCCCGCGGACTCACAACAACGACGGCTTCCTTGTCTACTACGGCCACAATGCTGCAGGACATGGACGGCAACAACGGGAAGGCTTGTCGCACAAATATG
Source organism: Prorocentrum cordatum (assembly GCA_963575745.1). NCBI lineage: Eukaryota > Dinophyceae > Prorocentrales > Prorocentraceae > Prorocentrum > Prorocentrum cordatum. Next base: position 71,736 of record CAUYUJ010002682.1, read on the forward strand.
GATGATGAAGATGAGATTCCACAATTTCGCCTGGCCCCCCAAGGCAGGGAAGATTGTCATGGTGGGCGTCGTCCTGGCGAGCCTCAGGGAACACCTTGGGCGCCCACGCATCTTGATGATGACCTGCCTGGCCAGCGTGAGGGGGAGGTGCGTGAAGGCTCTCCACAGGTGCATATGCGGCATATGATGGATACGTGCACGTCTGAAGACGTGCACGGAGTCGGGGGCTGCCCCCGCGGACTCACAAGAACGACGGCTTCCTTGTCTACTTCGGCCTCATTGCTGCAGGTCGACCCCCCTACAGAGCCCCTGGACCCACAATGCAGGCCCACCAACCCCGCAAGGGGCGGTAGTAAGGGAGCAGAGTGGGGACAGTTGGGAGGCCAGGCGAATGCCGTAGGGGGCGAGTCCGACCTGCGGCACAAGGACATCAACGGCAGCAGCGGCATGGTTCGGCGCACGAATATGGATGATGAAGATGACGTATTCCCCCAAGCTGAACATGAGGAGGAATATGCTCCACAGGATGACGCGGAACCAGCAGATGTTCCACCTGAACCCAGCACGCCACTACGGGCGGTGGCAACCCTGTCCCTCGATTTTCTGGACAAGGTCAATGAACGCACGGAGTCCTTGGAGAGACGAGCTCAAGCACGGGCCTTCGCCAAGGGCCAACATAGTTTCATGAAGTGGATACGAGAAACGTGGTCTAAGAAGCCTGGGATCTTGCATCGTTATGTGAAGGACTCCCAGGCGGACACCACGGAAGTTGAAGGCATGGCTGACCCAGATCTCATCATGAAGACCCGCCACAAGTACTGGCAGAATGTTTGGACGGACAAAGTCGACACCATGGAAGACATCGTACATGAGATCGGTCAGACGCTCAAAATTGCGAAGCAGCAGGACATTGACCCAATCACACTCGAGGAGCTAGAGAATGCACTAGCTCGTATGTCGGCAAACAAAGCCAAAGGGGTGGATAACTTCAGCGTGAATGACATTGCCAGGCTACCTGTGTCAGGCAAGCAAATGCTAATGGACTTCTTCAATTTCGCGGAATATGTGGGCTCATGGCCCAGGCAGATCCACGCGACGATAGGAGCACTTGCGGCCAAGCCTAGAGGAGGAGACAGAGTATTGGGGCTCCTCCCCACCACGGGAAAGGTATGGAGTCAGACCCGAGCCGGACCAGCTGCAGAATGGTCCAAAGGGCTCAGTGACTTTTGGGACACGGCGCTGGCGGGGTCCTCGGCCCTGCGGGCCGCAATGCTAAGATCTCTTCTCGACGAAGTGGGGATGGCCAACAAGAAGCATTTCCTGACCCTCCTTCTAGATCTCGAGAAGTTCTACGACAGTGTATCGCTGTGCATCCTTATGCGCACAGCCATCAAGGTGGGGTATCCAGCCATTGTAGTACTCATGGAGGTGCAGATGTGCATCGCCCCAAGGATCCTCAAGCTCAAGCAGTGGGCGAGCGACCTCCTGATAGTCACTAGATCATTGGTGGCAGGCAGCCCCAAGGGGGTCCAACTCGCCAAGGTCTTCCTCCACCCGATCCTTGAGAGAGCCCACAAGGTCGCCCCACAGACGATGTTGGCCACCTACATAGACGACACCGTGGCACGCGAGGAGAATGACGATGAAGAAATTGTTATTGCTAATATGACGGAGGTCGCAGCTGAGTTCAGAGCGGCATTCCTAGAGCACAGGCTGATTGTTTCGGACAAAACAGATTTGATCGCGTCGTCCAAGTCCTTGGGCCTGCGCATGGCCAGGATCATGAGACGGCTTGGCATCCCAGTATCCTACAAGCTGGCGGCCACGGACCTGGGTATCGACGTCAGTGCTGGCCGCAGGAGAGTAAAGAAGAAGGCTAACCAACGTCTCGCTGCAGCTCGACGGCGTCATGGTCGTGTCCTTCGCCTTCGCCGTCTCGGACCCAGAGTCCGAAGAGTCTGCAGCTCACTTTGGACCACGGGAGTATTACCACAGGGTTGCTATGGCCATCAGGTTCTTGGCACGGCGCCCAGCACAATGTTGGAGGTCAGGCGCCAGGCAGCGTCGGCCATTGCAGGTGCTAAGCGAGGCAGGTGTCTGACTTCGGTGCTGGAAGCGACCCTTGCACAGCGCGACCCAGGACTCGAACTACCGCGTCAATTATTGGAGGCATGGCTGCGTCTATGGTTTGACAACCCACAATATCACAATCCCATTCGGTGGGCATGGTTGCGAATACACAATGCTGTAGTGGTGGGTGGCAGGGCCAGATGGCAGAGAGTCCGTGGCCCAGTTGCTGCAGTGATTGCCACCCTCGTCAATGCAGGCTGGGAATGTAAGCAACCAGAAGTTTGGACTCGGACCAGTGCGGGCATTGAGTGGATTTTCCCCAGAATGGGCACACCTCAGTACCTGCAGGTCGATCTTCACGATATGCTACATGAATTCACGGCAGACCTCCGACACCAGCTCTGGAGGAAGGCCAGTCAATTTGAGGGAGCACATGACCTACAATATGGAGCTGATTTCTCTCAGATCAAGCGCGAGCTCGACAGGTTCGAACGCAAGCAGGACATGGAGAACTGGGGCCTCACTTTGACAGTGGTATCTGGAGGCCAGTGGACTCGTGAACGACAACGTGCACAGGGCTACGCCACGGACCCGCTATGCAGACGATGTGGGCGGGAGCCCGAGACGCTCCTGCACCGTGTATGGCTGTGTCCAGCCAACTGTCATCATGATGCGTACAGAAAAAGTGACAGCCTCATCGCCCGTGCAGTCGCCTCCCATGAGAGCGAGCCCAGCCTTTGGCTCCGTGGGGTTCCCCCCGAGAAGCAGGTTGTGCCTGAGTTTTCGGAGGAGTCTGTGTTTGAGAAAGGGCTGCTTCTTATGGGGAACCCCAGCGCTGCTGTTTCGGACCCCCTCCAGGGCCCCCTAATTGTCTTTGGAGACGGATCTGGAGGGGAGTACTCCAGTGATCCTCGGCGTCGGCGCTGCGGGGCGGGAGTTGCCATTCTCCACGCGGACCTTGTCGCCGATCTTTCATGGAGCACTGTTTGGGCGGCCTCTGCGCCTCTGGTGGGCCCCAGACAGACGGTCCCCCGCGCGGAGCTGCTTGCTTTCTGCTTGGCCTTGGAGTTGACTCACGGCCCCCTCGATTATATCACCGACCACCTCCCCCTGTATAGAGCTTGGCAGTCGGGTAGGGGTGTTCGGAAGGCTCCTAAGGAGCAAAATTCTGACCTGCGGGTGAGGATCCGTCAGGCGTTCTCTCAGAGGCCTCACCCTGTCCGTGTTTTTTGGACCCCCTCCCACCTCGAGGATGAGGAAGGGGGAATTAGCACTCTCTGGCAAGCTTTCCTGTCTTTTGGAAACGCTGTGGCTGACGACCTCGCCAGTGACTCTGCTGCCCGCGGGTTCCAGTTAGCCACCGAGTCTAAGGAAGTGCCCAGGACGGGCGAGCTTGACGTTGTCGCCTGGCTCGTCCGCCGTCGTGCGTCCCAGGCCCTCCAGGACACTGCCGCCGTGGACCCCTGGGAAGGTGAGTGGGCGGGCCCAGCAGTGCCGCGCCAGCGCATTTCCCGCAGAGTTCAGGTGCTGCGGGACTCCACTCACGCTTTCCAACGCGCAGGTGGCAGGTGGAGGTGCTCCACCTGTGGCGAGCTCGCCACCACCACCGCCTTGGAGGCGGCCGCGAGGAGGCCGTGCCGCCCCCCTCCCATCTCCTCCTCCTCTGCCACTACCCCCAACATGTCTGGGGTCACCATTCGGCGGGAGTCGGGGACGGTGTGGGTGGGGGGCCGAAAGGTTGACCCTGGACATCAGATTTGGTCCTGGGATCACATGAGTTTAAAATTTTGTATGTTATGTGGTTTCACTGCGACCCTCGACGGTCGCCACCTCTCGCGGCCTTGTGGGCCCGCCGCCACGGGTGCGGCGCGGTCCAAGAAGGGTCAGTGTAACCTCGTGCGAATTTCCAAGGGCCTGCACCCGTGCCCCCAGGGGGCGCCTGAAGTGGCCCGATCTCTTCTGTGATGTGGGTGCACATCTTCTTTAGTAGCAAGGACACTGGTCCTCAGTGGTAATCTCCTGGTAATCTCCTCATCATCATCATCATCATCATCATCATCATCATCATCATCATCATCATCATCATCATCATCATCACCACCACCAAACCAACCACCACCACCACCACCACCACCACCACCATCATCATCATCATCATCATCATCATCATCATCATCATCATCATCATCATCATCATCATCATCATCATCATCATCATCATCATCATCATCATCATCATTCCTCTCCTCCTCCTCCTCCTCCTCCTCCTCATCATCCTCCTCCTCCTCCCCCTGTCCGTAGCCATTTTGGCTCAAGATGTCGTCCTGTGGGGCGGTTCAACCTCCAGGCAGAAAGGATACCACCAGTGCTCGACAAGCTTCCAAGAACTTTCGGGCGCGCTGTGCCCAAGCTCATTCACCTGTTACTCTGTGCTTGCGGCCTTCCGTGGGTTGCGGCGTCGAAGCGAGGTGCGAGCCAGTTTGTGAGATGTCGCTGAAGGAGCGGGCAGAGGACACTGGAGAATGGTGCTGCACATAGTGCGTGGACAATTGGACAGGCAACAAGCTCAAGAACCATGCACACAGGAAGAGCTCCTTCAAGTGCGGGGGTTCACAAGCGGAGTGCCCTCCAAGCACGCGTCCTCGTCGACCTCGCCGAGCAGATCTCGTCGTTCGGCTCCATGGGTCAAGGAGAGGACGGCCATGCAGAAGCAGCTGGAGTCCCTCCGGAAGCAGCTCAAGGAGTCAGACGCGAAGCTGCGCAGGCTGCGTAACAACGCTGAGCGGGACAATATGGACGTGTATTCAACGGTTCCAGGCGATAGCGACGGCAAGCACCCAAAGGCGGAGATCATACGGCACGCTAAGCTCATCGACTCAACATACGGGGTGGAAGACGACGCCATCAAGTCCAGGCGCGAGGAGGCGATCGCGGAGAGGGAGATGTGGAAAGGGAAAGGACCTGGAGCAGAAGCCGCTGCAGGTTCAGCTCACGAGAGTCGAGCAAAAGATCGAGGCGGCCAAAGATGCTCAATCATGAAGGGGCCCTGGGACACACAAATAAATACACACGAATCACAGGATTCCCCATATTTTCACATGTTTCCTGCGTTTTTGTCTTCACCCCACTTCCCATATGTTCCCATATTCTGGGCATCGACGATTAATTGTGTCTGTATGTTTTCCCTCCTGAAATTACGGTTCCAACAGTCCGAGAACAACTCCTGCGAGAAGATCGCCAAGCTGGAGGAGAAGGCGGAGCACGCACACGACCAGCACGCGGAGACGGGTAAGGAGCTGCTTGATCTCGAGCAGCAGAGGGCGAGGCTCCCTCCCTCTCTTTCCTCCTCCTCCTCCTCCTCCTCCTCCTCCTCCTCCTCTTCCCCCCTCTCTCCTCTCTCCTCTCTTCTCTTCTCTTCCTCCCTCCTCCTCCTCCTCCTCCTCCTCCTCCTCCTCCTCCTCCTCCTCCTCCTCTGGTGAAGGTGGGCGTGCCAAGCTTCCCCTGGAAAACCTCATCGAAGATAGCGAGCTCACGGTGGACGCCTTGGGTGATATGCTGCGGGGCCTGGGTGCATCTCAGAGCGTGGCTGACAGCGTGCTGGAGAGTTTCAAGCAGCCGCGCAGCAGCGTGCCGAAGCAGCCGAGGGCAGCGGCGAAGGCAGCGGCAAAGGCAGCCGCCCAAGCAGCCGGAGACGCAAAGAAGGTGTCAGGTAGCAAAGCAGTTGGTCAAGATGATGACGACGCTGAACATGATGATGTGGACGAGTTTTCCAGGCAAACGTTCGACCCCCGCAAGTGGAGAGCCTACTTCGAAGCTCAATGGTCGTCAGTGGGTGCTACTACTGCTGTTCCTGGCGATGATGACGAGCTGCGAGAGCTGGCCAAACGTTGGAGATTGGACTTGGATACGGTCGTACCACGTAAGCATCACCAGGGGCCAAATGGCGAAGCTGCCTCTTCCTCCGCGTAATGGTGATCATGTGCTACACGGACGCGGGTATGAGCCGGTTGTCGTCAACAACATGAAGGGTAATCCGCCGATCCAGCGTGTGAGTTTGAAAGAGCCTTAGATGTAGCCTCAGCTTCAATTCCTGAGCTTCTGCTCTGCTGAAGGGTGGGTGCCGGGGTGGCTCTGCCGGGGTAGGGGGGTGGGGAGGGGGGACGCGCTGTACTCCGTTTTCCGGGGGGGGTCGGGTTGTGGGAAACACAGCAGAGTGCCACCCCGGATGCCAGAGAGCCCAAGATTGCTGCAAGATATTTCGAAGACGGCCCAAGATGTACCCAAGACGGCCCAAGAAGATGGCGTCATGACGGCCCAAGAGGCCTTCAAGCGGCCTTCAAGAGGCCTCTAAGACGGCCCAAGACGTCTCCAAGAGTTCCCAAGAGGCCCGAAGAACGCCCAAAAGGCCCTCCAAGAGGCCCCAAGAGCACTCCAACAGCACCCCCAAGAGGGGCTCATGAGGCCAAAATCGTTTGAGGCCCCCAAGATCGCACCAAGACGGCCAAAGACGCTCCCAAGAGCGCCCCAAAACTGCCCAAGGAGCCCCAAGGCTACTCAAGAGGGCCCCAAGACGGCCCAAGAGGGCTCCAGGACTACCTCGGAGGCACCCAAGGCGCTCCGAGAGGGCCCCAAAACGGCCCCAACAGAAGCCCCAAAGAGGGAACCCGACCCAACACTTCGAGTCTTTCGGCGCAAAAGGCTCCCAAGAAAGCCCGCGAGGCCTCTCAGAGGCCCCCCATGAGGCCTCAGGGGGACCCCAGTAGGCCCCACTCCTCCTCCCCCCCCCACCTCCTCTCTCCTCCTCCCGCTCCCTCCTCCTCCCTCCTCTTCCTCCTCCTCCTCCTCCTCCTCTTCCTCCTCCTCCACCTCCTCCTTTTACTCCTCGTCCTCCTCTTCCTCCTGGGCAGCCTTGGAAGCCTCTTGGGGGCTGCTTAGGCCGTCTTGGGCCATCGTGAGGCAATCCCTCCCTCCACCTCCCTACGCCTCATCCTCCACCTACTCCTCCACCTCCCCTTCCACCAACCAGATCGCATCGGGAGCGCCCCCTGATCGGCGGCTCTGGCCAGAGACCACTACAATAATCAAATGATAACGACGCTGAACGTCACGGGGGCTGCTGCCTTGCATGGGTACTTGGTGGAGTGTGACTCCATTGTTATTGGCATTCATTGGCATCATGAGCAGAGGCTGCTGACCATCCAGAGGCAGACGGCGAGATTGGGATGGCATGGTATATGGGCCCCTGCGGTTCCAGGTCAAGGAGAAGGTTTACAAGGTGGAGTGGCGGCGCTGGCTCCCAACCACGTGGAGGTCCTGAAGCCGAGGATGGGGGAGTACATTATCGAGCCTGGCCGTGCGGTGGCGGCTCATATCCTTGGAGGGGTATCTGGAGGTTTCTTGGCTGTATCTATCTACTTTCTTCACTCGGAGCAGTTGTCAGCCGATAATATGGTCACGTTGAGGAAAGTCGCCGAGTATGTGTTCTAGGCCGAGCAGCGTGGCAGACCTTGGGTTGTGATGGGCGATTCCGATATGACGAGAGAGGAGCTATGCACAAGTGGTTCATGCTTATTTTAAGGAGTGGTCAAGCAGCTGTCTAGCCCAACAAGTTTGTCGGCGGTCCCAGGCTGGACCATCGATGACTTCATCGTGTCTCTGGGAATGGTGGACCGTACTGGCGTTGCGTCGACGGGTTGGATCACTACCACCTGCCCTCATCAGACTGTACCCTTGGTTAGCGGTTCAGCGACGACGCTCTGGTGCAACAAGCTGGTGGAGCCACGGGGCGTGCATGCCAGGGCCGAGCCAAGCTGCCCGAGCCCCCCCAAGGCTGGGAGTTGATGGAAGAAACCTTGCGCCAGGTGACCACCGTGGACGAGCTGACCAAGATGTGGAATACCATGATGAAGGCTTTGACTGAGGAGGTGCTGGGCCTACACGACATCGTCGAGGAGAAGGCATGCGAATCCATAATGTCCGACCCTGTGCCAAAGATGGAACGGAAAAGGCTCCAACTACAACAAGGTCGAGCCCCATGCTGGTCAATGTACTGGGGCAGACTTGGCATGGAACACATACGCGCGATGGATGAGGCGTGTACGGTCTATGAGGGCGCATGTGGTGTTGACTGTGAGTAAAGGGAACCAGGTGGACAACAACAAGGTAGTCAACCGCCTGCTGGAGTTCACTGACTTG
>CAUYUJ010002682.1:85000-87086 GCA_963575745.1 Prorocentrum cordatum
GCAATGCTAGTGGTAATGACAGATGTAATGGTAATGGTACTGGTAATGGTAACGGTAATGGTAGGTAACGGGGTAGCGACTGGCAATGGCAATGACAATGAGAATGGCAACGGTAATGGTGATGGTAATGGCAATGGGATTGGCAATGGCAATGGAAATGGCAATGGTAATGGCCATGGCAATAACAATGGCAATGTTAATGGTAATGGTAATGGTAACGGTAATGGTAATGTGAATGGGAATGGGAACACGAATGAGGATGTGAATGGGAATGGGAATGGGAACGGGAATGGAAATGGTAGTGGTAGTGGTAACGGAAATGAGAATGGTAAGGGTAAAAGTAAAGGTAGAAATAAAGGTAATGGTAATGGTAACGGTAATGGCAATGGCACTGGTAATGGTAAAGGAAATGGTAATGGTAATGGTATTGGGAATGGGAATGGTACTGGCCATGGTAATAGTAGTGGCGAATGGTAATGACAATGGCAATGGTACTGGTAATGGTAATGACAATGGTAATGGTACTGGGAATAGTAAGGGTGACGGTAACGATAATGGCAATGGCAATCGCAACGGTAACGTGGTAGCGATAGGCAATGGCAATGACAATGGCGATGGCAACGGTAATGGTAATGGCAATGGCAGTGGCAAAGGGGATGACAACGGCAATGGCAATGGCAATGGCAATGGCCATGGCAAGGTTAATGGTAACGGTCATGGTAATGGTAATGGCAATGGTAATGGTAATGGGGATGGGAATGGGAATGGGAATAAAAATTGTAATGGTAATTGGAACGGGAACGCGAATGGAAAAGGTACTGGTAATGATAATGATAATGGCAATGGTAATGGTAATGGTACTGGTAACGGTAATGGTAATGGCAATGGTGATGGGAATCGGAATGGTAATGACAACGGTAATGCTAATGCTAATGGTAATGGTAATGGTAATGGTAATGGTAATGGTAGTGGTAATGGTAATGATAATGGCAATGGTGTTGGTACTGCTAATTGTAATGGCATTGGTAATGGTAGTGGCTAATGGTAATGGCAATGGCAATGGCAATGGTAATGACAGTGTTAATGGTAATGGTACTGGTAATGGTAAGGGTAATGGTAATGGTAACGGGGTAGCGATTGGCAATGGTAATACAATGGCAATGGCAACGGTAATGGTAATGGCAATGGTAATGGCAATGGCAATGGCAATTGGAATGGCAATGGCAATGACAATAGCAATTGTAATGGCCATGGTAATGGTAATGGTAATGGTAATGATAATGGTAATGGTAAAGATAAGGGGAATGGTAATGGTAATGGTAAAAGTAATGTGAATGGGAATGGGAATGGGGTTGGGTATGGGAATGGAAGTGGTAATGGTAATGATAACGGTAATGGCAATTATAAGGGTAACGGTACAGGTAAAGACAAAGGTAAAGGTACAGGTAAAAGTAATGGTAATGGTAATGATGATGGTAATGGTAATGGTAATGGTAATGGCAATGGCAATGGCAATGGCAATGGCAATGGCAATGGCAATGGTAATGGTAATGGTAATGGTAATGGTAATGGTAATGGTAATGGTAATGGTAATGGTAATGGTAATGGCAATGGAAATGGTAATGGTATTCTTGCCGTCGCTCGGACGTCCATTTCCCGTGCATTGTTCGATGTCGTGCGTATTTTTTTGCTCGACGGTCCAGGATGGCCCTCGATGGTTCTCACCGAGAAAAAAATGCACACGTCCGAGCGATGCCAAGTATTGGGAATGGCAATGGGGATGACAATGGCAATGACAATGGCAAGTGTAACGGCCATGGTAATGCTAATGGTAATGGTGCAGGCACAGGTATTGGTGCTGGGAATGGGAATGGGAATGGGAATGGACTGGCAATGGCAATTGTACTGGTACTGGCAAGGGCAATGGTAGTGGGAATGGGAATGGGAACAGTAATGGTAAAGGAAATGGTAATGGTAGTGGTAGTGGTAGGTGTAGTGGTAGTGGCAATGGTAATGGTAATGGTAATTGTAATGGAAATGGTAATGAAAAGGGTAATGATGAGGAGCGAGGTGGAGATCGTAAAAA
>CAUYUJ010002683.1:0-82500 GCA_963575745.1 Prorocentrum cordatum
GCGAAGGGGCGCACAGGCCGCATCATTACCGTGATGAGGAGGCACGCGTCGCTCGCCGAGATCGCGAAGGGTCTCTTGACCACGGGGCCCAGACCGCCGGGCCCCCACGGCGACGGGATCACGGGGCTCGCCCCGTCCGCCATCGCGCGGGCCAGATGCGCCGAGCCCTGCGCGCCATCGCGGATGGGGCACCAGAATCGTCGAACTACCGCCCTCGCCGAGGTCCTCGGCCAGAAGCGCCCCACCATCGAGCTCAAGCGCCAGTCCATCGCCGAGTGGCTCAATTTCTGGTTCAATATTCCAAACCATCGCCGGCGCGGCATCCAGGCCAGGATGCCGCTCCACAGGAAAACCATCCGCCTCGGGGGCAGGAAGCGGCGCAAGGTACTGGGCCCCATCTCCGCGACCTAGGCCACGCCTGTGGATGCTGTCTGGAGTTGCCCGCCCGCGCACGACCGGCCGCGCGCGCCCCGCGAGGCCGAACCTGCAGACCAAAAGGAGCTCCTACCGAACAAAGGCCAAGCCGACTGGGAGGCCAAGCGCCACGAGGGCGACCCGTCGGAGTTCGCCCGCGAGTTCCGCCAGTCCATCGAGACGGGGCCGTAGGGGGCAGCATCCAAGCACCCGCGTGGAGAAGGGCCCCGGCGAGGAGGCCCCAGCGCCCTCGTCATCAGCCGCGAGGTGCGGAAGTTCACGAAGAAGTGCCAGTTCGACCAGTGGGCCCTCGACCTCTGCGTCGCGTCAGGGGCGCAGTGGCCGCTGGCGCGCGCGGTCGAGGCGGGCCGCCAGGCGCGGGCGCGCTGCCCCTGCTGCGAGGAAAGACCATGATGCGCGCTGGCACCGCGGCTTGCCTGCGCGCGCGGACACGCGCCATGTCTTCTCTGGTATGGGGGGGGCGGCGGGCGGGGCTGGGTTGGGCGGGGTTGGGAGGGGCGCGGCGCCAGCGACGGGGCCCTCGCGCTGTTCGGCGACGGCTTCGGCGGGCAGTTCAGCGCCGAGCCCCGTCGCCGCTAGCCCGCGTCGCAATGAAGAGTCATTTTCGGGGAGTCAGCCCCGCGGGGAGGCATCGCCTCCAGCCTGGGGGGCCCATGTCATGCCGCCACGCGCGCTGAGCTGCTCGCTTCTGCGCTGGTTATCGAGAATTGGCCCAGCGACCTGCGCAAATCGCAGATTGCTCGCCGCTGCTCGACGGGCGGGGGCCCAGCCGACACCCGCGCCCAAGCGAAGGCGCGAATCAAGGCCAGCGGCAGTGCATCGCAAACGCGACGCGCTCTCGCGGCAACAGCAGGCCCGAGGTGATCTGGGTTGTTCGACACAGCGAGTACACCCTTGCCATCGCTACCGGCCCCATCATACTTCCGCGCGTGACGCGCGCGCCGACGCGCGGGCCGGCACGGTCGCCCACGGATTCTGGGAAGCTGCGCTCAACGGAGAGGCGCCCACCACGGACATGCGCGACGCTCAGTGCGCCCTCGTCCGCAGAGGGGCGCGGCGGGCACTCGCCGACACGCTCGCTGCCGACCGGCAGGCGGCAGCGAGGCCATCGCAGGCGCGCGGCCCGCACCGAACCAAGCTGCGGCGCGCCCTCAAGTCTAGCGCACATGCGTTCGAGCTCCACGCGAGCAAGCTCAGGCGCTCGCGCGGCGGGCCCACTTCCGGCAGGCGCACGGGGCGACGGGCACGCGGTGCGCCCTGCCACAATGAGCCTCCCGAGCCCACCGCCAGCGAGCACGCGGTGCCGCTACAAGGCACCGTCGTGCTCGGCGGGCGCGCTGCGCGAATATCATATGCTCCAGGTTATGCAGAAGCGCTGTCTGTACTCCTGTCGGCTATGGGCGACGGAGGACCCCCGCCACCTCGCCGCGCAGTGCTCGGGCCTGCCGCGTTAAAAGGATGCGAGAACCTTGCCAATATCGACCGAGACCAATTCGCCCGCGCGCTCGCGGGTCGCGACGGCCTCAGTCCATATGTTCTAGACGCGCGACTACCAACTTGTAGCCGCCGCAGAGCCCGCTGCTGATGCGAGCGCTCCCCAATTCGCAGGTGCAGCTTTCCAGTTCGCTGAACCCGCGCCTTGGTGCGCCTGGCTTCTCCACTATTCATCTTCGTTTCTCCATTATCCCTCCTCCTCATCATCATCCTCCTCCTCTTCCTCCTCCTCCTCCTCCTCTTCCTTCTCCTCCTCATTTTCCTCTCTCTCTCTCTCTCTCTCTCTCTTCTTACTCCCTCCTGAGGTACAAGGGGATCCATGTGATGAGCAGCTTCGAGGAGGTCCAGGGCCTTCTACGCCAGAGCTCCGACGAGGATCACCTGTGCCCGAAGCCATGCGCATGCCACACCGCCAAGCGAAACGAACACTGCTACGATAAGTGCCGCTTCGCGGGGGGGAACACGGCCGGACGAACCCTCCGTCCAGTCATTCGGTTGTCGAGAAGATGTCGGAAACATTGGATGCGAGGCCCAGAACCTGCCACCCGTGTCACGCGCGGTTGTTCTTTCTCCGCCTTGTCGTCCCCCTTCCTGCTGCTCCTCCTGCTGGTCTCTGTCGTTTTCGTTTCCCTTTTTGTCCGCCTCCTCGTCCTCATCATCGTCTTCGTTCTCCGCCCTGCCGCTCCCCTCCTCGCCATTTGCCTCCTCGTCCTCGTCGTCCTCGTTCCATCGTCCCCGTTTTTATCTTTCTTCCTTCTCGTCCACCCTCGTCTTCGAAGTCAACGCCTCCCCTTTTCCACATGGACGGCGTTTTGTGTTGGACGCTTCAAAGTGCGTGACCAAAACGGAACGGTGCGCACATCGCGCGCGAAAAGGCGATACCTTGCTCTCGCTTCGGCGCCGCTCTTACCTGCCGGAGACATGAGCTCCCGCTGGGGCGCGGCGCACGTCTTCTGCCCGCCGATGCGTGGACGCGCGTGCGGCGGGGGGGGAAGAAGAGGAAGAGGAGGAGAAGTAGGAAAAAGAGGAGGAGGGGGAGGAGAAGGAGGAGGAGGAGGAGGACGAGAACGAGGACGAGGACGAGGAGGGAGGAGGAGGAAGGAAGAGGAGGAGGAGGAGGAGGAGGAGGAGGAGGACGAGGAGGACGAGAACGAGAAAGGGAGGAGGAGGAGGAGGATTTTCCGCGTAACTGTGCCGCTCCCGCTCCGGTGCGGCGCCCACGCTTCACGCGCCAAGGCGTCGAGCGGGCGGGGCCGCGCACGAGAGGGGGCGCCTTTTGCTACCCTCGCCCAGAAGTTCCATGCATGCCTTGCCTGGAGGCCGCATTCTAGCGCTGGCGTGGCTCGTGCTTCGAACAAATGTTTCTTATCATACTTGTTCGGAGCATCGTTGCCGTACCAGCACAGCGCACGATTGCGATACATACCCGCGTGATTTGGCTGCAAGAGTGCACGTGCACATGCATGCACGCGTTGCGCTTCCGTAGCCGCCGAGGCTCGAATATAGAAGTCACTTTTTAACACCCAGAGATCCGACGTCATGATTTGTTCACGGCGCGCGTTTGTTTCGTCGCCGAGCCGTCGGAAGCGGGACTGCCCGCGAGCGCCCTCCATTCGCTGGGCGCCACAAGCCGCACGCTCGAGGCGTGTTGCTTCTTGAACCGCATTTCGCCCGTTCGGGCCCTCCTGGGGACCTCACTCTGGGCCTCCCACGCGAGCGACGCAACACAACGGGTCGTCTGCGCCGACACTGGCGCGTGAGCTGCCGGCGTAAGGTCGCGCGTGGGTGCCTTCGTCTCCAGTGCAGCGGGCCGCGCTGGCGGCCCGCAGAAGCTCCTCTGGCGCAAGGTCGCTGCGTCTACGTCACCTCGCGCAAGACCAGTTTTTGACCGTCGCTCACGTGCTCCTCCATTCGCAACGGATGTGCGTCCCGCCGTTTGATGAACCGCTTGTTGGACCCCACCCGCGCCGACCCCCATAAATGCGATCGGGTGGCCCTGGGGTCGGCCGAGTCGTGCTTTGGCGATTTTTTCTTAGGCCGTTCTCGTCTCCACGCCGTCTTGCAGCACCAAGGCGGACGGGAAACAAAACGAGGGAGAATGAAGCGTAGTGTCTCCTCCTCCTCGTCCTCGTTCTCGTCCTCCTCCTCCTCCTCCTCCTCCTCCTCCTCCTCCTCCTCCCCCTCCTCCTCCTCCTTCTCCTCCTCCTCCTCTTCCTCCTCCTCTTCCTCCTCCTCCTCCTGGTCCTCCTCCTCTCTGGCCCCGCCCTCCGCCTCGAAGTGTCTGGGCCTCCCTGGTGGGGTCCGAGCAGTAGGCTCGGAGGAACGAGCCGCCTCGCCGATGCAGCGGCGATACGGCTCGATGTGCAGTTCGATTGTTGCCCACGCCGACGGCGCCGATGCATCGCCGACGTCGCCGATGCATCGCCGATGCATCGGCGATGCGGCGCGGTCCTCCGACCCCATCTGCTCGGACCCGATCTGAGAGGCCTCTGGGGCTGCAGTGGTGCTACCCTCCCCCAGGGTGTGGCCACAGAGGGTCGGACGCCACTCACGCCCGTGGCCCCGGGTGGGGGTCGGCGCACAAGGTCATGTGGATCCTGAAGGATGGCCTGGTGACCCATCCGGACTGGTTCCAGGGCCTGACGCTGCGATCGCGCTTCGAGGAGGTCCAGGACTTCGTGCACGGCCAGAACAAGTCGGAGTGCCCAAGGCCCTGCACCCCGCGACGCTGGGGGACACCAGACGGGGAGTCCGTGCACTCGCTGTACTGCTACTCCGTCATCAGGACGGACAACTACGAGTTCGAGCTCATGAAAGAGCAGCTGCGCAAGAATGCGGGAATATTTGGCTGCGACGAGTTCACGGTGTTCAGCACCGACGAGGTGGAGTTGGGGGTGGGTGGCGTGAGGACTGTGCCGTCTCTGGCTCCTCATCTAGCTGCTGTTGTTGCTCCTCGTCGTCCTCCTCCTCCTCCTCCTCCTCCTCCTCCTCCCCCTCCTCCTCCACCCCCTTCTGCTGGCTTATCATGCTCCTCTTCCTCCTTCTCCTCCTCCAGCCTTCCTGTCCTTTTTTCCCTCGTTTCTGCTCCGGCTTTGGGCTGGGTTGGGCAAGGGGCTGACGGCTGCGGGGGCCACCGCTTTAGCTCAAGCGTTTCCTTGGAGAGAGCGCGCGGCCCCCTTCCCCACATATCGAGCTCGTTGGCAATCGACCGCGGCAAGAACAATCGATTTAATTGTTTGTTCTTCTTGTGTCCGCAGAAGGCGCGGGCCACGCCACCGCGCTCGACAGGGTGGCATTGTTGTTTCGTTGTTCGCCCTGCTGGCGAAGGCTGGAACCGGTCACGGGTTTGCCTCGCACCGCGCCGGGCTGCAACTCGATAGGCGAGGCCGCCAGCGCACCGAGCCACGCGGGAGCAACACAGGCGATGCAGCAGCGCGTTGCCCGGGCGGGTTGGGACGCCGCGCGCCAGCACCCGCTGGGAAAGCACCCGGCACTCATCCCCTGCACGGCCGCGGACGGCAAAACGCCCCACTGGCACGGGGCCCCTCCCGCCCCGGCTCGGCCCAGAGGCTGCATGCTGCTGTCTATCCACGCCGGACCGCCCGGCGCGGGCGCTGCACCAGTGGGAGGCTTATCAGCCCGAGCAGTCCGCTTGATCCAAGGGCGCGGCGCGGCCAGCCCCCCAGCGAGCAAGGAGTTGCCGGCCCGACGCGCCACGCGCCACGACGACCCCAGACAGGCAACGCCAGCTCCTCGACGGGCAAGGCGCCCAGGGCAGCAGCGGCGATCGGTGCTCCCGTTGAGGCCGCTCGTGCTCCGTTTCGCAGAGACGCGCAACCACGCGCTGCACCAGGTCCTGTCGCTGTGGGCCTGGGTCTTGGACGCCGTCGGAGGCAGCACATGAAGGCTATCGACCCTCCTCGGCCATGACCTCGGGCCACGGCACCAGGAGCTTGCCCCGCGGCGCCACTCGGCCCGCGCGCTCCAGATCCACGTGGCGAGCATGGAAATGTTCCTCGCCTGGGCTTGCGAGGAGCGCCCAGGGGTCGACCGCAGCAGTTGCCAGGGCCATGAGGCAACGGTCGAACTCCTCGCGAGGTACGAGATGGCCCTACTGGGCCCGGGCGCCGCCCCCACCATGCCCGCAGCACGGCTGGATATTTTTGGTTACTCGATTTCTCCATCGCGAAGCTGGGCTTTCGCCGCCGCTTCGAGCAGGCGAGGTCAGCGCCCAACGCCTCGCGTTGACCCGCGGGCGAGAGGCCCCGGCGCCCGCGCGGCAGCCCAAAGTTTATCCGGCGGAGCAAATCCGCAAGGTCGAGCGGGCGGCCACGACCCTGCGAAACCCTTGAGACAGGGCGTCCATCCATCCATCCGCACGGGGCGGCTCGCGATAGATTCGGCGACCGGGTGCAGGACAGCGCCGCCACCAGCGGCTGCTTGTTTGGAGCTGAATACTCAAGGAAAGCCGCAGAGGCCACAGCGACGCGCCCGCGGGGGCGCACCCCGCGGGGCGGCCCCCTGCGCGGCGTTCCCCAGCCGCCTTCGTGCCGGGCCCGCGGCTATTCCGAGGATCTCGAGCAATTGGGCCCCATGGGGCGGCCGGGTGCCCCGCCCGCCCCCCGCGGCGCCTCGCCGCGGCAGCGCCGCCCAGCGCGGTCGGAACCGACGAGCGGGCGGCAGATATGCGACGCGTCTTCAGGGCGGCAGGCCTCTCGCCGAGATGGGCCAATCGCATCGGCCTGCACTCTGCGCGGCGCACCGCCATGGCGCGAGCAGGCAGCAGCGGCGTCTTCACCGACCGCGAGATCGAGGTGTTCGGCCACCGCGGCTCTGGGGGGATCGGCGAAGTTGCTCGCGCCTGCAACGCCACGGCATGGACGGCGCCAGCCGCTGCGGCAACTGTTCGAACACATCGCGCAAGCGGCGTTCAACCCAGACGCGCCCGCCAGCAAGCGGCGGCGGGGGGGGGCCCTGCCCCGCCGCCCAGCCAGCGACGCCCGCGCGCGCCGCGACCCCATCGCGCGCGAGCCTCGAGCCGCTAGCCAATGGGCCCGCGCCCGCGCCTGCCAGCAAGCAAACGCTTGCGCCGCGCCGACGCCGCAGCTCGCGACCGCCCGCAGCGCCCCGGCGGCCGCCCCCGCGCGCGCGGCGGCCGCCGCGCGGGCGAGCGGCCCTGCGGAGCGCCCCCGCTGGACAACGCAGTTGCCCCGATCGCCCCGCCGCCGACAGCGGGCCGCGAGAGGCGGGCGCCGCGCAGCGCAGCGCCGCGCTGCCGCCTGCAGCTGCCGCGCCCAAACGCGCCCGCTCCGCGGCGCCGTCTGCGGGGGCAGGCGCGCGGCGTGGAAGCAGCGCCGCGGCCCCCGCTGCAGCGCCGCTTCCAGGCGCAGCCGAGGCGAGACCAGGCGAGACGCAGCGCCCCGCGAGGGAGGTCGGGCGCTTCGTTGCCGAAACCACCAGACCGCGCATGCCCGCCGCGCACTGCCACTCAGCGACCCCCGCCGGGCCGCCCAGCCCGCCCGCAAAGCAGCCGCGCAGGCGCCAGCGCCGGGAGCGCCTCGTCGTCGAGACGCTGGCCCGTGCTGAACCGCGCGATTTCGCGATGGCCCAGGCGAAGTGGCCCCGGCAGCCAGCAGCCGCCGGGGCGCGCGTGCGTCGTTGTCTGCGAAGCATGTTTTCCCCGCCTGCTAAATCAAATTGGAGGGCCCGGCCAGGGGATAAGGGGTCGCCACGTGCGCGAACGGGGGTGGGTCTGCGCGGAATCAAGAAAAGTCCGAGGGCCCTGCGGGCCCCCGCGGCGGCCCGCCCGCCGACTGTCCGACGCCGCCGCCCTTCCCGGCGGCCGGAGGGCAGGATGTGGGCCCAGCAGAGCCAGCAGCAATGTCAACCGCGCGGCGGATCCAACGAGACCGCCAGCTTCACCGCCCCCGTCAGCGCACCAGTAGGGAAGGGGGGCCCCCATCGACACCCAGGTCTTCGCTCGGGGGTGCCCGCGCGAGCCGTCGGGGCGGGCCACTGATTCGGCATCCAGGACTGCGCGGGCGCCGTCGCTGCGGGGCCGGGGGCCGCGGGCGCCCCCCCCGTCCGCCCCGTCGCGGAAGAGCTTGGGTAAACGTTGCAGAACGGCGCGCCGATTGCGACGGGTGGCGAAAATTTCGGCACCCCGACGTCGCGGCCAGCCTGCCGCGCGCGAGTTACGCCCGCGAGCGCCGGCGATCGAGCCAGGGAGCGGCGCGGCGCCCGGCTGGTCTTATGCTCTGGCGGCGCGCGCGGGCGCAAATTTCGCGCAGGGCCGAGCGCGGCGCTGATTTTCCTTGCCCCTTGCGAGCGCTCAATGCCCGGTACCGCGCGGCTGGGGTCGGTGTCCCGGACGGCGGCGGCCCCCCCTCTTTCTCGCGGGCCCCCCCTCTCGCGCGGCCGGCGCGGGCGGTCGTTCCTTGCTTCGCCAACCTGCGGCGCCCCTATCTACGTAGCTCAGGGGCTGCGCCGCCGCCCGGTTACGCTCGCGCCCTGGCCTCTCTGCGCGGCCCTAGCGGCGGGGCCCTGTCTGGGCGCGGTCCGTCGGACCGCGGTGCTCTCGCGGCCGTGGCTCTCGGCGCGGCGCAGTTCTGGCCGCGTGGCGGCGGTGCCCTGCGCGGTGGCAGGCGGCGATGTGTCTGCGCGGCTTCTTGCGCGCCCACCTGCGACCGCGCCCCCCGGCCGCCGCCGCCGCCGGGCAGCGTCGCGGCCGCGTTCGCCGACTGGGTCGCAGAGCTGCCCCAGCCTGTCTGCGAGCTGGGCGACGTTGCGCCGGTCGCGGGCGTCGCCTCGCCGCAGTTAATCAAGGGCGAGAACGGCATCGCCGAGACCGCGGGCGCCGCGCTTACGGAGTCTCTTCGCGGAGGCCCGCAACGCGGTCACTCCTGGCACAGGGGCCGCGCCAAGGTCCGCTAACTAATCCGCGCTAGCAGCGGAGCAGCTGATGAACTTCCGGCGCGTCAGGCGCTCCAAGCGGCCCCGCCGCCCCGCGCCGCCCGCGGCGGCGCGGCGCGCGTTCCGCCTCTTCCAGAGCCATCGTGCGAGAGCAAGCTGGCGCGCCGACATGCTCGACGTCGCCGCCCCAGCTCCATGCCGGCGGACGCAGACGAGCTGGGCGGCCGGCTCGCGCACGAGCCGCGTCGGGCCAGCCAGTCCGCCTCGCGCGGGGGCGCCGACGAGAAGCCCCCCCCGCGGCGCCGCCCGCCGCCATCCACGCCGCCCACGCCCAGCCGCGCGGCAGCCGCTCCCCATGGGGCAAGAGCAAGGACAAGCCCGCGCCAACTGCTGAGACCGCCCAGCGCGCTTCCAAGAGTGACCTGCGCCGGTGCAACAGCAGCGGGAAGACGCGCTAGCGCTTGGGCTCCTGCTGGTTCCGCCGCGACCGACTAGTTAGGGGCCCCAAGCGGTGTCACGTGGACTCGGGCCGCAGCGCCGCAGAGCGACGCGACGCTCGGCCCGGTCGCCCTGACCATTTCGCCGAACCCCATACCTAGTCGGCGTCCACGCGGGTTCCGGGCGCCAGCGCGTCCGCGCGCGAGCGCTCGCCCCGCCCTCGGCAGCGCGCCAGCGCAGCCCGGGCCGCCAGACCTACGCATGCCCCACCCCGCGCCCCGCAACATGAAGCGGCGCGAGCGCGGCCATCGCGCCCGCAGCGGGCGCGCAATACCCATTTCACACCGTCGCAATTGGCCGGGATGGTGGTGGGGGGGGGGGCCTGGCCACTCCCCCTTTCAGGCTTTTGCTGCAACCTCGCAGCGCATCGAAGAGAAGGGGGCGCCCCGCCGTCGGTGCTTCTTTCTTTTCCGCCGCCCCCCTCATGTTCCTGCTGCTCATCCTGCCCTTTTCCTTCTCCTCCGCATCCCTCTCCTCCTCCTGCTGCTCGTGGCCCTTCTCTCCACCCTTCCCTCACCAGTCCTCCTCGCCCTCCCCCCCCCTCCGCCGACGGCGACGGCGGCGGCGGGAGGACAGTGTCGTTCCAACCCGCGCCCGTGGGGACGTCCAAGGATGGCACGGCGGGCAACGCCGAGCTCTTCATGCGGGGGGGGGGCGGGGGAGGGCGGGCAACAGGAACGGGAGGGGGTGAGGGGACAGGATGAGAGGAGGAAGGAGGACGATGGTGGCAGACGAGAAGGGATGGGGCAGGATGAGGAGGGGGAGGGGGAGGGGAAGGGGAGAGGGAGGGGGAGGGGAGGAGGCGGAGGGGGGGAGGTGGAGGGGGGGGGGTCGGACCAGGGAAGGAGGGAAGGCGGGTCCGAGGTGGGGGACGGGGGGGGACGAGGAGGACGTGGATGGAAACGAGGAGGAAAAAGAGGAAGGTTCATGATGAGAAGGATGTGTAGGATGATAAGGGGAGGAGAGGTAGTGAGTGCGACGGGAGGGAAGGCAGGAGGGGGAGAAAAGTGGGAGGCAGGAGGAGGGAAAGGTGGGGGAGAGAAGGGGACCAGGGGAGGCACGTCTGGGACGCGGTGAAGGAAGAGGCCCGCTACCGCATGCACGACTGGGCCATCAAAACAGATGCGCAACGCTTGGCGCGAATCCAGCTGGACGGTTTGACGTATTTGACAGGGGCTATCTTGCAGCTGTGTTGGGGCCCTTGGGGCTGACCTCGGATTTCTGAGGGCATTTGCACAGCCCTCTTCTGTCCCTCTTAGGCACTCGTGAGGACCTCTCGGGCGAGCTCGAGCAGTCTCGGACTTCTCGTGGGAACTCCTAGTCTTGGCTCTCTCTTGGGTCCAAGGGTGGCCTCCTTGTGCCCCGGCTCGTTTGGGGCCGTCTTGGACCCATCTCGGGCCGAAAAAGGTACGTGGACAAGTACATTTCACCACGCGGCCGTTTCCATCAGCCTTTCCTGGCGCCCCGAGGGGCGCTCAACGATATCTTGTAGAGGCATCTCGACGGTTGGTATCTTGAAGAGCGTCCTAGGCCTTTGAGGCCTGTCTCCGAGTTCGGTTTCACGCGCCCAGTGGCCCCACGAGAAGGGTTGGCGAACCCCGATGCTGTCCTGCTGCCTGCGCGCCTGCGTGAGCACGTGAGGGGCGAGTCTGGCGCCGTGTACGTCAAGAACTGCGCGGCGTCCGGAACGGCCCAGATGTACGGCTCCGTAGAGGCGATCTCCCGCGAGGCCATTGGGGGGAAGTAGGGGGGATGGAGGGAGGAGGGGGGACGATAGACGAAACGGAGGAAAGCAGGAAGAAGACAAAGAAGGGATGGTTGATGAGGTGGGGCAGGGGGAAGGGGAGGAGGAGGAAGAGGAGGAGGGAGGAGGACGGAAGAGAAGGGGGAGGAGGCATAGGAGGAGAAGGGAGGAGGAGGGGGGAGGAGGAGGAGAGAAGAATGGGGGGAGGAGGAGAAAAGGAGGGAGGAGGAGGAGGATGGAGGGAGGAGAGGAGGAGGAGGAGGAGGAGGAGGGGGACGAGGGAGGAGAGGAGGAAGTGAGGAGAGGAGGAGGAGTAAGAGGAGAGGAGGGTGGAAAAATATGAGGGAATGCCTGACTTCATAGGAGGAGCTGGGCACCTAGGACGGATGGAGGGAGATGGAGGCGGAGGAGGAGGAATCCGGCGGGAAAGCATGAGGGAGGAGGGATAGGGATTGAGGAAGCAATGGCGTGCGTTGTCGCCTTCCAGAGACACCCTCTGATCATCAAAGAGCACACCGACAAGCACCTCACTCCTCCCTTTCGCACCGCCAACTTCCTCCATCCTCTCTTTCTCCCTCCTTCTTGAGGCGCTTCTTCCGAATTGATGGTCTGTGGTCCATCGTCTGCAGGTGGGCCCCAGTTCGGCCGACGGCGGCCAGCCCGGCCATGGCGCTGGGCTTGCCTGCTTGCCGCTTGCGTGGGCGCGTGTGTGGTGAGATGCCGCGCAGTGACGTCTGACGTCGACCATCATGTATTTTGCTTTCCTGCGGTGCTCTGGCTGTGTTCGTCTTTCATTCGCGTCCTCTCCCTCGCTCTCTCTGTCGCGCTCTCTCTCTCTCTCTCTCTCTTTTTCTCGGTCCTCACCGTCTCTCTCTCTCTCTCTCTCTCTTTTTTCTCTCTCTCTCTCTCTCTCTTTGTCGTTTATGTGTTTGTTTCTCTCTCTCTCTCTTGTCTCTCTCTCCCTCTCCCTCTCTCTCTCTCTCTTTTTTCTTCCTCTCTCTGCTATTCGTTGCTCCGTTTCTGTGTGAGGTACCACTGGCCCTGGCGTCAGCGTTGATACACGCACATTGTGTTTCTGCCACGCAGCATTTTCCCTCTGCCTCCTCCTCCCCCTCCTCCTTCTCCTCTGGCCCCCTGTGTGGCACATGATGTTTAGCCTCGGGCCCTAATTCACGGGGCTCGTCTCATTTCTTTTGTCTTGTAGCGCAGCTTCGCTGTTGTGTGTTTACATGCCTTGAGGTCGAGGGTGGTATGTTGCTCTGCTGGGAAAAAAGCCTTCCTCCTATTTCCTCCACCTTCCCACTTCCCCTGTCCTTCCCACGGAGTGGTGGAGGAAGGGGGGCCCGTTCTCCTCCTCCTCCTCCTCCTCCTCCTCCTCCTCCTCCTCCTCCTCCTCTGCCCCTCCCACGGAAAACGGGTGGAGGAGGAGGGCCCGCAGGCATTGCTTGGGGCTGCGCAGGACGGGCCAGCCCGCGGCACGGGCTGGGCTGGCTTCTGGGGCTTCCCGCACCGACACGGGCACGGGCTGTGACGGCGACGACGACGACGACGACGACGGCGACGACGACGACGGCGACGGCGACGGCGACGGCGACGGCGACGGCGACCACGACGACTGCGACGACGACGATGGCGACACTGACGACAACGACGACGACGACAAGGTTGCAAAGTCATCCGTGATGGCGGCGGCCGTGATACCCCACCTCCCCATCGAATCACGACCTCCGCGGGGCCCTTCTCTGGAGCCTCGCGTAAAGGCTGGACTACCGACCAGTGGGCCCAGCGCAGGTGGCGCGCCAACTCAGGCGCGCGGGCTTCGTATCCGCACCCAAGCGCGAATAATCCTTTGGCTCCTGATACGGTGGGGGCGTTCGTTGAGGAACGTGCCCGGGAGGCTTCAGACCCTGGAGGGTTCCTTATCTGATGAGGGCGGTGGTGATATCCATGGCCAATCCACGATTGGCTTTCCACTGGCGTCCAGACCCTGGATTCCTTATCGAGGGGTTCCTTTTCCAATGCCATCCACGGCAGGGCACATCACCGGCATGCCGCTTCACGGCCTCTACGACGCAGCACTCGCCGACGGCGAAAGGCGCCAGCCTTACGGCAGCGGCCAGGGCACAGCGCCGCATGCACTCCCCCCACTGTGCACGGCCTCAGAGGCAGCAGCATATCTACGCTGGGGCTCATCCAGGACGCAGTTCCGCCCATACCCTCAAGTCGGGCATGTCCCTCCACAGGCAGAATATTCACACAGAGTCAAAGAGCAGTATAGGGGACGTTTTTTCGATTCTTGTTTGACCGTTTCGGCTTTGACAATTTTTAATGTTCCCACTATCTGCCTGTACGGGGACATGCCCGAACCTTAGTTGCCTCGATACACGCGTTTTGAAACGCAGCACGTCCCGTGCTCAAGCCATCCGTGTCAATACGTTGCGTGTCGGCTCCACGTACCGGACCACGTCTTGGCGAATGTATCGAGTCGGACCTACGCTTTCAGCCCACGTATTGAGCTCCGTGTCAGTACGATACGTGGTGCGTGCTGCGTATCGGGGCAGCTACAGTCAACCCGCTTGCATCCTTATCGCGCATCCTTACTGTCCGGGTTGACTGTAAGGCCCGAACTGACCATACCCTTTGCGACCTCACCGCCCACGCCCTCTTCCTCGACCTGCGGCTGCTCCGCCGTCGGCCACGCAGCGGGCGCCCGCTGCCACTTCGGCTGCCCCGCTGCCGCCCACACCGACGCTTACGGCTGCGGCCTCGATTTTTGTCACCGCCCACGGCGGCCATTTGAGCGCGGGGGGCTATCAGGAAAAGCTTCGGAGGAAGGAAAGGTACCCATACCTTTACCCTCCCCTCGTTTCCCCCTTTTGGGGCCTCCTGCGCGGCCCTCGTCGCCACCGCTGGATTCGCCTCGAAATCCTGGTCAGAGCGCACCCCGGGAGAGGTCTGGGGAGTATCGGTATGGGTACTTTTTGGTTTCAACAGAGGCCTTAGGCACCGCGCGGCGCGCAATAGTTGTATCATCCAGTCCACACGGTTGCTCCGTAAGAGACGGGTCGACATTCGCGCAGCGATGCCCTGACGTGAACCCGGTGTGAATTCGAGGGGAAGCCGATGTAGATCCGACGGGAGCCCGACGTAACTCCGACGTGGATCCGACGCAGTTTGGGTTTCAAGCTGCCGCGCAAGGCCTCCAGGATTTTGGTCCGAAGGGAGAGGTGGGGGCGCCAGATGCCAGCGTCACTGGGCCGCTGGCCGGGGGCAGCCCGCGGGGCAGCCCTGTGATCCGACACTGCGAAAAGCATGCCACACCGCAAAACGATCACGACCAGAGCCTAGACCCCGTCTTTCTGCGCCGCTTCCTGAGCCGGATCGATCTGTGAGGGCCCCGGGGCCCGAGCCTGGGCGGCGACAACGCCCGCCGTGGTAAAAGTTGGAACGCCCAGAGTTGAGCAGGGACCGACCGCTCCGGCATTCCTGCAGGCCTGTGCTCTCAGAGCCCAGACGTGTTCTGCAAGCAACTGAGCAGAAACCCGCCGTGCGAGTGAAAGCAGACCAGTCTCAGCCAGGAGTGCTCTGCGGACATGCCGAGAGCTCTTCGAGACTCCCGAGGAGAGCCTACGGGCGAGCCTGGACTCTTCGCCGCTGCTCGACAGATCTGCGGGGCGCCTGCGGCCGCCGGCCAGCACTCGGGTGGACCCCAAAAGGGGGTCCAGCGACAAGGGGGTCGTGCAATAGCTTTGGTGCAAGAGATCGATGGAGTTGCCACACATTCGGGGCGTGCAGCACATGCCGGGGCACAAAATGTACGGCTGGGCTCTCGCGCGCAGTGCGTCAGCTGCAAGACCCTGCAATATACAGCTCTCTGGCGCAATACCTTTGCAGCACAGCTACCCCAAACCTACAGTCGGGGCCCTGAAGAAGGAACCCTTTTCGTTGGGGAGGGGCTCCGTGTTCCTTAATTGTTTCGCAGCTTGCCTTAGATTTTCCTTGGTTTTCGATACGGAATCGAAATTCAACTGATGGAAAACAGGGGCCTCGTTCCTTATTTAGGGTTCCTTAGGTCAACGCCTCGACTGTAACTTGCACCACCCCCTTTCAGCTGGACCCCGCTGCCGACACCGCTGCCGAGCGGCCGGCACGAGGCCGCCAGGGCGTGACGGCCGCCGCGGGGGCGCCTCTCGACGAGGGGGCTCCGCGCCAGGGCTCCGCCCGCCGCCGTGCAGAAGGCCGCCGTCCTCGGGTGGTCCCTGAGGGCCTGGCGACTGCTCGCCAAGCGACCTGTGGGGATCAAGCGAGATAGAGCAGGCGATCGCAAGCATGGATGAAAGGTGGTGTGGATTAGCGGCGGGTCCCGTTTTCATGAGAGATCGCTGAGTTCCGCCGCCGAACGAGGCGGCACGGGCCGCATTCTGGGGAGGGCACCTCCCACGATCCATTGATTTGGCGACCGCGCGCCGAATCCATGGATCGCTAATCCATGGTTGCGCGCCCCCGAATAGATCGAGGTGGATGCGGACGAGTCCCCAGACATGCTCGCGGGTTCAAAAGAGAAGGGCGGGAGGTTCGTGTCATTTTCGGTCTCTGGGGGCCCTCGCCGGGCCTCGGAAACGTCAGAAAACGGTTTAGGATGAAAAATTGGCCCAGGGGAAGGGTCGGGACTTCCGGGGACCCCGCATTGAAAGATCAGGACATCGAATGTTTGGGTCGAGGTAAATCCAGGTAAATGCAGGTAGATTAATTTTTTATTTTATTAATTATTGAAATTTTTTTTGAATTTTCTGATTTTTATATTTTTTTATGATTTAATATTTGGCCAAGCCAGATCATGGATCCCTCCTCCTCCTCCTCCTCACTCCTCCTCCTCTCTCCCCTCCTCCTCTTCCTCCCCCTCCTCCTCTTCCTCCTTCTCCTCTTCCTCCTCCTCCTCTTCCTCCTCCTCCTCCTCTTCCTCCCTTCCTCCTCCTCCTCCCTCCTCCTCCCTCCTCCCTCCCTCCAGTCAGCTGCTCCCCGCGAGGCCATGGACCTGTACTATCAGGGCGAGGAGCCTCCGACCGCCGACGGCCGGGGCTGGGGGGGGCTGGGGGCGAGCGGCTGCCCTCCCCCTCCCGTCGGGGAGGGAGGGAGGGATGCGAAGGAGGGGGAGGAAGGCAAGTTAGGTGCGCTCGCGTCAACATCTGACATCCTACCCCTCCCTCCCATCCCTTACCATGGCGCTGATTTTCTCTATCCGCGGACGCGTGTCGTAGCGGACCTGTGGCTCGCGCGCGCGTGCGTAGTGGGTGGTGGTGCGCGTGCGTGCGTGCGTGCATGTGTGCGTGGTTGTGGTGGTGGTGGTGGTGGTGTGTAATGTTGTGTGTGAGTGTGCGCGCGTGTGACTGTGGTGTGACGTGGTGTGGCGCTGGTGGGTTTGGTGGTGGCCCAGGTGGACGTACGTGCGTGATGCGGTGGTTGGTGGTTGTGGTGTGGTGGTGGCGGTGGTGGCGTGTGTGTGTGTGGTGTGTGTGTGTCCTTCTGTGTCTGTGTGTTGTGTCTGTGTGTCTTGTGTGTCTGTGGTGGTCTCTGTGTCCCCTCTGTGTCTCTGTGTCTCTGTTCTCTGTGTCTCTGTGTCTCGTGTCTCTGTGTCTCTTGTGTCTCTGTGTCTCTGTGTCCTCTGTGTCTCTGTGTCTCTGTGTCTCTGTGTCTCTGTGTTCTGTGTGTCTCTGGTCTCTGTGTGTCGTGTCCTCTGTGTCTCTGTGTCTCTGTGTCTCTGTGGCTCTGGGTCTCTGTGTCTCTGTGTCTCTGTGTCTCTGTGTCTCTGTGTCTCTGTGTCTCTGTGTCTCTGTGTCTCTGTGTCTCTGTGTCTCTGTGTCTCTGTGTCTCTGTGTCTCTGTGTCTCTGTGTCTCTGTGTCTCTGTCTCTCTGTGTCTCTGTGTCTCTGTGTCTCTGTGTCTCTGTGTCTCTGTGTCTCTGTGTCTCTGTGTCTCGGTGTCTCTGTGTCTCTGTGTCTCTGTGTCTCTGTGTCTCTGTGTCTCTGTGTCTCTGTGTCTCTGTGTCTCTGTGTCTCTGTGTCTCTGTGTGTCTGTGTGTCTGTGTGTCTGTGTGTCTGTGTGTCTGTGTGTCTGTGTCTGTGTCTGTGTCTGTGTCTGTGTCTGTGCGTGTGTGCGTGTGTGCGTGTGTGCGTGCGTGCGTGCGTGTGTGCGTGTCTGTGTGTGCGCGCGTGTGATGTGGTGTGACGCGGTGTAGCGTGGTGGTGGTGGGTGAGATAGTGCGGTGGTGGTGGCGGTGCGCGGTGGTGGTGCGCGTGCGTGCGTGCGTGCGTTGGTGGGTGGAAGTGGCGGTGGGTGTGCGTGCGGCGGGGCGGGGCGTGGTGCGGCGCGGTGGTGGCGGGCGGAGGGCGCGCCGAGAAAAGAGGCCCGCGCTGGTGCGAGACGCCATCCTGAACGACGGAGGCAAAAACCCGATCCGAAATGATGCACCCCGCTGGTCAGTGGGAGCACGATTCGGACGATTCGGGAGCAGAACTGAAGGCCGGCGCCTCACGAGAGCAGCATTTTGAAAAGAACGCAGGCGAAAACCCAATCCGGGAATCGTGTGTGTGTATAAAAAACAGTACGCGGGGGGGGGGGGTGGGGTGGGGGGGGGGGGGCGAATACGCAAAAGACGTCATCAGGGAAGAGGGAGGAGTATTCAGATTGGTAATTGTGAAGGGCAGGAAAGGGAAGGGAGGGGAGGGGAGGGAGGGAAGGAAGTGGAGGGAAGGGGAGGGGAGGGGAGGGGAAGGAGGAGGAGGAGTAGCAGCAGGAGGAGGAGCAGCAGGAGGACGAGGAGGCGAAGGAGGCGCGCCACGTCTGCTCAGCGCCAAAAGGCGGAGGAGGAGGAGGAGGCAGGAGGAGCTGGCGGAGGTTGAGGAGGACGAGGAGGGGAGGAGGAGGAGGAGGAGGAGGAGGAGGACATTTGCATCCAGGAGTGCGAAATCGATACCTGATTCGAGGGCGCCCGGAATGTCATCTCAGCCGCAACCATACACAGACTCCAGCACTCAACGCATGTTTGCCGCATTCGCGCAAGATCTGTTCCGTGAGGTTTTTTTTACGCCAAGCAAATCGACAAGACATGGTACATCGAACGCACGCACAAAGATACCGTGCGAACGGAGCCACGGGCAGTTCTCTTAGGTACCACCGAAATTTCAGAGACGGGCATCATCAATGCATCAATACAACTCTGAACCGTTATCGCCTGTCTTCCAGACGCCCGTTGAGCCTTCCCGATAGTGCCAGTGACCAAGACTTGTACCAGCTCAGGTTGATCAGTTCGGTTCTCTTCTCAACCCGTGGGACGAGCTGTCTAAATTTTGGTTTGAACACATCGTGTCAGTTGGATCTGTCCGTGCAGCGGTTATCCCAAGTCCGTTGATGACGTTTTTTGTTATGGGGGCATTCTGGATGCTACTGAGGCGGTGGCTACTTCAGCTACTGCGACGCCACCTGCTTATCCTCCTCTTCCATTTTCACCGTATGTGCCCTTCCATGCAAGCTTGCTTCCTCCAACTTTGGAGTTTTCGCCAATTTCCGACACGTTTCACAAACTTTTTGGCAGCTGACCTCCTCTGGCTATCCTTCTTGAGCCTCTTCTGGACGACCAATCACCAGTCCCATCAGCGACATACCGGCCATTCGCTTGTGCTGGATTGGGCCAGGGTGGGAGAATCACCACAGCACTTTTCCTCTGACGTACGCAACTAAACACCTGTAACTCAGTAGATGTGTCCGTTGTCCGGCTTCCTCGCTCCCTTCCTTGGGGACGCTGGGGCCGCCGCCGCGACACACGCTGCGCAAACGTTTTTGCCCGCAGTACCCTGCCCTTAAGATCGTCGATATGATCTTTCTTCTCCTCCTCCTCCGTCTTTCCTTCTTCTCCTCCTCCTCCTCCTCCTCCTCCTCCTTCTCCTCCTCCTCCTCCTCCCTCCTCCCTCCTCCCTCCTCCTCCTTGGCTGCCACCTGCTCCTCAAGATCCTTGATCTGAGCCTTCTTCTTGGCCGGCTGGGATACACGCACACCCAACAGTTTGTTGTCGGCATCGGAGGCAGTTTTATTGGCACGACGGATACGGGCGAGCCGAGGTAGCGTTCAGGTTTGGGCCGTCCTAGTACCCGAAATGATGGATCCCAACTACTTATCCAGCTGATGTTCGCTGGCGCCCGCGTCTTGGGACCGACCGGACTGAAGCTCCTAGGCCAGACCCACAACATGTTCAGACCCCGATGTACCTGTATCATTGTTGCTGAAGTTGCGACCTCCCACATCTACTCCATCGAGATACTGTAGATGAGAAAAGCCGAGACACCCACTCCCCAATGTATCTAGTGGCCCTGGTTCCGCGTCGCCACCGTGCATGGGTCGTTGACTACAGGTCTCTGGCAGGCCTTTCGGGCCTCACGTGGAAGGCCTCTTGGGGGTCTTGCTGGTATGTCTCGGGATCTCTGGAAGGTCTCCTGGGGCATCCTTGGGAACTCCTGCGGGCTTCTGGAGTGCCTCTTGGGGTCTGGAGGCGGTCTGGAGGCTCGTCTCGGGGTGGAAGGCTCCAAATGTCAGTTCGTGTTCCCTTCTTGAGCCCCTCTAGGGGCTGTTTTGGGGGCCTCTTGAACCTCTGTTGGGGGTCATCGGGTGCAGTCTTGAGTTATCAGATCATACAATCACTCAGGATTGTCCGACTTGTCTTGGCCACTTGGGTCGGCCGTGGGGACCTTTCGGACAGCCCAAGAGGCCGCCAAGATCGCCCTAGGACGGCCGCTTG
Source organism: Prorocentrum cordatum (assembly GCA_963575745.1). Lineage (NCBI taxonomy): Eukaryota > Dinophyceae > Prorocentrales > Prorocentraceae > Prorocentrum > Prorocentrum cordatum. The sequence goes on from CAUYUJ010002683.1 coordinate 19,871, forward strand.
GGGCGGTATGAGAGCATGTTGATGCCCGCGGCCACGCTCCCGAGCTTTTGGACAAGTGACGCGGGGATTCTGGGAAGCCTCTGGGAGCGCCCGTGAGTTCGGGGTCTGGGCCCTTGCAAGAGCACTTGCGTTCTTCACCACAGTGAACTCGAAGTGACCTCAGTACACTCCATTCAGTGACTACGGCACGGTGGCGGATGTATTCTTGGGTAAGACTGCGGGGGTGGGCCTGCCCCAGTTCCAACGGCCCATGATTTAAATATGTCGCGTCTGCCGCCGACACCGGACGAAATCGTGATTGAAGTCGGGTGCGTAGCTGAAGCAGTCAGGCGGACTGCTGCCCCACAGGAAGGCACCGGAGGGAGAAGGGAGGGGGAGGAAGGGAAGAGGGAGGTTACGATGCTCGAATCCACTCCCTCTCTTAGTGGGCGCGGTGGTATAGTTGTTGGCCGTGTAGCGTTTATAACTGCCCGCTCGTTTGCCCCACGTGTGAATATTGATGTCCATTCCCACCTTCCCTTCAACAAATCATGTGTTGAATGGTTCGGAGTTCCAGGCGAACGCGCGCAGCACGAAGGCGAGAACTTAGCCTGAAAGCGATTCGCACTCCGTCCGTGCAGATGTTGGAACCCCCCGGCTTCACCGTCGTAAGCGGTTAGGAATGTCGTAACCATTCCAGATCAGTTCGTAACACATCACGTCACGACATGTCGGTGCGTAACTTCGCACAACATGGGGGTGCTTTCCGCGGCAGCACAAAGCCTTGTGCAGTCTAGCACATCACATCGTCGCGCGAGGAGAGGAATTTTGAGGAGGAAGCTCATTACAGGTGAGTGGCAAGCCCGAGATAGTTATGATATGTCGGTTGGCCCAAACACGGTGGGGGCGTTCGTTAAGGAATGTGCTGGGGAGGCTGCAGACCCTGGAGGCTTCCTTATCTGATGAGGGCGGCGATGATATCCATGGCCGATCCACGAGTGCAGTTCCCCCGGCTCCCAGACCCTGGATTCCTCGTCCAAGGGTTCCTCCTCCAATGCCCTCACCGTACATGTGAGTGGCAAGCCCGAGATGTGAGATGCCGGCTGGCCCAACTATCGGTCGCCTGACAGCACGGTGGAGACGCGTTATCAGTTTGCAGTTCGGGGGGACGCTCCGATCTCCGCCAGACCTGGGGCCCCAAGATGTGGCCCAGAGCCTCCTCGTGCTCTCTGCTCCTCGCCCCCTGCGAGCAGCGCCGACGTCGAGAGCTTCGGCCCGCGCACGCACTTCTTGGCAGTCGCGGCCTCGCTCGCGGCGTCGAGGCGGAGACAGTCACTGAACGGGCGGACGCGCGCGCGCGCGTGGCGGGCCCCTCAGAGCGCGTAGGGATCCGTGCTGGATCGACCACGACATGCGCATACCCTGGCGCGGGCAGCGAGGGTGCAGAGGGCGGGGGAGCGTCACTGCGCCCTCGAGCCACATTCCCACCACAGTGGCGGCAAGAGGGACTCGCCAGGCCTGCTAGGCGCAGGTGGGTCAAACAGTCTCTGCGCCCTCTGGGTGCTTCAACCGAAAAAAGCAGAGGCTGGAAGGGCGAAAGCCCAGGACAAGCAGCTGGGTGCGCAGCACGACGAGCGACGAGACACGGCGAGGACGGCCGAAGTTGGGGGGGCGGCAGGAAGCTGCAAACGGTGCGAGGCCGCGCACTTACGCGTGGACGGCCCGAGTCCCGGCGCAGCAAATCGTCCAGGCAGGAGCGAGGGCGAGGCACATCTACAATGTCTTGCATTCCGCCCCCGATCCAGGCGCCCTCCACAGTGAGGAACCTCTCGGGCGGCATCATTACAATATACGGAAACCCGCCATGGCCCTCGTAGAGCACTCTAGAGCACCCTTCTAGCCCTGTTGCGAGAGTTTGGTGGGCCCCTTGAGGGTACGAGTGACATGCGTATATATGTTCCATATATGTATATACACAGGTTTGTACAGATATGTATGTATATAAATTATTGTTATTATATATATATATATGCACATACACACATACACACATACACACACACATACCCACATACATACATACATACATACATACATGCATGCATACATACATACATGCATGCATGCATGCATGCATGCATGCATACATACATACATACATACATACATACATGCATATATACATACATACATACATACATACATACATACATACATACATACATACATACATACATACATACATACATACATGCATGCATGCATGCATGCATGCATGCATGCATACATACATACATACATACATACATGCTTGCATGCATGCATGCATGCATGCATGCATGCATGCATGCATATATGCATACATGCATACATGCATACCTGCATACATGCATACATGCATACAGGCATACAGGCATACAGGCATACAGGCATACATGCATACATGCATACAGGCATACAGGCATACATGCATACATGCATGCATGCATACATGCATACAGGCATACAGGCATACACGCATACATGCATACATGCACACATGCATACATGCATACATGCATACATGCATACAGGCATACAGGCATACAGGCATACATGCATACATGCATACATGCATACATGCATACATGCATACAGGCATACAGGCATGCATGCATGCATGCATGCATACAGGCATACAGGCATCCAGGTATACAGGCATACAGGCATACAGGCATACAGGCATACATGCATACATACATACATACAGACCTACAGACATACAGACATACAGACATACAGACATACAGACATACATACAGACATACAGACATACAGACATACATACATACAACACGGTGAAAAGGCGAACGAGGAAATCCAGCCGCGAACCGGGAATTGCGTTCACGAGCGGGGGAATCTTCTTCGTTCGAACGGGGATATTTGCCGGGCGAACGGGGAAATTCTCTGGGGGCTTCAAGGATTGTTCTGGTCGAGCGTGGATGTTATTCCGGCTCAGCGAGGGAAGTTCCTGGGCCGACGGAGTGCCATCACGTGTGCGGCTGAGTGCAGGCTGTCCTAGAGATGAAAATCGCTGGACGGCACGGGCGGGTGGGCGTTAGTGTTCGAAGTTAGGGCTGGTGCTTCAGATTCAGCTTTCATTTCCGTAGCCCGATCCGTTTAGGATCCACCTCTCAGGGTTTCCAAGGTGAACGTTGGGTCCTCCAGTCATCCGGGGGCGACGGGCATGTGAGTGGCCCCAGTTTTGAAAGCTTTGCTCGTGGCAGTGGTCTTCAGGCAGGGTGCAGCTCACATTTCCAGGGCAAGGGTTCTTACGCATTTCCAGCTTACATCTCCAGACATGGCCTCGCCCTCGACGATCGAAGGAGTTGCCACTTCTCTTCCGCGGCGGAGGGGCGGCGGAGGGGCGGCGGCAGCCCACGGGAGTAAAACGAGGCCGCCTCCGTCAGCGGAAGCCGGCGGACAACCGGCGGAAGCCGGCGGCTGCAAGAGATGCGCCTCCAAGAGGGCCATTGCCCTAAAATTGTCGGCCACGCGCAGAGGGGGGTAGGAGGAGGGAGAAGGCTTCTTAGAAGCACCCCTGCTTCTTAGAAGGCGCGGGCCTTGTCTGTAGATGTAAGGCCGGCGCCGTCTAAGAAGCAGCCTCCTTCTAGGGAGCCTTTCCCCTTCCCCCTACCCCCTGTGCGCGCCGCCAAACTTGAAAACTCGAGGTGGCCTGAAGTTCTTGGGAAAAGAAGGGGAGGGTTTTCAAAATCAGGGCAGGCGTGCGTCATTCAGGCGTTCGCCCTGACTCTCGTGTGCAGTCGTTGTGCATCGGTAGAGGCTGGTTCGAAGGCTGGAGCGGGGGTCTAGAGAAAAGACTGCGTCTACAGGGCTCGTTGCATTTCGCGAGCGTTCGGGTTTCGCCCCGTCGTGTGTGGAGGCTTCCACCAGGAGTTTCCTATTCCAGCGTACGTAAGTTTCTTCGTTGTGCTGTTTTTTGGGCGTAGCGTTCGCCCGATCAATGGTTATTGCCGTAGAATTGGAAGCTTGGTGTCGGACAAGTCTGGACTTTCAAGATTTGGGCAGGCGTGTGTTATTGAGGCGTCTATTTTGCATTTTCATGTAGTCGTCGTGTATAGGAAGAGGGAGGTTCGAAGGCAGGGTTGAGCCTAGAGAAACGTTGCGTCTACAGGGCTCGTTGTTGTTCGCGGGCGTTCGGGTTTCGCTCCATGGTGTTCGGAGGTTTCCAGCAGGAGGGGGAGGAGGAGGAGTTTCCTATTCCAGCGTCCGTAGGTTTCCTTGTTTGACGCCTCTTGTTATCATGCGACGGGCTGTTTTTTGGCCTGACGTTCGCCCGGTCAACGGCCACTGCCCTAAAACTGAGCACCCTTGGCGGCCGAGATTTTGTCAGAAAAGGGGTAGTTTTCAAGACTAGGGCAGGCGTGTGCTATTCAGGCGCTCGTTCCGTATGTTCATGTAGTCGTCGCGTATGGGAAGAATGATGTTCGAAGGCTGGGTTGGGCCTACAACGTTCGCCCGATCAACGGTCAATGCCGTAAAATTGAAAGCTTGGAGTGGCCGGGAACTTGGTGGATGCTTCAAAATCAGGACAAGCGTATGTTATTCAGGCCTTTGTTTTGCATGTTCATGTAGTCGTCGCGTATAGGAAGAGGGAGGTTCGAAAACTAGGTTGGGCCTACAGAAACGATACCGTTTACAGGGTCCGCTGTTTTCAAGGGTGTTCAGGTTTCGCTCCGTGGTGTTCGGAGGCTTCCAGCGGGAGTTTCGTATTCCAGCGTCCGTAGGCTTCCTCGTTCGATAGCTCTTGTTATGATGTGATGTGTTGGTTTTGTTGGCGTGGCCTTCGCCCGGTCTACCATAAGATTGAAAACCTAGGATGCCGAGAGATTTTGAGAAAAAGAAGAGGGCTTTTAAAATTGGGGCATGCGTGTGTAGGTGGTCGGTTCGCTTTATCATGTAGTCGTTGTGTATCAGCAGAGGGAGGTTCGAAGGCTGGAGCGGGGGTCTAGAAAAACGGTTGCGCTTGCAGGACTCGTTATGGTTCTCTGGTGGTCGGGTTTCGCCCCGTCGTGTGTGGAGATTTCCAGGAAGAACTTCCGCTTCCACCGTCCGTAAGTTATATTGTTCGTCGGATCTTGATATCCTGTGATGGGTTGTTCTTTGGCGTAGCGTTCGCTCGATCAATAGTCAATGCCGCAAAATTGTAAGCTTGGTGTGGCCGAGAATGTGTTGGAAACGTGGGAGTGTCAAAATCAGGACAAGCGTATGTTATTCAGGCGTTTGTTTTGCATTTTCACGTTATCGTCGTGTATTGGAAGAGGGAGGTTCGAAGACTAGGTTGGGACTACAGAAACGATGTCGTTTACAGGGCTCGTTGTTTTCGCGGGCGTTCGGATTTCGCTCGGTGGTGTTCGGAGGCTTCCCGCAGGAGTTTCGTATTCCAGCGTCCGTAGGTTTCCTCGTTCGATTGCTCGTGTTATAATGTGATGGGTTGTTTTTGTTGGCGCAGCGTTCGCCCGATCAAGGGCTACTGCCCTAAAACTGAAACTCGGGGTGGCCGAGAGCTCTTCGGAGAAAAAGGGGAGGCTTTAAAATTCGGGCAAGTGTGTGTTATTCAGGTGCTCGTGTTGCATTCGTACGTAGTCGCCGCGTATCGAAAGAGAGAGGTTCGACGGCAGGGTTGAGCCAAGAGAAACGAGTGCGTTTACGGGGTTCCTTGTTTCTCAAGGGCCTTCGGGCTTCGGCGGCATTGATGGATGAGGGCCTTTTCGAAAGTGTTCGGTTCTCCGTGGTGTCTGGTCTGGAGGCTTCAACCGGAGTGGCCTGTTCCAGCGTCTGCAGCGTTTCTTGTTGGACGGGGGAAAATTATCCGCTCGCCCCCTATAATTTCTTCAGTCGCCGAGGAAAATTCCCCCGCCGGCCCGAAATAATTTCGTCGCTCGGTCTGGTGGCTTTCCTGGCTCGCTGGCAAAATCTTCGCTCGCCAGTGGGGATTTCTTCTTTCGGCCGATCAGATTTATCCGTTCGCTTGTCGACCTAACCATGCATACCTGTATCTGTATGTGCACAATTATATATGTGTATGTGTGTGTGTCGATATACATGTATATATACATACAGATATACATATACATGTACAAATACATGTTTGGATGTTTATATATATATATATATGCATCCCATGCATGTGTGATAATCCAGACATATGTGCATATATGCAGACACACCTACATGTACACCTACAGTTGTATGCACATATACATGTACCCATATGCATGTTGTAGATGTACAGACACATACATATGTGTGTGCTGATCTGTATATCTATGTAGTGCCATTCGGCCGTTCACGCCACCGTGCCTGGGTTGTTGGTCAGGTGCCCCTTGGATGCTTGTGGGGATCAATTGGGAGACCTCTCTCGGACGCCTCTTGAAGGTGGTTTTGGAGGTTCAGTGGGGCGTCTCGGGGGCCTCCTGGGGGTCTCAAAGGGCCTGATTTGGGCCTTCTCGGGCCTCTTGGGGGCACCTCGGGGCCTCTGGAGGGATCTTGGGGCCATCTTGGGGCGGAGGCTCCGAAGACCTAAAATGCGGGAGTGCTGCAACCGTGCCAGAGCCATTAGATTTTGACGATTTCGGCCTTCTCGGAGGCCGCTCTCCGAGGCCTCCCTAGGCCGGCCCAGGAGACGCTCCACAGGGCCCAAGGACGGGCTTCGGGGCGGTCTTAGGCCATGTCGGACATGCCTGTCCCGAGCAACGTTCTCTTGGTCTCTCGAGAAGTCACGCGGGACACCCCCAGGAGCGCGCGAGAGCACCCAGGAGCGCCGGGCACTCTGGGCTGCGGGCAGCTCGAAGGATATCTACATCACGCGAGACAGAGAATTGAACATGACTTGAGGACACTTCACTTCGTGCCTCGAATTACGGTGACGGACACATATAAATTGTGTATGTGTAAATTTTAACATTCATATTCATTTATAGTCACATACCCGGATATATGTAGAGAAAGAGAGAAAGAAGAGAGAGAGAGAGAGGGGGAGAGAGAGGGAGAGTGAGTGAGAGAGACAGAGAGAGAGAGAAAGAGACTGAGGGATCCAGAACAGGGTTACGAACGCAACGTGCGACTGAAGATCGGGCCAGGGGCAAAGTTGGCCGGGGGGGAGTAGAAATAACAGTGATGGAAGCAAGCAGTGCCAGACGTGGTTTGCGGTGGGGCAAGAGTGGGCCTGAGGCTGGAGGCAACGACTGGTCACAGTGACATTGCACGATCTATGACTGGAGCATGGCAGCGGCTGGACGACAAGAGGCCGAGTTGAAGAGGAACGAGTAACAATTGATAACATGACACGCAGTAGGCCCCCGCACGCCTGTTGGGTCCACGCTCTGACGGCCCACGCTGCGCTCACGGGGTGATTGTCCCCTCGCGATTGGAGTGGCAGTTGCCACTCATCATGGCGCGATTTCTTGAGGCGAGTGGCTGTGGGCTCCTCCTCGTCATCCTCCTCCGCCCCACCCTCTTCCGTTTCTGTTCCTCTTCTCCGCCTGCACATTGGTCTTGACGCTCATTATTTCTGCTGCTCCTTCTCCTCCTTCTCCTCCTCATCATCATCATCCTTTTCCTCCTCCCTTTCGTACCCCCGAGCGTGTTTGGAACCCCGAATTCTCTTACTCTCTCTCTCTCTCTTTCTCTCTCTCTCTCTCTCTGTCTCTCTCCTCCTCCTCCTCCTCCTCCTCCTCCTCCTCCTCCCCCTCCTCAGCCTCCTCCTCCTCCTCCTCCTCCTCCTCCTCCTCCTCCTCCTCCTCCTCCTCCTCCATTCCTTTTCATTATAGATCACTTCTCCCTGTCACACCCCGAGGCCAGTTTTTAAGGCGGGCTGGGCATTTCGCTTGAGATTTCCCCACCGTTCACGATTCTGAAGCTTAGAAAGTGACAGCAGCTTCACAAACGGAGGGCGGGCCGTTTTCGAAATGTGGCTTTCGTTTTAGCGCCGCGCACATTCGTTATACAAATATGTAAGAGCTTCACGGATTGAGGGTGGTTCTTTTTTCAAATTGTGGTTCTCGCCTGAACGCCGTGCACATCCGTTATAAAATAATTGCAAGAGTTTCACGGTTTGAGAGCGGGTCGTTTTCAAAATGTGGCTCTCGCCTTAGCGCCGCGCACATTCGTTACACCACAAACTGGAACAGTTTCACGGATTGAGGGCGTTCCCTGTCAACATGTTGTTCTCATTTTAGCGCGCGCACATTCGTTATATAAGTTGCAAGAGTTTTAACTTATTGAGGGCGGCTCCTTTTCAAAATGTGGTTTTCATTTTGGCGCCGCGCACGCTCGTTATAACAATTTGCAAGAGTTTCAAGAACGATGGCGGTTCCTTTTCAAAATGTGGCTCTCACCTGAACGCCGCGCACATTCGTTATAACAAATGCAAGGGTTTCACGGATTACCATGATCAGCGTACCAGAAGTAGTTTTGCTGGAAGGATTCAAGATTATTTATGTGGGTGCAACAGTTATGTTGGCTCGCGGTGTTGAAGTCCCAAAAATGGCGGTCTGGCACGATTCTGGATCGTCAAGACGCAGTAGTCAGGTTGATACGTGGCGTTACACTCCCGAGAACAATGTTTTGGCATGCTTCAGGTTCTTCAAACTGTTGTTTTCTAACAAGGCAGTTCCGTCAATGGAAATGAACCCTTGTAGGGGCATATGAAGAGGGAGCTTGGAGGGAGGGTTAATTCCAACATCGTTGATGACTCTTGGGTTTACACTGGTCCTCATCCTCATCCTCCTCCTCCTCTTCCTCCTCCCCGTGATCCCATCATCCTCCCCTTTTTCCGGCCACCCCGGTCCGGACCATCGCCTTGAGAGGAGCGGTGCCGGAACGAGCTGCCGTGGCAAATCTACGGCGAGGACCTTTTCATGAAGGAGCGCCTCAATAAGCAATAGACATGGGGACGGCGCTTACCCTTTCCACCCTCATATTCTTCCCGTCGCTCCGCATCCTCCCCCTCCACCCCCTCTCCGTCCCCCATGCAGATCTAGCATTTCTGCTGCCGCCGTGAAGAACCATCAGTCCTCAATGATTTTCGCTCGCCCTCCCCAACACAAGAATGCTTCCCCCTCCCTCCTCCTCCTCCTCCTCCTCCTCCTCCTCCTCCTTCGCCTCCCTCCCTCCCCCGTCCCGCCCTTCGGCCCCCTCCCCTCCTTCCACGGGCGCAGGAGTGCCTGGACCGGCTCGGCGCCCGCGGCGCCACGGACTTGGGCCTCGTGGGAGACGGTGTTTGCACGGGCGCTCCCGCAGCCACCGCCCTCGCAGCCGACGCCGCCGCCGCCGTCGTCGTCGTCGTTGTCGTCGTCGTCGTCGTCGTCGTCATCGTCTCGGTCGTCCTCGTCGTCGTCGTCGCCGTCGTCGTGTCGTCGTCTTCCTTTTTGTTCTCACTGTCTCTGTCGTCGTCGTCCTCCTCCCTTCCTCCTCATCGGCTACAACTGCGGCGACGGATCGTCCGCCGCCTACCACCCCTTCAAGGACATGGACAGCTGGTTCAGCTGCTGGCGCCAGGCCATCGCCTGAGACCACCCTCAGCTGGAAGGGGGAAGGATGAGGATAATGGTAGCCCTATAACGGTCGCAAGCTTTTAGGACGAAATCGCGAGAGCTCCATGTTGACCCCCCTTCATCTTTGTAATTGTTGCAGTCTGTTTTCAGTCATGTGCGCGTCGCTGAGGCGAGAGGACCATGTTAATTTGCCCCGTCTTTCTTTGTAACTGCTGTAAGTGTTTATGACAAACTTGCGCAGCGCCAAAGTGAGAGCATCATTTTGAAATCGACGTGTGATCCATCTTGTAACTGCTGCAAGCTTGTAAGACGACTGTTCTCAGCGCTGAGGCGGGAGCTTCATTTTGAAATTCGCATACCCTTCTTTCGTGTAGCGATCGCAACTCTCAAGCATCAGGGTCGTAGCTGATTCGGAGTTATCCTGCAGCACACCCACCCCGCCATACCGCCACGCCTTGGGGTACCTCGGGAGAGCTACCTAGCAAGACATGGATGGGGGAGGAGGGGCGAGGAGGAGGAGGAGGAGGAAAGGGAGAAGGAGGAGGATGGAGGAGGAGGAGGAGGAGGGATGAGGAGGAGGAGGAGGGAGGAGGAGGACGAGGAGGGAGGAGGAGGAGTGGGAGGGAGGATGACAAGCTAGGTGCGCTCGCGTCATATCTGACATCCTACCCCTCCCTTCCATCCCTTACCATGGCGTAGATCCCCTCTCTACTCGCACGGTCGGATGTTGAGCAGGGCAATGATCCCGAAAGGGTACGCGATGCATTGTAGAGCACGGCATGGCATGGCGTAGAAGAGCACCGCAAAGCGTAGTATGTCACAGCATGGCGTGGCGTGGCGTAGTGAAGAATTGTATCACAAAGCTTTGCAACGCAAAGCATGGCATCGCTCAGCGGCCCCGAACATAACATTGAATAGCATGTCGTTGAAGATCAAAGCGTAGCATGGCATAGCATGACGTGACACTTACGCATTGGATATGACAGCTGCAGCTGAAGGCATGGCATCGCGCAGCGGAACGCAACCTAGCACTGCATAGCATGCCGTGGCATGGCACGGGAAATGACGCCAGCGCTGCAGCGGGAGCACGATTCGGAACGAGCGGAAGCGCGGAAATGAGGCCAGCGCTGCAGCGGGAGCACGATTCGGAACGAGCGGAAGCACGGAAATGAGGCCAGCGTTGCAGCGGGAGCACGATTCGATTCGGAACGAGCGGAAGCCCGAAAATGAAGCCCGCGCCTCAGCGAGAGCATCATTTTGAAAAAACCAAGCGGAACCCAACTGCGGGAAAACCTGTGTGTAAAAAACAGTACGCGGAGGGGTGCCCGCTATCTTCCGCACGCCATCAGGGGATGGAGGAGAGTAGTATTCATATTGTGTAATTGTGGAGGAGGACGAGGGGGAGGAACAGGAGCAGGAGAAAGAGGAGGAGGAGGAGGAGGAGGAGGAGGAGGAGGAGGGGGAGCGAGGAGGAGGAGGAGGGAGGAGGAGGAGGAGGAGGAGGGAGGAGGAGGAGGAGGAGGAGGAGGAGGAGGAGGAGGTGGAGGAGGAGGGAGGAGAAACTGGACAAGACATAAAAAGGACGAGGAGGCGGAGGAGAGGGGTAATCTGGACGAGGAGGAAGGGGCGAGCTGAAGCGGGAGGAATACGAGGAGGCGTATGGGGAGAACGTGCAGGGAGGCAGGAAGGACGACGAGGACGACAACGGTGGCGACGGCATGGAGGCACAGGCGGACGGGCAGGAGGAGGAATTTGCACGAGAGCGCCGCGCCGTTCCTGGCTGCCAGAACCGCGTTCCGTGAGCCACCCCCGCTCGTTATTGCTCCTCCAACCTCCTCCGCCTCCCCCTCCTCCTGGGCAGCCCTGACGGGCACATAGCGGACTCGGGGGCTTGCTTCCATATTTTCCCGAGGGGTCCCAAGAGTGCCCAGCTGTTGGACGCATTGACCCCCCACGGCCTCATCCTTATCCTTATCCTTTTCATCTTCCTCCTCGTCCTCGTGCTGAGCCTCTCCTCATCCTCATCCTCTCCCATCCGTCCTCCTTTCTCTCCGTCCTCGCCCCCCCTCGCCGCACCCCTCTTGATGACCCCCCCTCTTTGATCGATCCCCCGTCCTCCTTTCGTTTTTTTCTGCTCTGTCCCATCCTCGTTATCATCACTCTCGTCTTTCCCCTAGCCCCTCCTCTGGTGAATTAGGCTGGCCTCCACTCTGATGGTCGCCCTCCATAAATCCAGGTACATAGACATTCTCGACCGAACAGACGCCCCCTGGGATGTGGATGCTTTGCATGGCCCGCTTCGCATCAGGGGTAGCGCAACACAGGCACCTCGCTCGGTTCCCGTCCCAGAACAGGCGTTGCCCCTCCCATGGCAGCCAGCTGAGCCAGTCGAGCGCTGGCGCCTGCGCATTCGAGCAAGGCGTACGGGCGGAAGACGTGTGCTGCTCTCGGTGGCGCGGCCTGGAGAACGAGCAGCAATCGCGCGGTCAAGGAGCTTGGTGGCCCCACTGAGGCCGGGCCCGTGGGAAGTCCGCTTCGCACAGCATGGCAGGCTCCTACGGTGGCGACACAAAACAGCAGGACGACTGGCAGCAGAAATAATGGGCCGCATCCCGAGACCACGGAGGACGAAGACGCGGACGGGGCCGAAGATGAAACTGCGGATGCAGAGCATTCTACGAGTCAGGGCGCGGTGACCGCATTCCGACCTACCTGAAGCATTACGATATCAACGCTCCACGGGGCCCAAGCACAACCATGATACACTGGGAAAATACACACCGCTGCAACAGTTAGAATTTACAAGCAATGTTCAATGAAGCTAGAAACCAGAGTATGTTCAGTATGTGCGATTGAGCTGTCGAAAAAACTATGCAAACGTAAGCAAGACCGTCAGTCACATACGACGCTGTGTGACATGCCTCGAACTCTGCTTGCACTGAGGGGCTCTGACTTGTGGTCTCGGGAACTGGGCCTGGGTGACGGTCTGGCGGCTGTGTTGTCGCCGTTGCCGCCCCGTCGCCGCCTCGTCGCTGCCCGTCGTCTGGACCTGGGTGGCGTTCTGGCGGCAGTGTTGACGCCGCCGCCGCCCCGTTGCTGCCTCGTCGCTGCCCGACGTCTGGGCCTGGGTGGCGGTCTGGCGGCTGGTTTGTCGCCGTCGCCACCCCGTCGACGCCTCTTCATATGTTTCATCACGTAGATTCCCTTAACGGAATAAGGATTTCCCCCCCGCCCTCCCTGGTGTTATCCGTTCACCCTGGGGACGTGCCGTTTACATATGACAATGCACCGTCGTGCATATCAAGTACATACGCATACCATCCAAGCCAAGCGGGTTTCGACCACACACACACACACAAACAAGATCAGGTGCGCATGTTCGTGAATAAAAGGAAGTTACCTTTAACCCCTTGCAAGCAATGTGATGAAATTCACACGCGCGCGTCGTCGCACGCCCATGCCATAATAGTTCCACAATCGTTGGTTTCGTAAGGAGTTCAAAATCGAGTGCCCCGACAGCATATAAACAAACGGTGTTACAACATGTGTTCCCAGTAGAGGTCTGCGCGCTCATGCGAATTCTCAATAGTACCTTAGGTTGATCAGAATGATCGTTAAATACGACCAGACGGGCCTCGCGCGCGCATGTAGAAATCACCCGGACGCCCCTGCGCTCATGGTGCACGACCCCTGCAAAACAATTCCATGCGGGCCACTCGCGCCCGTTGGCCGCGCGTACATGTGAAAATCCCTCCAAAACCTTCATCACCAACATGCGGACACCACCATCGCCATTGGCGTGATCAGCGTCGGCGACGTTATTGGTCCTGCCGTCGTCATCGTCATCGTCGTCACCAGCCTCGCTATTCTCATCATTGTGTCTGCCGTTGTCGACGTCGCTTTGGTACCGCGCCCGCCCGAGTCACAGACTCGTGCTGAAGTGCCTGAGCGTCAGCGCGGGCTGCTAGACGCGCTTGGAAGTCCCCAGCAGTCAGCGCCACCACGGCCGCGTCAGTCGCGTCAAACTAGCTGGCCGTTTTGCGCGCGAACCCGCGAGGAATTAGCGCGGCCGCAACGATGCGCCAGCCAGCGCCTCAACCAGTTATCGCAATCGCGGCCGCATGGGTTTTGCAAACCGAGTTGCGGGCAAGTTGGTGGGATGATTACACGAGCAATGGCGTTGACAGCTTCAAGTTCGGCAGGCTGAATGAACCACATAGGGTGCACCACCCGGATTGCACAACATAGATTGCATTGCACAACGCATATTGTACAACGTGCGTTGCGCAATCTAGATATTTTTTCTGTGAAAAAACGGACCTATCACTCCTCCTTGGGATTGTCGCACCCCCTGAGTATTTGCAGTTTACATGCGGTTTTGCTCCATCGTTCATTCTAGATACTACGATCATCCCAGCCAGGTTTGTGTCGTCGCCTCCATTTTCATCCTCCCCTAGTGATACTATGCGCGCACATGTGGTTATTAAAAATCACCCGTTTGCAAGAATGCCTCGTGAGGAAGGGGGCCGAGGTGCAAGGTGATCGTCATTGCGCGCGCATGCGAGAATAATTCAAACAACCTGGGCCTTTTTAAGGGTTTCAAAATCGAGTGTCCCAGGAATCTATAAATCCCAGTGTTTTGCAAAATGCATTTCCCCCAAAAAAGGTTTGAGCGCGCTCCTGCGAATTTTTGGGGGATCCATCCGCTGTCCAACATGTTCATCAAATGCGACCAGAGGGGCCTCGCGCGCGCATGTCGAAATCACTCGACTGCCCGCGTTCGTGCTGGAAGGGGGCACGACCCCCTATCAAATATTCCATCCGGGCCACCCGCGCCCGTCGGCCACTCGCGCAGGTGAGAATCGGCCCGAAACCTTCATCACTGACGTGTGGACAATATCATCGTCGTTGGCGTGATCAGCGCCGGCGCCGTGATTGGCCTTGTCGTCGTCATCGTCATCCTCGTCCCTTGGCCCGCTATTATCATCACCGCGCCGGCCGTTGTCGACGCGCCCGCCCGAATCACTGATTCGCATTGACTTTCCCGCGTGTCAGCCCGGGCTGCGAGACGCACATTGGAAGTCCCCAGTGGTCAGCGCCACCGCGGCCACGCCAGTCGCACCAGCGCGCGAGCTTGCGCGCAGCAGGGCGTGCGCAGCGATGCGCCCGCCAATGCCAAGTCGTCATCGCAATCGCGGCCGCATGGGTTTTGCAAACCAAGTTAGGGGTGGGGGGGTGGGGTGCGTGCGCGAGCAGTGGAGTTGACAGTCCACTGCGGACACGAAGTGCACCACATGTATTGCTCCGCACATTTCGCATCACGCATACGGCACCGCATAGATTGCACATCATCTGATGCACAACGTATATTGCACAGCATATATACATATTGCATGTCGTAGAGTGCGCGGCATAGGTTACACTATATATATATGTGTGTATATATATATTCTGTTCCACAGATTTTGCACCACATCGATTGTTCCACAGGTTGTCCCACGTAGATCGCACCACGTATAGGTAGGTATCCAAATATACTATACAACACCGACTGTCAGAAGCACACGGTTTGGGGTCCATGCTGGCTAACATTCACATGTGGCACAGCAGGTCATTGGACGAATACATATATGACGCCACGGTAATGTGCACAGGATCGGGTTGCACACTTACGCGTTCCGACAATTTTTGGCGTTGTGGACGCACTGCGTCTAGCAGCGGATATTACCAGTGTGCTTCGCATTTGTTTATAACGCGCACCCACCCAGGCAACGAACGATGTGGTGGCCTGCGGGGTGTTTGGCGCACCTCCTAGCAAAATGGTACACCCACTGAAGCAAAACACAATTTGGTGGCGCGCGGGTTGCCCGGCGCGACCTCTGGCGCAACGGTGCACTCACCGGAACAACAGACGAGTTGGTGGTTTGTGGGGTGTTTGGCCCAACGTATGGCGCGTTCTTACACCCACCCAGGCAAGGGACGCTGTGGTGGCTTGCAAGCTGCTTGGCGTGACCCACGGCAAAAACTAACAATGTAGCGATCACATCCTACTTCTCATAGACGGTCTCTTCCTCTCCAGTGAGCGTTACTAGCCCTTCTCCCAGGCCAAGTTCGTCCATGAGAGTTGGGGTTCGCCGAAGTGTAGCCTCAGTGTAGCGGTCAACTTCCGATGTTCCACTGCTCAACAACGGTCTTTCCCTCTCCGGTGAACGCTGCCAGCCCTTCTCCGAGGCCACGCTCGTCCATGTGAGATGGGCTTCATCGAAGCGTGGCATCGCCATGCTCCCGCTTCAAAAGTAAAGATCGGGTCCTGCTGCGCATGTCCCAGGTCGCTCCGCTTTTCTGCAACATGCGCCTCCCCTGCCACGCTTTAGCCCTCCGCCCATGGTCAGCAACGAGCATGGCAACTCCAGAGCATGTCAGGCCCAGTAGATTCTGAACAAAAGAGAAGTTGCTTTTCCCCCTCCCCCCAAAGGGTTCAAGCAAGCATCACCAACCCAATTCCAGCATCTGCCCCCAGTCGGTTTTCAACGTAACGATGACGACTCCGAGCCTTAGCCTTCTTTAGGGGTCCGCACTTTCGACCTCACCGAGGTTATGCCAAGCACCCCGCAAGCCGCCAAATCGCCCGTTGCCTGAGCGGGCGCACCACTTCGCCATGCTTTGCACCATAGCGCGCGGGAGCCCGACGAGTTCTGGCTTCCAGTGTCGCCGCTGGCCCATGGACGTCGTGAGAGGCTGCGACGTGAGCGACGGCCTGCATCGTTGGCGATGCAGCTAACGCTTGGGATATCCTTGCGCCAATGCGCTTGGGCGGGAAGTAAGTGGAAGCGCGACTGCTACCCACCCGTTGCTGTTCCCCTGCCTCGCCTGTTGGACAGAGCGGCCCCCACTTGCAGAAGGCTTCCCCGAGGTCCCCGCAGAGCGATCGGAGGGGAGAGCGATGAGGTTGCCAGCCGAGATGGGCGCACGTCGCACCAGCCGCAGAAGCATAGCAATGCGAGCACGGTGCTCTACCTGGTGTGCGGTATGCTACCAGCGCGCAGGGTTCGCCATGCTCACACCGTCCATGTCCCTCTCTCCCTGTCGCCCGTCCCGTCTCGCTCGCTGCTGCATCCATGGCCGTTGTGCGCTCAGACTGCAGCCCAGTGGTCTAGTCACAAAAACGTCAGAGCGTCAAGTTCCACAGGCTCCGCCACCCTCGTCGGCCCCTCTGCAGCTGCGGTTGCGGAGCCGGGTCCTGACGCCGGCTTACGTCAAACTCCCGTCTCCCCTTTTAGCGTTTGTGCTCTTGGCGAAGTATCGTGTGACATTCCCGGGTTGCCCAGTGGTCTTTTGTCTCACTTTGTGGAGCCATTTGTGCATGAGGACTTGAGGTGGAAAAAAACAAAAAAACTAACTCCCCCTTTCCCTCCCCCCCCTCCCCTCCTCTCCCGCCCGCCCCGCTCAGCGCCAGGGCCAGGGCCTTGAGGCCCGCCTGGGTGGCGGGGATGCCCTTCCCCTTCCCCCTCCTCCCACAGTGGCACACCTCGTGAGCGCATACTATCTCTCCCCCGAAGTCGTCCTGGGAGTCGCGCGCCCCCCTCCGCGTATTGTTTTTCTGCAGTGGACTGGTACGCGTACCCATCGGTCGTTGAAATAAAGTCTTCTTGGATTCCCAGATTCCAATCTGCTTTAGGCGCCTTCCTACTTCAAGGATCGAGTGGCTTCCCCTCTTCCGTCCTCCTTAGGGGCCAGACGGAACCCAATATCCGTAAGGGCTTCGCCCCCTGCCGCCGGCCCCCTCTCTCGGAGAATGGGCCATGGAAGAGCTAAGTCATGAGGCTTTGGCGCTGTCGTGCAGCAGTATCGGAACTTCATGCGAGGCCGATTCGCAATCGGCAAAACCAACTGATCACAAGAGGGGTTACCACACAGGGCGATTGGTAAGACGTGTATGGTTTACGAGCTTGGTTACCACACCTTGGGATTAAAGGGCCGAGGGAGTACTCGCAGTTTGGGTTACCACGCCTTGCGATGGATGTGCGTGAGGGGTGGCACCGAATTTCAGAAACGTGGCAAATCCCCTGTGTTTTTGGACCCTGAACCCGCGGATCTGCGTGAGGGGTGGCACCGAATTTCAGAAATGTGGCAAATCCCCTGTGTTTTTGGACCCTGACCCCGCGGATCTGCGTGAGGGGTGGCACCGAATTTCAGAAATGTGGCAAATCCCTGTGTTTTTGGACCCTGACCCCGCGGATCTGCGTGAGGGGTGGCACCGAATTTCAGAAATGTGGCAAATCCCATGTGTTTTTGGACCCTGACCCCGCGGATCTGCGTGAGGGGTGGCACCGAATTTCAGAAATGTGGCAAATCCCATGTGTTTTTGGACCCTGACCCCGCGGATCTGCGTGAGGGGTGGCACCGAATTTCAGAAATGTGGCAAATCCCATGTGTTTTTGGACCCTGACCCCGCGGATCTGCGTGAGGGGTGGCACCGAATTTCAGAAATGTGGCAAATCCCATGTGTTTTTGGACCCTGACCCCGCGGATCTGCGTGAGGGGTGGCACCGAATTTCAGAAATGTGGCAAATCCCCTGTGTTTTTGGACCCTGACCCCGCGGATCTGCATGAGGGGTGGCACCGAATTTCAGACATGTGGCAAATCCCCTGTGTTTTTGGACCCTGACCCCGCGGATCTTCGTGAGGGGTGTCGATTTCGAGCCCCCCCAGCAATTCAGACAACGCGCCCAGGGGACGCTAAAAATCCTGTTTGGGCCTCCCCCCCCTCGCGCGGTCAATCAACTAGTTACAGTAACCAGCAAGAAGCAGAACTGTAAAACTGGAAACTACAAGCTACAACTGGTACTGGAAACTGCGAACCCGTGCCTCGCAGCCTGGTGGCCCCACAAGGGGGCCGGCGGATATTTCCAACGCCTTCCTACTTCATGTTTCTACCTACTTCTTCCGACCGATGGGGCATGCTTTCTTGTGTGTTTTGTCGACCTGAAGGCCTTCGGCTCTTTCAGCAAAATGGCGCTGTCAGTCCTTGGAAACGAAGCTCCCGCTTCGCTGCTTCGCTCCCGTCGTTCCGCATGGCTTTCTCGTCCCAGCGCAGGCCACTCTTCTGGATCCCAGTAATTACTCATCGTCATCGCCCCTCTCCTTTCCCGTCCGCCGCCTTTCCTTGCTTCTGCTGCTCCTCCCGCGGTCGAAGAGTCGAAGAGTTCCGTGTCCGCCATGGCGGAAACTCGGGCGGTTGTTCCGATCCAGCGTTATTTGCCCGCTCATAGCGCTTTTGGGTGCAATAATTGTCACGGGTGAATGATCCCCCCCCCTTCCCTCGCATAGGATTGGTGGCCGGAGACCGCCAGCCCGCATTGTTCGACAAAATTTGCCAGTGGCTCCAGCAACTCAACCAGTGGCCAGACACCGCTCGCGTCAGGCCATTGTGCTGCGCGATAACTTTTGTCCGTCGGGCAACCGTGCACTCCTGGGTGGTGACACCAGTAAGCTGGACCTACTTACGGTGTTTAGGCGCCCCAAAGGCATATTACTCCAAGTCCTGCTCCTCCCGGTTCTCCTACTCCAGCTCTTGCTGCTGTTGTTCGTCCTCGTCTTCCTCCCTCTTTATCCTCCTCCTCTTTTTCCTGCTGATCCTCCTGCTCATCCGCCACTGCTTCCTCCAATGTATGTAGCTCCTCTTTTTCCGACTACGCATAAGCCGATGGGGTCCTTTGGGGTGGGCCCAGGTCCGCTAAGGCACGCGTTGGCGGGCAGAGACAGCATCAGTGCAAGAGGAAGGGCAGGGCAGGGAGGGGTCGGATGTGAGATATGGCGCGAGCGCGCCTAGCTTGCCCGCTCCCCCCCCATCCCCGTCCCCCCCCTCAGGCACTGCGGATCGCTCGGTGTACCATTCCCCTTCCTCCCCTCCCTTCCCCCCCCCCTCCACAAGTATTCAGCATGAAAATGATTATCTTCTCCCCCCGAAGACCTCCATCAGAGAGCGCGCCCCCATCCGTACAGTGTTTCTCACACGCAGGATGCCTGCGAGTTGGATGTTTGCACGTGTCACTGGCGCCGCAGTCTCGGCCACCTTCGAGCTGGCGTCGCGTCGCCCTCGTCGCCCTCGTCACCGCGGCCGGCTCCCTGGCGCGGCGCACTGAAGCGGGCAGGAGCGCGCCTGCTGCCTCGGTTCGCGCCGTCGGCTGGCCACGCTTTCCCTGGCCGACGGCGTGGCGGCCGGGGAGGTCGGCGCCGCCTGCGATCGAAAATGAGCACAGTACGGCTGGCTGCGCAGATGGAACTCCCTGTGGTAACACGAAGCGAGTGAAGGTGACCGTTGCTGCTGGACGGTTCGGTGGAGCTCTCGATGTGGCCACGAAACGTGCGAGGGGGTGCAATCATGATGGTGATAACGACGGCGGCGACGACGACGATGATGACGATGTTCCAAAATTTTGCTTCCGCTGCAGCGCTGGCCTCATGTCCGCGCTTCCGCCCGATCTGAATCGTGTTCCCTTTGCAGCGTTGGACTCATTTCTGCGCTTCCGCTCGATCCGAATCGTGTTCCCGCTGCCGCGCTGGCCTCATTTCCGTGCTTCTGCTTGTTCTGCTCGTTCCGCCCTGCTCGACATCCGATTGTGCGAATAGAGAGGATATCTACGCCATGGTAAAGGATGAATGAGAGGGAGCGGTAGGACGCAAGATGAGACGCTTGCGCGCCTAGCTTGCCCTTTGCCCCCCCCCCTCTCCCGTTTTCCTTTCCTCTCCACTCCCCCCCCCCTCCCCCCCTCCCCTCCCCCGATATCCCCTCCCCCTCCCCCCCCACCCCCGATGCTCTGTGGAGCGCCAGGTGCAACCTTCCCCTCGCCCCTCCGAGACCCGCGAGGCTGCCGAATTCGCCCCCCCCCTGCCCCCGTGCGCGCGACGGCGCGTCCCCCGCGGCCGGGCGACCTGCGGCGGGCGCGCGCTCGCGCGCGAGCGCTTCCGGGAGGGGGCGGGGTGTTTCCCTCCGCCTGGGAAGGGGAGGAGGGAGGGACGGAGGGAGGACGGAGGGAGGGAGGGAGGAGGAGGGACGGAGGGAGGACGGAGGGAGGGAGGGAGGAGGAGGAGGAGCGAGGGAGGAGGGGGGGGAGGAGGAAGAGAGGGTGGAAAGGCGGGGGAGGGGGGAGGAGCGAGGGCGGGCGAGGGAGGGGGGGCTTTGACTGTACTTAGCTCGTTGCAAGTAGCTTGAGCGCAGCGGCCAACAGGACTGGCACAGGCTGCACACGAGAAGCCCGAGAGCATGGACGCTGAGTTGCTTCCGCTCTCGTCCCGAAAACTGTCGGGAGAGAGGTATTGGCGCTGCAGGAGGGGAAGAGAGGAAACTTAGAAGAGAGAGGAGGAGTTTGCAGCGCCGTGCGAAGAGAGACATCAGCGGGGCCCTGCTTCGTTGCCCATAGCAGGGCAGCCCTCGAGGCAGAGAGCAGTGCAAGGCTGGAAAAGGAGAGACCTGCCTAGGTGTGCCGTCCAAGTTTCGGTCGGCTGAAGGAGAGGGAAGAGCTGGAAGGAGGGCCAAATTGGCCAGGCCGCCGTGCGGCTGTCCAAACCTCCATGGGAGGAGAGCTGGACTGGAGGAAGGGCGGGGGATCCTATAAGAGGCGGGGGGGGGAAGGAGGGCCAGAATGGCATTGCCGTGCTGCAGGGCGGCCGCTGCAGCTGAAAGGCCTGTACGGGCCGTCCGCGACGGGGAGGTGGGTGTGCCTGGGCGCTAACCGAGACCAGACAACGGAGACCCACCTCCGCGCGGCCCCTCACAGGCACACAGGGACCAAGGGGACCCTGCTACACCTGGACGAGGGCCAGAGAGACAAGCCAAGGCACAGTGCCGCGGTCCTCCCACGAGGCGCATATGCTTGCCGCGGCCTTGCCTCGGCCGCACAGCCAAGACGCACTAGGGCATGGTGCCTGTCTGCATATATGGCACCTTCGCTGGCCGCCTTAGCCGAGAGTTACTCGGCGGGGATGTGCTGTAGCATCGTCCTTGCTTGCCACAGCTTAGGTTTGGCCGTGGCAGTCTGGCTAGGACTGTCTAGGTAGTGAGCTGCCAAGGTGAACCAAGAGTATTAGGCCAGCTCACCACCTAGGAGACTCAGCCGTGGCGAGTCTGCGAATTGCTGTGTGAGCTTAAGCCGATCGCTGTTTAGCGAGGCTGCTAAAAAGTGCCGCGTTGGCCGCACTCGTGCGGCAAGGTGAAAAGTCGAGCCCATGACTGGCAACGACTCTTGCACAGGCCCTCCAAGGGGGGCCGGTAGAAAAAAAGAGTGACTAGGTGGGCTGCCGAGGTATGTATTAGGCTGGCCCCGCCCCTGTGTGGCGCATTGACGGTTGCACCATGGGCGCCCATTCCATGTTGACCTGAGATGGTGCCGACTGGATGGCCGCACGCTTAAAGGCCTTACGGGCGCCGAAAGAGTTGCAGTGAGAATGTGTACCTGAAGGACCCACTGCGGCGGACTGCATGTCGGCTCGGCCGACCTTAAATTGGAGACGCGGCGCCTCCTTTGTTAGAATTTGGCTCATGTGGTGGCTTGGGCTGTATAGGTGGTGGGCTGCCGATAAACCAGGATCCGAGAAGTGTGCTAGCCCACCACCTATGCGTGAAGACTCAGCCGTGGCGAGTCTGCGAATTGAGATATGTGAGCGGCGTTTAGCCGCCTCACTGTTAGCGGGGCTGCTCAAAGATGCTGAGCCGCACTATGTCGGGATAGGCTGGATGCTGCTAGACTTGCGTGGCCTACTACGCAGCTATGCAGGACGGCTCGACCGACCTTGAAATGGAGCGGCATGGCTCCAGCTGTTTAGGTGGTGGGCTGCCGAGGTAAAGAGAAACCAGAATAGGGTAGATGAACAAAAGGAAAGTATTGGGCGAGCCCACCACCTATGAGGGCGCGCTGCTAGTTGCGCCGAGGTCGCCTAGGACGACCTAGCAGGGCGCTGTCTGGGATGCAGCACGCTCTGTGGCTCGCTCAGGCACCGAAGGGCGACGGGTTGAGCGTCGGATGCGCCGGGGCCCTTTCGGATGCCGCGCGGGCGGCAGCCGAGAGCGCCGAGAGACCTGCCGCTGTCGCCGCCGCTCGCGCCTGGGCCTCTTGCGCGGCAGCCTGCTGCTGGTTGTAGTGGCCCCGCAGCATGGCCTCCACCTCAGAGATGGTCGCCAGGCCTGGGGTCTCGATCCACTCCCAGTCCCAGGTTTCGACGACCTGGCCGTCGATGACGTCCAGCGACTTGAGCTTCCACACGAACGGGTAGAGCATGCCGTTGGGCATCTTCCACTCGCCAGGGCATGTGGAAGGCCACCACTTTTTGAACTCCCGTGTGGCGGCCGTGTATTGGGAGCCCTGCCATGCCGAACCAGCGCACGTGTCTCCTGAGAGGCCGAAGAGCTCCCGCGTGTTGGGCGACGCCCTGCTGGCCTCGGCCGCGCCCGCATCCGACGCAGCCGCGGCGGAACCGCCCGCAGGAGGCATGGGCACCATGGCGGCGTGGGGCGCGCTGAGAAAAGGGGGGAGTGCAGAGGGAACAAAAAGAAGTAGCCCATAAGCCAACGGCCAAATATGAGTGAAACCTAGCTGGCTTATGCTTGCATCTGTGTGAGGAGGACCCCCCTGACGGGCCGACTGATGCATGCTTGGCCTGGTGCGGAGTCTATAGGGATGAGGATGTTACCGCTACGCATGTTGACCCGCAGCGAAAGGCCGGTGCGGTAGGGTATGCCCGTGCCAAATAGGATGGGCCGTGCATCAATCTCCTGTAAAATAGGGAGGTGAAAAAAGCGCGGCCTTTCCGCAGAAGATGGCAGCCTGGTCTCCTGCCCATGGAATTGCTCCATTAGGAGCCCTACATTGATGGGCAATGGGGACCAAAGCGAAATGTGGCCTGTCGTTATCACTACCAGCCACTGCACGACTGTAGGCGGTGGTGGCACTGCCTCAGAGGGGGCGCAGCGGAAGTCGCCGTGCTCGAACTGCGGCAGGTGCTGCGCATCTGGGGTCGGCATGTCCTGAGGGATTAGGGTTCGGGGAGACGGAGGATTCGAGAGAGGTAGGACAACGGGAGGCAGAATGGCCGAACCAGGATCACGGCCTGGAAGTCTATTAGGATGGGGCTGCCAGCCGCTGCATCCTGCAGAAGACGATGAGGGATGAGGGAGGACTGCTCCCAGGCCCCCGATTGGAGTAGGTCCAGAAAAAGCTGATCAGGCACGTAAACAGTAACTAGCCCTATGGTGGGTGAGAAACGGGCAGCATAGGGGCCGTCCCCCGCTGCACATTGAGGGTAAATGTGGAGTAGGTTATGGGAGTTGGCCTCGCGCCAGCGCCCATGCCAGCGCTCGAGCGTGCGATTAACGGCCGTGGGCAAATCTAGGTGAAGCACAGGGCCTACGTTAGCGCGCGCGCGTGGCCATGCGGGCGGCCCGCTCTCGAGCTGCCATGTGGCTTGCCACTGGGGTACCGCAGTATGCTGGTACACCATGGTAGGAGACAGAATGAGTGCGTGGCGCCTCGCGCCGCCGCTGAGAAAGCGGTAGACTTGCTGGTGAGCCAAAAGAAGCCGCTCAGCCAAATGCTTCCATAAGGAAGCCAAACGAGAGGCTGGTGGCGAGATGTTGCGCAGATCTAAGTGTCGTCCCGGGTGCGCCTCAGCAGCGGGCATGTCCTCGTCTGCGTCGGCGTTGCCCAGGATACTGGGCTCGCTCCTCATGGCCTGATGGGGATGAGGCGGAGAAAGGGAGCTGATAAGAGGAAAGAGGGAGAGGTTAGGCTTAGGCTGAGGGCTAGCTGCCTGGCAAAGGTCTAGCGCCTGGCAGCATCACCTCCTTCATGAGGTTTACGCGGCCTCCTGGGCGAAAGACGCTGACCGCAATGCGAAAGGCTTTCGCCTTCTCGCAACTGAAGCTCAAGGCGCTCCCTGTGTATCCTGTCGATACGGAGCTGGTCCTGCCCATGCTCCTCTTTGAGCTGGGCAATTCTATTCTGGTGCGCCTTGAGAACTGTACTGCGCTGCTCGTCCGAGGCTGCATCAGACGCTTTGGCAGGCGAGTGTGAGCGCTGAGCTGCATGGGCCGCGCGGTGAGCCTTGGCCTTGCGAGCCTTATGGTGCCTAGGGGGAGGAGAGGCTGGAGGTGATGGCGGGCCGAGGGACTCCTGCGGGCTGCTTTGTGCCTCCGCAGGTTCTCTGCGTTGCGGCGCCGGCTGCTTGAGCGCGCTTTTGCGCGGCTCGGTGCTTAAGCGCGAATGATAGGCCACCCTAGGGGCTTTGGCCGTGAACTCGTCCGCAAATGAGACCTGCTTGCGCTTGCGAGTTGCAGAGGCGCGGGGCGCAGCGGACTGCTCCGCCGGCTCTGGAGAGTCATGCGGAGGAAATGGTGAGGAGGCAGAGGAATATGAGGCGTCGTCCACCTGATCCAGCCTTCTAGGCGATGCTGGGGGACTAGAAGCCCTGCTCGGCTGGCGCCTGTGTGGCGCAGCTTTACGAGACTGTTTGCGAGGCTCGCGCGGGGGTGGAGGCGAGGTACACGCTGAAAGGGGTGGAGAAAGAGGAGAAGCAGCCTGGCCTATCCAGCCTTCCGGAATGGCTGCTTTGGCAGGCACCCTGGGATGGTCTGGGGGCGGCAAGGGAGGCAAGGCGGGCGGAGGTGGCGGAGGATGAAAAGTGGCCCCGTAGATGCGCCTGCCTCGACCCATGGGGGGGCCGCTGAAATCACCAGGCGGCCGCGGGGGATCTGAGGCTGATGGAGTGCTGGACAGAGAGCGCTGCACCGCTTTGGCTACCTGGGCGAATTGGGCAGGCGAAAGTAGGGGTGGAGGAGCTGAGGCGGACCGAAATTGGCCCGGTGGGGGATGCTTTGGCCTGGCTTCACGCGGCACCAGCACCCATGGCCGTCTGGACATGAGACGCCTAGCTAAGTGTCGAAGATGTCGGCGTTGAAGTCCTGCGGGGCGGGCGAAGCAGGGTGCCACATGTGAGAGAGGGAAATGCCCGTGAGCGGGACGGGGCGTGCCGCTTGGCGGGAACGCTCGGCCCTGATTTGTCTGGCCCGTTCCCTATTGCACTGGATGCGCCTTTTCTGATCCAGAGTTAGGGGGGGCGGGGGTGGCGGCGGAGGGAGGGTGGAGGGAAAAATGGGGGCTGTGCCCAAAAAGTGCGTGGCCTCTTGTTCCGCTTCCGAGTCCTGATCGGCAGGATCAAGCTGCTCGTGAGCCTCCGAGGGGAGGTCGCTATGGCGCCGCGGCTCGCGGGGCCTGGTGAGAGCCAAAAGTCTGCGGAAGCGGTCCAGCTCCCCATCCACTTTAGCACGGGTGCGAGGGGCGGAGGAATCAACGAAGTCGGGGCCTAGCCAAAAGTCGCTGGTCATGGATGCGGAGAATCGGAGAAGCGGAGCCAGAACCGAGGGGTCCGTCTGGGGAGGGGGATCCTGAGGGTCGTCCACAAATGGTAAAATGACGTCCTGGTATATAGCCTGGGCGAGGCATTCGCAAAGGGCAGAAGGATAGGTCTTTTTGTCTGCAGTGAAAAAGCGGTCATTCTCGTCCTTACCTAAAAGTGTACGATGTGACCCCCGTGGGTGCGTGCACTTGGCCCCTTGGGGACGGTTAGTTAGGAGCGCTGGGGGCGAGGGAAGGCGGAGCGATAGCAAGCGCGTGGGGGCCTTGCCGAATTCGTTAGGAGGGCGGCAAGACGGCTGAAACATGCACTGGTCAATGTCCGTGGTGCGGACCGCCGGTGCAGCAGCCAGGGCCATTAAAGGCCTCCATATCCAGCTAGGCTGCGCCCTGGGTTCCCAGTGCGCAGGGCATGGATGTTCCATCCATGCCGAGGTACCCATTTCCAAATGAGCGGCAAAGAGGAGGACCAATGAAGCGAGTAGCAAGTTGGCTATCTGCAATTGGCGGGATTGCTTGGGCGTAGCGTTGGGGATGCCCCAGTAGTGTTCGGTAGTGCGCAGCGGCGGTGGTCCGGTGGGCTTCCAGCGGGCCGCGCACAAGGTTTCGCAAGGTGGGCCCCCACCTGAAACAACCACTCTACCGGCATAAATATGTTGTTGCCAGAGCTTGATGGTCTCCGACTTGATGAGATCGCCTGTGTCGGGATCGATAGCAATATCGACCGACAGTATATGTACCTCTATCGAGGGGTCAGGCGTGAATGATTCCAGGTGATGCTGGATATCCCCTTCGCGCCTGCGGCCAGAAAAAAGATTGAGAATGAATATTTCCTTGCGCCTGATACGGGCTGGAATTTCGCTGGTCGCTAGACCAGAATAATCCTGCGGTTGAAATGGCCATTCAGGCAGCGCAGGAAGAGGAGGAGGTTGTGGCGGAGGCACATCGGCGGGAAAAAGTAAAGAGACGGCTGCAGGGTCCAGGGCATAGTCGGTAACCGCCATTATGGCGCGAGCGTCCGCTTGCGACAGGTGTTTGGCAAAGTCACGAAAGTGCTGGGTGGTAGCACGCTTGGCACGATGTGCCGGTAATGCAACACGCCAGCGACCTACGCCTGTTTTCACTTGTAGTTTGGCATTTTCGCAGCGTTGCATAGCAAGCGCGGCGATTTGCTCCTGGGGAAGGCGTTGGGAATGGCAGAGGAGGTAGAGAGCACATATGAAAGAGTCGAAACAAAGGTGCTGCATGAGACTGGCGCGTGAGCCAAAGGGGAGACTGCAGGCCGGGCACACCTGGGTGTCCGGTACTAGGCCTTTGACCCTGTGGGACAAGGTCCAGTGCACCTGGGCAACGTGTTGTTTTAGCCCCCGAAATTTTAAAAATGTGCGCGGGCACCATGGGCAGGTGAGCACCGATGGGTAGTGCGCTGCCAGGCGCTGCTGCTCGATCGGGTGCTGTACATGGTCCGTCGGCAGGGGGATCCCACATGGGACGGTAATGGCAAAAAAGTGCTTGGCAGCTGCCTCGGCGAGTGCTGCGCGGGCGAAATGCTGTGCTCCCGCTGTAAGGGCATTGCGAACTCGACGCTTCCATCCTGTGTGGGATTGGAGGGCGAGGGCCTCCCACTGGTCCAGGTGCGTCATTGGCGAGGGCATTTGAGCGAGATTGGCAGAAAATTCGCCCAGCCACTGTAAGTCCTTCTGCACCAGGGCAAGCCATGAGTCTGGGACGTCTGCGGCTAACTTGGCCAGCAGGGAGGCGAGGTGCGGAGGTCCAGTGCGGAGGAGCCTGCCAAAGAGGCGCAGACGCATTGCACTAAAGATATGCGGTAGAGGGGGTCTGCAGACCTTGGCCAGGACAAATGAGCCCCGCTCTGCCGTGCTGTCGCACCTTGGGAGGTGGAGCAGGCGCCTGTACATTCTCATGAATTCTCCTTGTAGGGAGACTATTTGCGGTCCAGTGAGCAATGGCCAAACAGCGGCATTGAAAAGGCGGGAGGAGAGGATAAGGGAGTCCAGTAAATGCAGGTGCTCATGAAGCCACGTACTGGAAGAGTGGCGCAAGAATTGACGGGCAAGATTGCGCCAACTGGGGGCCGCCTCCGATCGCCTGTGGGCGAGCTCGGGGCCTATACTGCCCTTTTCGTCCAGGTGCGTACCCAGATATGTGTATATTCTGGCGAAGTGGAGGGAAAAAGGCGAATGCCCGAGAGTAGGTGAGACTAGCATGTGCCCATTGAGCCCTTGGGGGTCCCAGAGTTTGCGACGAAGGGATATGGAAGCTTCCCCTCTAAATTGAAAAAGGCACATGGTTTTGTTGGCTTGAAAATTTAGCTTGATACCTGAGAGTGCGTAGGCTTCGACTATGATGGCCATTAGCACAGGCATGGCGTCAAAGAGCTCCTTAGTGGAACCAAGGAAGGCATGGGCACCATCATCGAAAAAGCACGAGTCCAGGTAATGGTGCACATCTGTCTCTGCGGAGGCTATGTTATCCTTGTGATGAGCGAAAAATGAGCGTGGGGCAGCTTTGTCCACCTGGACATTGAGAATAAGGTGTGCAAGCGGTGAGTCGGTGAGCTGCTTGACAGCTTCGTTATTGGCTCGGGCCATGATGAAGTTGAAAAGAACGTCTCCGAGCTGCTGTCCTGGGATGGTGCCACGTAATGTGAGTGCTACCCCTGAGGCGCCTGGGTAGAAGGCCCAGGTATGCTCGTATGCAGCCGAGATTTGTGCATGGAGATGCGGGGGGAGACCAGCCTCCTGCAGTATAGGAGGGGCAGAGAGCAAATGTCTCATTAGTTCTTCACCTGTCTCCTGGGGGAGATCAAGGGAAGCAACTAAGTAGTAGAGGTCAGCTTGTTGCGAGTCGCAATAAAATATAAGCTGTCGGAGGGCCCTGTAAAAGGCTGAGACAGCATCTATAAATATGTACGCTGAGGAAATGCGCTGGCTATTTGCGTAGGCTTGGTGCGCTAAGACCGCAAGCGTGGCGAAATCTGTGCCCCGCCCAGCGATGCCACCAGACTGGGAGGCGCCTGCCATGGGAGGAAGATATTCCACCAATTCTTTGCGCAATAGGGCACGATGCCGCTTGGAGAAGTGGGGGGAGGCCATTACCGAGCGAGAGTTGGCCATTATGGCCGGATTGCCTTTGCCTTTAAAAATGTCGAAGTTGTACCCTCCCCGCCAAGCCAGCGGTTCCTCAAGGCGCACCTGCGCCTTGAGGTGGACCGGGTAGTACTGCTTCGCTAGTAGACGGTGAAACGACTTGACAAAGGCTCCTTTGAAGCCATCCACGCTGGCTGCCGAGTCTGGGGTCCTGGCACAGGCGCGTTCGATTTGCGCTAGGGAGAAGAGGGAGTATGGAGGGGGAACATCCACAGTAAGGTCAGCAGGCAGATACGATGCACTAGCGTCGTAGGCCTTGACATGTTTGAGCGGGATAACTGCACCATGCTCCTGTCGAGCAAAATGGGATAACCATGTGTCGGCCGCTTGAGTGGCGTCTACCACGAAGGTGCCCGCTGCCGTGGAGAGGATAGGTAGGGGAGAGGAGCGTAGCTTCTTTTTAGAGCCCACGCCCAGCGTACGTAGGCGCGCAAAGGCAGTGCGCTGTTGTGAGGTCTGCCATGCCTCGTGAACTTCGGCGGCAATGCCTTGTAGGTGAAAAGCGGCATCCAGGTCGACGGGGCAACGTACTGCCTGTGTGAATTGAGCTAGGATGATGGCCCTGATGGCGCTTGCGCGTGCGCGTAATTGAATGGCAGCCGCGTATGCGGTACCTATGGTAGGCGCAGAGCAAGCATGAGGAAAGCGTGTTTTAGCAACGCGTATAGGCGAGGATGCTAAAAACTGATGCAAGCAGGCCATGCGTATCCTGGGCTTCCATTTAATGGAGGCATTAGGATCAGCCATGCTGGCACGCATGCTGCGGAGAGCAGCGCCGAGCTCCGCAAGTTTGGCAAAAGCATTATTAACTGCGGGCATCAGCGAGAGCTCGTCGTGATGTAGCAAGGCCGCTTTAGGACGTGTAAATGCTTGCCTGGAACGCACATATCGCTTCCAAGCCGCGATAGCTGCCAGCAAGAAAAGGTTGCTTGCTTCATGTTGAAGCGTGTTGGCTTGACTGATAGTTAAGGCTCTGGCATCCATAAGCGTA
This sequence comes from Prorocentrum cordatum, assembly GCA_963575745.1. NCBI lineage: Eukaryota > Dinophyceae > Prorocentrales > Prorocentraceae > Prorocentrum > Prorocentrum cordatum. Next base: position 49,974 of record CAUYUJ010002683.1, read on the forward strand.
AGGGTGGCCATGGAGATGCGGGAATTGGTAGGTGCGCGACCTGTAGCCGTGCGGGGTTGGGGAAATGCCTGTAGCATGGCATTGCGCGCCTCCCTGTCAAGGATGAGCGCGTGGTCGGAGGCGTGCAAGTCGAAAGTTAAAGCTTCAGGGGGAGGCGAGAAAGTGTCTTCAAAAAGCTGTCTGGCCGTCGGGTCGAGGTATGCTGTAAGATCATGCGGAATACGCATGACCTGGCGTCCCTGGTCCTCGTTTGGTCGAAGCTGTAACTTGAAACGGCATGATAAGCACGGGGCAGCGTGGTCTAGTACTGCGAGTGCTAAAGTAAGAGAGTACTTGACTTCGCATTCATTGGCAGAGGCGCCTATGGGTATAGCTATATAGTCCCTGCGCTTCCAGTGCTGTTTGAAGGCGGGGTCACGTGCTGGCGCGATCCATGTGCCCGCTCCCAGAGGGTGTGGCACAAAGGTGGCCGGCAGCCAAAGATTAGATGCAAGTAGGAATCGATGGAAAAAGGAGCCTGCCGTGTTGACTTGCTCCGCGTGTTGGGGGCCAATGGCCGCTGATGTTTGCGTGCCCACTGCAGCATTGGAGTCCATAAGGACAAGAGTAGGAGTGGGCTGCGGTAAAATATGGTCGTGCACGTATCTAAGGTGCTGCCACCATGCGGCCTGCTCGTGGAGAGGACGCCCGGAATGATGAGCGTGTGCCACGAGGATGCTGAAGCGTAGGCCGTTCTGACTGATGACGGCCGCGATAATGCGCGGGTCTTGGTGTACAATACGCACACTGTGAGACTTAATAGGGAAAGTGGGAATGCCTTTGGCATTGGGAAAAACGGGCGTGGCAAGGTTGACCCATAGCGCGCAGCCGCAAGCATGAGTTCCAGCTTGAGACTCTGACAAAAAGACTACGTACGGGGGGACCTGGCGTTTGCCAGAGCCCGCGGCTGTGACTCGCGTTTCTTGCATACCGATAACGTCGAGCCCATTGCGTTGAAAGGCAGCGGCCAGCTGGTGGAGGCGTCCTTTGACGGCCACGCCTGTAAGCCTGGCTCTCTGGGAGATGCGCGAAGCAGGCGTGAGAGAGAGAATGTTGGCTGAGGCTAGCCTGAGACAGCAGGATGCCGTGGCGTCTGCGATCGGGGCTGCCTCTTTGGAGAGACCTGGAAAAACATCAGCAAGCGAGGTGCGTGGGGGGAGAGGAGGATTAAGACTAACTTGATGGCTAGGCGGGTAAAGCGCTCGCTGTTGCTGAGGAAGGCACTCAAGCCAAAGCCATTCCAAAATGTGCGCATTGTCTTGGAGAAAGCTCATGAGGGGCGGGAGCACTGGAGGAGGTAGCAGCGCGAGGGAGTACAGTCTGGCGACCGTGTCAACCATTTCGTTGAGCGGGTCTGCTTGGTGACCGTGCACGCGCTGCCATGTAAAGCGACGTTTCAGGCCAAGTACCTTGCACAGACTGTCGAGGCGGCTTCTATGTTCCATTAGTGGCTCGGCCACTGTACCGCCTTGGGCGGCGGCGACTACGTCCATGTTGTCTGAGTGAAAGGTGAGAGGAACGGCGGGAGGAAAGGGGGACTGTAGGGCCCATAACGCCGCCCAGGTGGCGGCATCGAATTCCGCTTTAGCGGAGACTCTAGTTGCTCCTATTATCTCCGGAGTGGGACACCCGAGGAAGCCTAGAAAGTGTCGAGTGCCGTTAAGCCATGCAAAGACCAGAAAAGCCCACGCTGGCGGGCCAGCGAGATCTCCTTTGGAGGCCCCTCCGCTGGCGTCAGTATATATATCCGCGGAGTCAAAAGCCGCGTAGGGAGTATCGAAGACAAAGCTGTGCCAGGTGGGGATGGAGGAGGAGTGGAGGGCTGGAAAAATGACATCGAAGTCCCTGACCAACTGTATGGAGGTAGCCGTAAGCACCGGTAGCATCCACCCCATGGGCGGAAGCGGGCTGCGGCGTATACCTTGCCGCCCCCCCAGGTTCACCCGTGGGCAGTGTCCGGGGGAGCGACCTGAAAAACCGTGCCGTCGCGCGCTGCCTGGGCTAAATCGTCCTGAGCAGCTTGTGCCGCGTGGGCCTCGGCTTCAGCGCGAAGGTCCGCAGCCTCTGCTTCTGCCATTGCATCTGCAGGACTGCGTGGGGCAGCCATGGCGGGTGCCCCTGCACGCGACGTTGACTCAGCCTCGGCTGTCGCAGGCCTGGGGCGACGTGAGCCACGAGGGCTCTTGCTGCGTGCTGCCTGCTTACCTACAAAATCTTCCTCGCTGATGCCTGAAAGCGCGCGCTCGTCGGCCTGACCCGCGCGTGCGGATCTGCCCCTGGCCTTAGCGCTTGCGCTGCGGCGGGAGGATGCCATGGTGACTGGTTCCCCTTTTTCATCGGAGAGGTCCCACCCAAGCTGGCTGGCAGAACGGGTAGGCGGGGGCATATCGCTGGGTTCCTTTACGGAAGCTGCTGCCGGGTTTTGCTGGTTGATAGCAACCTCCCGAACCGAGCTATCTTGAAACGTGGGCGCAGTGGTGATCACCTCCCCTGTCGGCGTCTCGGGCACTGGCGCTGGCCCGGGTTTGGGCACGAAACCTAGGCGGAATAGCGGGCCTGCTTTGGGGGAAGCGCGGGCCTGTTCACATCCTGACGGCGCTGTGGCCCCCCCGGACCGTAGCGCCGTGGCTAGAAACGGCGGCTGGCACTAGCTGCCCGGCCTTGATCTGTGAGACTAGGGTGTCTACTGAGTTGCGCATGGCTTGGGCCTGGGAGTCAAAACTTGCCTTGATGGTGGCAACCTCCCTGGCCATGGCCTCGGCGTTACTCTGCATGGCCGCGGAGAGTGATGTGATGTAAGGCTGTTCCAACTCTTGGATGCCTGGGAGGGGCGCAGGGCAGTGGAAGAGCGGGGGAGAGGGCGGCGCTGCAGTGAGGGGCGTGGCCGTTCCCAGGTCAGGTGGGTCAGCTCGCTCCTCACCTGTATGCGTTGCAGAGAGTGCCGCAGTGCGCTGTACTGCACCTGGCTCATCCGCCGCATCCCCCATCATGAGCGAGTCAGTGATGGCGGCGGCTGGCGGTGCTTGCGACTTGAAATAAGCTAGTAACGTAGAAGCCTGGCTGAGGTCCGCTTGTGCGGTCTGAAGGGCCAGGGCGATGTTGCGCACGTGCTCCTCCGCCTGCGCTTGTTTGGCTGCCAATTGCTCGCAATCAGCATGCAGGGAGGCCACCACGTGCTCTTGCTCACTAATCTTGGCCAGCGGATCCCTCGCGTTGGCCAATTGAAAGTTAACTAGTGAAATCTCCTTTCGGATCTCGGTGATACGCATATCGGAGTGTCCTAGGAGAGTTGAGGCCCTAAGCTGCAGGATTAGTGCCTCCTTGCTCATTGCAGGGGCCTTGCGGTGCTCCAGCAGGCGGTCGGGCTCGAGCGGGGGGTAAAGCCAGGCTGAGTGAGAGTGCGCCTCGTCTGGAGTAAGGGTAGGGCATTGCGCTGTGAGCTCCGCCACCGAGAGCTCAGTGGCAGGATCCAGTGCGCCGAGCGAGGAGGAGGCCTGTTCGGCCGCAAGGAAGGGGGACTGCCGTACAGCGGTTGGGCCGAAGAGTGCAGAGGGAGTGGCCGCACCGTCGTGAGGAGGCGCAAAAGGGGAAGGCTGTGTCTGGGGAGACTGTCCTATGATGCCTGTGTCCCTAGCACCGTGTGGGGTGCCAGGAGCCTTCGAGGCGGGCTGCTCCCCTTCTCTGCGCTGGTACTCGCGAGCTCTACGAGCTTCGTCCTTCTCGCGCTTCTTGCGCTCTTTGCTGGAGATCCCTACCGCTTGGACCGCATGGTCTCCTGGGGGTGCGGGGAGCAGGCCGTACTCCGCTGCCCCCTGATCGAAAGATGGCGCCGCTGTCGGTGCCTGGCCCTTGCCCAAGTGCACCCCTCCCGTGCTTCCGGAAAAGGAGCGAGGGCCCTTGTGGCCCGGCCCCGCGCCCCCATCTTGCAGGGGCCTGTGCTGCCCCTGACCTTTGGCTGGGCCGGCCGTCGCATGCTGATGACCTGCTGCCCGAGTCGGAAAACAGTTGGGACATGAGACGTCCATAGTGGTGTTGGCCCGGCCACATTGCAGGCAATACCAGAACTCGGGAGGGGCGCTGCCTTTCTGGTGCACTGGCTGCTGGGGTGGAGGAAAAAAGTCCATGGGAAGGCGCGTGGCATAAAGAGACGGTGAGGGAGGAGCAGCCAAACGCTGCGTGGGAGAATTAGCCATACCGTGCTGCTGCAGCCCAGATGTTGGCGAGAGAGGCGGCGCGTGAGGAGGGGGTAAGGTTGTAGGAACAGCGCCTTGCTGGGGGATACCCTGGAAGGAGTGGTGCTGCGAAAGCATCATCGCAGCTTTGTGCACCCTTAAAAGCGTGCGGGCGTTAGCGCGCTGCTTGCGCGCTCTGCGATGGGGAGCGGGCTCGTCGCGAGGCCGCTGGGGATAGGAAGGAGGAGAGTAGGCAGGCGTCGCGCCTGGCAGCTGGCGGCCCGTGAGGGCGTCGCGGCGGGGATCGGCGCGGAACCGGTTGTGCAACCGCTCGAGCCAAGCCTTGAGCCAAAATGGCTACGGAAGGGGGGGGGGGAGGGAGGAGGGGGGGAGGGAGGAGGAGGAGGAGGAGGAGGAGGAGGAGGAGGAGGAGGAGGAGGATGCGGAGGAGGAGGATGCGGAGGAGGAGTGGGAGGAGGAGGAGGCGGAGGAAAACCAGTGGAAACAAACTATTCATCAACGATGTTGGAGTACTCATTCCCTCCAAGCTCCTTTTCATAGGCCCCATACAAGGAAGGGAAACATTGCCACTTAGGGAACTGCCTCGTTGGGATACAGCCGCCTGAAGACCCTGAAGCATGCCAAAACACCGTTCTCGGTACTCCAACGCCACGAATCGACATGGTTGCTGCGCGTTGACGATCCCGAATCGTGCCAGAACGCCAGCCTTGGGACTTCAACACCACGAATCAACGTAACTCACAACCCTGAGTCCTTCCAAAACACGGTTTCTGGCACGATGACCATGGTAATCCGTGAAACTCTTCCTCTCGTGTAAAACGAATGCGCGCGGCGCCAAGGCGAGAGCCACATGTTGAAAACGGCCCGCCCTCAGTCCTTCAAGCTCTTGCAAATATTCAAAAAAACGAACGCGCGTGGCGCTAAGGCGAGAGCCACAGTTTGAACACCCGCCCTCAATAGGTGAAACTCTTGCGAATTGTAAAGCGAATTTGCGCGGCGCTAAGGCGAGAGCCGCATTGTGAAAGCCACCCGCCCTCAATCCATGAAGCTCTTGCAAATATTGAAGCGAAGATGCGCGGCGCTAAGGCGAGAGCCGCATTTTGAAAACCACCCGCCCTCAATCCGTGCAGCTCTTGCAATTTTTGTGAACAAGAAACGGATGTGCGCGGCGCTAAGACGAGAGCCACATTTTGGAAGCGGCCCGCCCTCCATGTGTAAAACTGTTGCCAGTTTCTAAGCTTCGGGACCATACATGGTCAGAAAAAAATCAGGCGACACGCACGGCCCGCTCTTTCGACCGGCCTCGGGGTGCGACAGGGAGGAGTTATTCAGAAGGAAAAGGTATGGAGGAGGAGGAGGAAGAGGAGGAGGAGAAGGAAGAGGAGGAGGAGGAGGAGGAGGAGGAGAAGGAGGGAGGAGGAGGAGGCGGAGGAGGAGGAGGAAGAGGATGATGCGGAGGGGGGATGAGGAAGAGGAGGAGGAGGAGGAGGCGGAGGAGGACAAGGAGGAGCAGGGGGACGACGACGAGTAAGGTAATCAGGAGCTTACAGGAGGAGGGAGAGGGATTCCTCCCTCCTACTCCTCGCGTTCGCCCCTCGCCCTCCCTCCCCATCCTCTCTCCCCCCGTGCACGGAGGAGATAGGAGAGGGACCAGTGGGAGGAGGGTTGGTTGTTTGGTCCCTTGGGGAGCTCGGTGCCCCCAGACCTGCTGGCAGAGTATCCCTTCTGGTTTGCCGCGGGTGGAGGGGTAGGGGTGCCCCGTCCTTCGTGGTATGGGTGGAGAAAGATGAGGGGGACGGGGGGAGGGGGAGGAGGAGGAGGAGGAGGAGGAGGAGGAGGAGGAGGAGGAGGAGGAGGAGGAGGAGGAGGAGAAGGTCCACAGCAGCTCTGACCGCTACGGGACACGCACCCAGAATTCGCCCAACGCAAACACGTCCACTGCAGTGGCTTGCTCGCCCGTTCCCATGCGCGCGCTACATGCACCTAAGGCGTTTGCATCCACAACAGGATCTGCTGTGCACTGGGTCAGCGGCCAGACAGGGCTCCAAAAGGATGATGATGATGATGATGATGAGGAGGAGGAGGAGGAGGAGGAGGAGGAGGAGGAGGAGGAAAAGAAAGAGAACAGGAGGAGGAGGAGGAGGAGGAGGAGGAGGAGGAGGAGGAGGAGGAGGAGGAGGAGGAGAGGGAGGAGGAGAAGGAAATAGAGCGTGACGATGCCAGCCCGCACGGGTGGCCCCAGTCGGCGGGGGCCAGCGACGGACCCGACCGACGCCGGGCCCCGGCCCCTCGCCGAACGCGGGGCGCCTGCGGCCGGAGGCTCACCGCCGCCGCCCTCCACCACGGCTGCCGCCTGTCACGTCCACGGGTTGCCCGCCGTGCTCGATCAAAGCCCACGGCCTGGTCAACGGCTGTGTCTGCCCCGTGGTCCTCGTCTGCTGCAGGTAGCTGAACCCCGAGAGATTTGGCGATGATTGGTTCCCGCACCGTCTGCGTTTCGTCGCTCCTCGACTCGATCGTGCCGTCCACTTGCGCCTCGGAGGCGTGTGCTGCGAATCTCCATGGCTCGCTGGCACAGGCTTTAGCACGTCGGTCTCCCGATGTACCTTGTGGAGCCTCTCATGACCTGCTCAGCGTCCTTACTCGTCGAGGACGTTATGCCCTCAACGTGCTTGCGCTCGGATGTGATGAGGAGGTCTTCATGTTCTTCCAAGCCCAGCTCCGCCATGAACCGAGCGACGCCCCTAGGGATCACAATGTCGACATGTGACGCCATGTTGCGGGCCTTGCCCTGGCGCCGCATGCCCGCCATGGCGCCGCGGCAAGTCCGTGGACTCCAGGAGAGCGGGCTCATCCCGAAAGTCCTCGAAACGTTGCACCGCCACGAGCACCTCCTCCATCTCCAGCAGGGCCCCAGCCTGGGAACCCCCGCCCGCCGCAGCACCATGGGCCGCCCCCATCGCAACAGCCGCGATGATGATGATGATGATGATGATGATGATGATGATGATGATGATGATGATGATGATGATGATGATGATGATGCTGATGCTGATGCTGATGCTGATGCTGATGCTGATGCTGATGCTGATGCTGATGCTGATGATGATGATGATGATGATGATGATGCTTATGATGATGCTGATGATGATGCTGATCATGATGATGGTGGTGGTGATGATGCTGATGCTGGTGATGATGATGATGATGATGATGATGATGATGATGATGATGATGATGATGATGATGATGATGATGATGATGATGATGGTGATGATGATGTGCTCTGTCGCTCCGCCGATGCACTTGGGCGCACCTTGGCGCAGATGCCCAGGGGTGCGCTCGCTGGCCTCGCCTCCCCGGGCCAAGACCCGCCCGCCGCAGCACCCCGCAGCCGCCCCCCGCCGCAGCCGCCGCCCGCCGCCGCCGCCCACCGCCCCGGCGCCGGCCGCCAGCGCGCGCCTCCCGCGGACGTGCGGCCCCTGCGGGCCACCCGCACGGCTGGAGAGTGCCGCGCATCCAGCGCGCCCCAGGCCCGCGCCGGGAGCGGCCGCGGCTGCCGCCTCCGAGGGAAGGGGATGCAGCCCCGCGGCCTCCTCCCAGGCAGCAGCCGCGGCCTCGATGGCGCGGGATGCGGCCGCCCCTGTGGGGGTGAGGTCAGGAGGATGGCGAGGAGGGGGGGGGCGTGGAGAGGAGAGGGTGTGACGACAAGGAGGAGGAGCCACGTGAGGAGTGGAGGTGGAGGAGGTGTAGAAGGGGGTGGCTGGAAGGAGGTGGGAGGGAGAGGAGGAGGGGAGGAGGAGGAGGAGGAGGAGGAGGAGGAGGAGGAGGAGGAGTCAAGCAGGAGGAGGAGTTAAGGAGGAGGAGAAGGTAGAGGAAGAGAACACTGAATTTCCCGTCTTCGGTCGTGAACCGGGTTCGGATAGCAGCGCAGAGCGTGCATGAGGACACCTGGGGATGGAGGAGAAGGATTGGGAGGTGGGGGGCAGGATGAGGAGAAAGAGGACGACGAGAAGGAGGAATAAGAGAAAAGGCAGAGAAAGAGGAGAAGAAGCATCACCATGAGGAGGGATGCTGAGGAGGAGAAAATGGAGGTTTACCACAGGTTGCACCAGCCGTGCGGCAATACACCCTCTTAAAAAACGAGCGGCAATAAGTCATTGCAGGCATTCCGCTTCACTACGGGGAGCGCCCTCTTGAAAAACGAGCGACACCTGGGCTTGCCATCGAGGCGAGAGCCCGGCTTGGAAGTCGGTCCGCTCCGCCATCCATTCGGTTTCCCCCAACAGTGTGTGCTCTGAGGGATTGTTATACGTGTAATATAAGAAGCTGGGCTTGCGCGTCGGTCCAGCGGATATGTGGACGCCGTCGCCGCCCGTCGTCTGGGCCTGGCGGCTATGTAGTCGCCGTCGCCCCGTCGCTCCTAGCTTGCCCTTCGGTCTGGCGGCTACGTGGTCGCCATCGCCGCCCCGTCGCCGTCTGGGCCTGCGTGACTTTGCATGCTCTGCGTTACTTTCTGCTGCAAGGCATTAGTTTGCGTTGATTTCGCTGCGCTGCTTTCAACGGCTTTTGCGTTGCGTTGTGTTGCCTTGCTTTGCGTTACTTTGCATTGCGTTGCATTGACTTGCATTTCTTTGTGTGCACTAACTTGTTCTGCACTGTGTAACAAGTCTTTGGATGTATTTACATTGTGTTGCGTAGGTTTGCGTTGCGTTCCATTGCTTTCGCATTGTCTTGCATTGTGCTGCATGGTTTTGCACAAATTCGTTGTGCGTTGCGTAGAAAACATTGGTGTGCGCTGCATTGTTTGGCATTGCTTATAGTGCGTCAAATTGCTGCGAAATTGCATGGCATTGATTTACATTGCGCGGTGTTGCGTTGCATTGCAACGCTCTGCTTTGCGTTGCCTTGCTTTGGGTTGCATTCCTTTGCAGCGCGTTGCACCACATGGGTTGCACCACCAAGAATGCACCGCATTAAGTGCACTGCACTCGTTGAGCCGCATATAATGTAGGCAATCAGTGTGTGGGGGGCCCACGCTGGCTTGCAGTTATGCAAGATCCATCTTCTGATGTTAAAACTCGAGGAAGTCAGAATTGGGAGCACCGTTTGGGAGTGGAGCCGACTTCATCCGCATACATACAAGCATGGAAGACGGGTGTGCTCGGCGGTCTTGCGAGAACCTCATTTAGAAAACGCTTGCCCTCCATCCTTGAAGTTCGTGGATGCGTTTGAGTCGTACGCCCTCGGTGCGAGCATGAGCGAAACATATCGAAGACGACCCGCCCTCCATCGACATAGCAGCTGAAAGCCCAAGACGGCCGTGCGTTGCGCGAGCGCGAGAGCCGCATAATGAAACGGCTCGCCATCTATCCATGAAGTTGTTGAACTCTCTCAAGGTGAGCACGCGTGGTGCTTAATATGATTGTGCGCGGCCCTTCAGGTGGAAGCAACCCGCGCTTCACCTGTGCAACTGTTCGAATATGCCAGCTAACCCTTCGTCTTGGGGAAGGTATCTGACGAAGCGTCTTGCCCACCCTGCCCTCACGTCTGCTGCTGCTACGAGGAGGGTTCATTATAAGGAAGAGAGTTGAAGCAGACGCATGATAGAAGGTGGGAGAGGGGAAGTGGTTGGACGCGGAGGGGGAGGAGGTGAAGGAAGAACAAGGGCCCTCATGCCTCGCCCGCCCGCCCCCCTCCGCCCATCTCCTTTCTCCACCGTCTCTCCTCTTCTCTGCCTTCCCATGTTTGTTCTCTCCTTCTCCTCCTCCTCCTCCTTGTCCTCCTCCTCCTCCTCCTCCTCCTCCTCCTCCTCCTCGTCATCATCATCATCATCATCAGCATCAGCATCATCATCAGCAGCATCATCCCCCTTTTGTCCTCCCCCCTGCCGTTCTTCCACCATTCCCCTGCGTTTCCTCCTTCTCTTCCTCCCCCTCGTATTGGAGGAGGGCGGGCGGAGGGAGAGCTTGCGGCCAAGAGGAGGCGGGGAGGACCGTGAATCCGTCCGACGAAGGCTGGGCAAGAATTCGTTACATGTACGTGTAGGAGTCCGAGTTGGAATTAAGCGCGGCGCGACTCACGAACTCGAGCCGCGCCCACGAGTGGCAGGGCCTTGAGCAGCGCACTGACCGCCCCCTGAGGCAGCTCCGACTGCCCTTCACAGGGCTCCGGGCCAGCAGTCATCCTCCGCGTCTACATTATCCCTCCTCCTCCTCCTCCTGCTTTCTTCCCGCTCGCTCACTTCGCATCCACATCCTCCCTTCCTCCATCCCTCCTCCTCCCTCCCTCTCCTCCTCCTCCTCCTCCTCCTCCTCCACCTCCCTCCTCCTCGCCCATTCCCCCATCAGCTCCCTCCTCCTCGCCCCGTCCCTCTCGTCCTCTCCTCCTCCCTTCTCCCACCTCCTCCTCCTCCTCCTCCTCCTCCTCCTCCTCCTCCTTCTCCTCCTACTCCTCCACCCTCCATTCTCCTCCCTCCCTCCTCTTTCCCTCCCCCTCTTCCCTGCATCTCCTCCTCCTTCTCCTCCTCCTCCTCCTCCTCCTGCTCCTCCTCCTCCTCCACAATTACTCAATATGAATACTACTCTCCCTCTTCCCCTGATGACGTCTTGGGAGTAGCCGCCCTTCCCCCACGTATTGTTTTTTACACACAGGTTTCCCCGGAGTTGGGTTTCCGCCTGCATTTTTTCCAAATGCTGCTCTCGCTGAGGCGCCGGCCTCATTTTCGGGCCCCGCTCGTTCCGAATCGTGCTCCCGCTGCAGCGTGGGTCTCATTTTCGGATCGGTGTTTTGCCTCCGTCGTTCAGGATGGCGTTCTCGCCCCAGCGCGGGCCTCTTTCTCGCGCGCCCATCCGCCCGCCACCACCGCGCCGCGCCCCGCCCCGCCCACCGCCACTTCCACCCACCAACGCACGCACGCACGCACGCACGCGCACCGCCACCACCACCCACTACCCCACCCACCACCACCACGCTACACCGCGTCACACCACATCACACGCGCGTGCACACAGACACACACGCACGCACGCACGCACGCACGCACGCACGCACGCACGCACGCACGCACGCACACACACACACACACACACACACGCACACGCACACATACACACGCACACACACACACACACACACACACACACACACACACACACACACGCACACACGCACACACCACCACCACCACCACCACCACCACCGCCACCACCACCACCACCGCCATCACGCACGCACGCACCTGGCCCACCACCAAACCACCAAGACGCCACACCACGTCACACCACAGCACACGCGCACACACGCACACACACACACACACACACACACACACACCACCACCACCACCACCACCACCACCACCACCACCACCACCACCACCAACCATAACCACAACCACAACCACAACCACAACCACGCACACACGCACGCACGCACGCGCACCACCACCCACTACGCACGCGCGCGCGGAGCCACAGGTCCGCTACGGCACGCGTCCGCGGATAGAGAAAATCAGCGCCATGGTAAGGGATGGGAGGGAGGGATAGGACGTCAGATATGACGCAAGCGCACATAGCTTGTCCTACCCCCCTCCTCTGCCTCCTTCTCTTCTCCTCCTCCTCTTCTCCTCCTCCTCCTCCTCCTCCTCCTCCTCCTACTCCTCCTCCTCCTACCCCCCTCCTCTGCCTTCTCCTCTTCTCCTCCTTGTCCTCCTCCTCCTCCTACTCCTTCTCCTCGTCCTCCTCCTCCTCCTCCTCCTCCTCCTCATTATCATGCTTAGCATTATCCTCCTTTTCGTCATCCGCACCAGCTTCGGCATCAGCATCAGCATCACTATCATCATATTTATGAACAGCACTACCATTACCATCAGCATCACCGCCACCATAACCATCATCCATATCATCACCACCATACCATCATCATGATGGTAATCAGCATCATCATCATCATCATCATCAGCAGCAGCAGCAGCAGCAACAGCATCATCGTCATCAGCATCACCATCATCACCACCATCATCATCAGCAGCAGCATCATCATCATCACCATCATCGTCATTAACAGCAGCAGCAGCAGCATCCTCATCATGATCATCATCACCATGATCATCAGCAGCATCATCAGCACCACCATCACCATGGTCAGCCGTACCAGCATCACGACCGCCCTGACCATCATCGCCATCATCACCACCACCATCATTATCATTAGCATAATCCTCGTCATCACCAGCACCACTATCACCATCATCATCACCGTCATCATCCGCAGCATCATCATTCTTATCATCACCATCATCATACTCATCATCAGCAGCATCAGCATCAGCATCATCACCACCACCACCACCATCGACATTATCGTCATCGCCATCGTCATCGACATCATCATCGTCATCGTCATCCTCATGCTTCTGCTCCCTTCCTCTCTCTCTCCCTCCCTTCCTCTCTCCCTCCCTTCCTCTCTCACTTCCTGCCTTCCCTCTCCCTCTTCCTCCTCTCCCCCACCTCCCCCTTTTCCCCAACATCCCACCTCCCCAGCACGCCCCCGCCAAATCTGGCACCGCTCTCTTGGGCGCTGCCGCCCTTGGGCCCGAGGCCGGCCCGACTACCCCGTGCCAGGGCAGCCAGGAGCGCCAGGAGCCGTTCTGTACGCAGGCCTCGGCCCTGCCATCCAGGCGACAAATTCGAACCATGCAGCATCGCCGGCGTGTCCTCGCAGACAGCAGGAGCAAGAAGTTTTCCAGTCGAGCACCGTCCTTTCACGAATCAGTGCAGTGCAGCTGTGTTGCCCAGCAGGAGCAATCTAATGAAGTGCATTTGAAGCGCTATTCGAAGGCGGCCCCGCTGTTGTTCAGGGCACCTGGAGGGCAATGGAACCTCCCTGGTGTCCCCACGGGGCCTCAGAGTAGTGCCTGCTGTGTCCATTTCCTCGAGTCTGTGTCACGACTAGTGCGCTTGCAAGCAAAAAGCCGCATCGTCACCGTCAGATTGATTCTTCACTCTTTGCGTACCCCCACCAGCTTGCTTGGCCACCTGGCAGCCCCCAGCAGCTCCTGCAGCCTCAGCCCTCGGCGCAGCCCAGCTTCACCCGGCGATAACCCTGCAGCCGCCTGTGCGCGCGCTAGGTCAATTAGTTCTGCTCGTAGCCCGGGCTGACTTGTGACGCCGCCAGCTCCTTCGCCTGCGGTTGCGACAAACAATCCCCACCAGCACATTCAGAAACCCTGCCCATGAGAGTTGACGGGGAAAGGGAGGACGAGACACATGTAGTGAATCAAAGCAGGCAACCAGGGTGAACAGAGAGATCTCTGGAGCAAGGGGGTGGCCGTGGAGGACCTCTAAGGGCCATCCCTGGGGCGAGGGAAGGAGGAGGAGGAGGAGGAGGAGGAGGAGGAGGAGGAAGCCGACGACGACGGGGAAGAGGAGGAAAAGGAAAAGGAAGACGATGAGGGCAAGGACGATGACGAGGAGAAGGGGGAGGAGGAGGAGGAGGAGGAGGAGGAGGAGGAGGAGGAGGAGGAGGAGGACAACGGTGACGAGAGCAGAGCCCTCAGAGTCGCCCCTTGGAGCCCTCATGGGACGTTTCTGTGGGATCTTGGGGTCCTCTTGGGGCTCTTGCGGGAGGCATCGAGGCCCTCTTAGGGCCTTCTTGAAGCCCTCTTGGAGCCCTCCTGGGGGTCCCTTGGGGGTTCCTTGGGAGCCCCCGAGGGCCTCTTGGGGTCATCTTGGCGGTCACCGATCAAAGGTTGGGGTCGCACGGTCCCGTTGGGTCAAGGGGCCAACGCGGGATCATAACAGCCCCGCTGGGTCCCGAGGATTCCCCGGAAGGTTCCCGAGAGGGGTTGCACGACATGGCCGCCAACAGAGGCGCGTGACTGCCGCAGTTTGGTAACGCTACAACATGGATGCATATGTTCTGATAGTTGGAAACAGCCGGCACGTAATTTCCCGCGCCGTAACCGCTTGCTTGCAGCATGTGCATTATTGAAGTTTCGCGCATCCCCATCAGCCAATCCAGACTCGATCGGAGGCTGTCTTGAGGCCTCTTGGAGGCTATCTTGAGCCATGCTCGACCTCCTGGGGCCATCTCGAGGGTAGGAGTAGGAGGAGGAGGAGGAGGAGGAGGAGGAGGAGGAGGAAAACGACAGAAGGAGGAGGAGGGGGATTTCCAAGAGTCCCGCAATCACGTAGTGAAAAACAGGCTTGAAAGCTCAGACTGTTGGGAACAAATGCCTCGAAATTCGGTCGAGGTATTCACGTCGAGTCTCCACGATCCTGGGACGGCGCGGTTGTCCGAGGCTGAGCTGGACCTGGCCGAAGAGAGCACAGCATGTACAGTACTAGGCCCCTGGACCAACGGTAAGGCGTGTGAGGGATGAGCCCAACCTCCTGCGAAGTGTAAGACTCGTCTTGTAGGAACTCGGGGTAATCTACCAGACGCATGGCAGAGTGGGAAGCATTGTGTGGTTTACCCATTCGGACAGGGTAGCCTTTGCCGCCGAGACCTTACACACGCTACACGACCTCCCGCGTTCGGCCAGGGCGTGCGAAGTTGCGAAACGTGCGCACATTATGGGAGGAGGGGGAGGAGGAGGAGGAGGAGGAGGAGGAGGAAGGTCAGCTACCTGAGCTTCGACCTCAGTCGTGACCTGACAGGCGTTTGTTGAATCCAGACCTGCACGGAGCAACCATCTGCGAACAAGATTTGGTTTTCGCTTCCATTGAGTTGGCACGGAATATATCTGTTTGGGGACGACGGATTTTCTTCGCGTCTTCTTGTGCGAGTCTACTATGGAATTGCCTTGCATGAGCCAAGTGGTCAGCCCCGAGCGACTAGCCCCTCGTCCTCAAGATGACATGACACGTTCATGATACTGGATCGCGAACTTGCCTAACCAGAAGCTCCCCAGTCGAGCGCCACAACTCGGAGCTCTGAAGGCTTGGGAAAAAACATCCACGGACGACCACAGCACAATCTGTTACGTACGCTAACACTCTCACGGACAATCCGCGATGGCCAATTCGAAGGCTTGGAGCTCCCCGCGGTGTGCACCCTGAGAGGGGCCAGCAAGAGGACTAAACCGATAGGGTTCTAAGAACAGAGGTGCGAAAGATATGATAACGCGATGGCGGATCCAACGCGGCGAAGCTTGTGGGTGTCGAGACCTCCGAACACATCTCCGAAAACCACCAGAGGCTCCGTCTGTAGGTGAAGGTGGATGCCAGCATCTTTCGAAGATGACAGGTACAGGATGACAGAAGAAAGCCGTCCTCGAACATGTCGGGCTCGCTGTTAGAGGAAGTTTTAAAATATAGTTGGCTGTGATAGGCCAACTTCGCAATTGAAGTTCTTCCAGCCAGACCGCAACCCACTGCGAAATACAAGTTCTGGGCAGGGACGTGCCTGGATCAGCCAGGCGTGTGTTGGCAGCGCTCGCTCGTTTGGCAATGCTCGCGCTGGGCCGAAGCACGTGGAAGATTAGAGGCCAGAGGCAACACGGGGTGGCGAATCAATATAACATCTACCCCAGGTTTGTATCGGATTGCATTCCGGATTGGTATTGGCGTGCCTGTGCCCCAGATCAGTATACAGTAATTTCCACACACATGTATGTATATGTGTGTATATATGGGTCATGTTGTACCGAGGAAGTTTCGATATTTTTACCGGCGTCCTCGTACTATCTTTCAAACTATAGCGAACTTACTAGCGCCGAAGTTTGACATTCGTACTCAAGGCTACGGAACAATACCAAGTTTACAGCGACATTACACGTGGAGCTTCACAACTTAATGGTTGATCATTGTGTGGAATCGGGAAAAGGTATATCGTACCAAGGCCAATCGGTAAATAATCAATACGCAATCCAAACGTGCTCGCCCACATTCCGCTTACATTGTTTTTGGGGCTTGTGTATCCAAAACAGATGGTGGGTCTCCGGCAAGAAAATTTTGGGTTGTTTGCCCGTTTGAAAGTTGATTATAGTTTTGATTTGTTTGAGTTCGGAATGTTTGGTTTTGATGGTTTGGGGGCCGATCGGTTTTTTGGTGTTTTGCGCTTCTCCCCTCTACGCTGCTACCCCGACATTTCGAAACGCTTTTGCGCTAAGATTGCGCCACCATTCGATGAGGAATGTGCTTTTTGGACGGCTAGTTTGCGACACGTTGTCGTTGGGGTCGACAACCTTTTCTTGAAGGGGCAAGTCTTGAAAAAACAAGTCCAACCACAAATAGAGGGGCGAGGCGAGGCGAGGCGAGGCGCGCCTGAGTCCGCCGGGGGGCGGGGCCTGGAAGGCCGGCGCGGGCGGGCCGGGGCCCTCAGTCACAGATGTGGGAGTTGTGGTCAATGCTGTGTGTGTCGTAGGAATGTTTGCTCCAAATTGTTCTACTGGTCGCTGTCTTGTGCTACTGTATACCATCTTCCGCTGCCAGGTTCGAGAAGCATCTTCGCTGTCAAAAACTGCGTGATATCGTCTTCCCACCGCTTCCTCTGACGCCCGTGCCTGCGGACTGCTTGCCGGTGGTCGTGGATGTCTGGCTCCCACGTCGCAGCAAGTCGGCTCCATCTGTCGCACGGTTGGTTTGCAACTCGCCCAGCCCGCCGCCATTTCCGTCGAAAGTACACCGTAGTCCACTCATCCACGCGGGCCCGTTTTGCTATATCCGCGGCAGTGTGCGTAGCTCTGCTGATAAAGACTTCCCATGGTTCGAGGTCGAAGTCGTCGTCGCCACCGTCCGTATGAAACTCGTCGTCGTCGTCGAAATTCGTCCTGTGTTCGCTTCCGTCGTATGCGTGCGTTCCTGCGTCGATGTTGCCGGTGTTGTCGGTAGGGGCGTCGTTGCGAAATGCTCGGCGTCGCGGGGTGTTCACGATGAGTCGCAGCATCCGTCTTTGAGTGCGCGTCAGGGTTTGGAGCATGTCCTTGGTCATCGTCCAGGATACGGACCCGTACATGACCGTAGGCGTCACAGTTCCATTGAAAAGACGGAGTTTGCTGTGTAGTGGGTATCGTTTGTTGGTGAGTTCGTCACGGAGCTGGTTGAACCGGCGCCATCCAGATGCTATTCTGTTGTTGAGTTCAGCGTGGTGGTACTGTTTGTCGTGAAGCGTGAGCTTGCGACCGAGGTATTTGGTTGTTTGGTCTGCGCATAGAATTTCGAGGTCGTCGCCGTCAACGCTGGTGTGTGTGATGGTCCGTCCTTCACACTGCTGAGGCTGGTAAGGATTTTGGTTATGTCTGGGTGTAGTGCAAGCCCGCACTTTCCGGCTTCTCTCTTCAGATCCCGAAGGATCACCTTCAATTGTCGTAAGTTGGGTGCAAGGAGAAGCGCGTCATTTGCAAACCGTAGATTGGTAAGTCGTGTATGCCTGCCGTGCCCCAGTTTGATGCCAAAGCCTTTAGTTACGTTCCCAAGAAGGCTTGACCTGTCGGAAAACGTGCTCGAGCACCGCGTTGAAGAGGTAAGCATTGAGCGGGTCGCCTTGCTTAACCCCGCGCTGTATGCTGAATTCCTTGCTGCTGACGTCTGTCTTGACCGTGGCGGTCTGATCCTGATAAAATTTCTGCAACAAGGAAATGTATGAGTCTGGCACGTTCTGTTGTCGAAGTGCGTTCCAAAGGCTCTGATGGTCGACGCAGTCAAAAGCCTTCTTAAAGTCTATTGCAGCGGCCCATAAAGGGAGTTGCCACTCATAAGACTGTTCGTGCACTAGCGTCTCGGTGAAGAGGTGGTCTTCTGTGCAAAACCCGTTTTCGGAATCCAGCTTGGTCAGGTGATTGTTCAGTCTCGAAATGCGCCTCCAGTCGGTTGCATAATAATCGAGACATCAGTTTGTATAGCAGTGGGGTGATGGCGGTTGGTCTGTAATTGTGGGGTAGTTGCGGGTCGCCAGACTTGTAGATGACATTGATTGTTGTGCGCCTCCATTGTTCAGGGGGTTCTCGCCCAGGCGTTATGATGTCGTTGAACAGCTTCAGCAAGTGTGATTCGATGACGTCTCCCCCGGCCTTGAGCAGCTCCGCGGTGATACCAGCAGTGTCTTTACATTTGCCGTTTTTGAGTTGCGTAATTGCGTGGTGCAATTCTTCTAGAGTAAACTGTGGGATCCCGTGGTGCGCATGATGTCGTGCATTGTTGTGTGCGCCGTGCGGCTGAGCGTCTGTAGGCTCGTCGGTCTCTGCGCAACGTCTGTACAACTGTTTGTAGAAGTCGGCGAAGATGTCTGCAATGCCTTGGCGGTCCGTCTCGCTGTCCCCGTCGTTCGTTGCCATGCTCGGTATCATGTCTTTACTTCTGCTAGATTTGATGCCAGATATCTTTTTGAGATTTCGGAAGCTGCGTAAAATTTCATTCAATTCAGAGTGCCGTTGAGCTCGCTTGATAAGCCGGTGTTGTCGCATGATGCTTTTGCTGAGGGATTTTCTGGCGGTTGCGTCGAAGTGCGGTGTGTTCCTGCGCTGCTTGATGAGTGTCCGTAGGAGTCCGATGACTTCGTCGTCTTCGTCTTTGTCGTATGTCTGTTGTTGTTGGTGTTGTTGCTGCTCTTCCTGGAACTCTTTGTATGCTGCTGCTATCGCTTGTTCGGTGTGTGCGTATGTGTCGCTCAGGTCGTACAATGCACCGTCGCCTATCAGAGTTGTCGCAAGTGACGCTGGAAATCTAGGTCGTCTTGTCGAGGTGGATGATGGCGCGTTTGCTTGTGTCTTCGTCTCTTCCGTCGCGGTGGGCGGTGCTTGGTGTTGTCCACGGCAAGTCGGAGGTGCACGGCTTGGTGATCAGAGCCGAGGTCGGGAGTGGGCGATGCAAACGCATCAAGTATAAGATGCCGCGCACGTTGATCAACAAGGATGTAGTCGATCTGGGTTTGCGTGTTCTTCGAGCCGGGGCGCGTGTAAGTGAACACATGCTGCGGGCGTTTGCAAAACATAGTGTTTGCGATGCTGACTTTGCGCGTGCACGCCCAAGACCGTAGCCAGGCACCACGTTGATTACACCCACTCTGGCCGTAGTTGCCGATAGTTCGTTTCTCTGCGTCGTGGGTGCAGTCATCGTCTATGTTGTCTTTCCGTCTTCCCACTCGCGCGTTAAAGTCGCCTGTCAGTATGAACGTTCTATTCCTCTTCGTGGCGTCGGCGTGGATTGCCGAAATCATATCGTAGATTATTTGTACGTGCTGGTCCCCATATCCACCGTGCGGAAAATATGCCGTGGTGATCCGGAGTTGGTATTGTGGTAGGTTTATGTCGATGTAGGCGAGCCGCTCCTTAACAGCACTGAAACTCTTGACGTGTTGGGCGTGTCGTGCGTGCACCAAGAAACCGACACCTCTCGTTGGATGCTCATGCCCGGCAGCTGCAAACACATGTCCACCAAGCTTGGTAATCCACATCTCTCGCGTCGAAGTGCGCCATGTTTCGTTGAGTGCCACAATGTCCCAATGTATGTCTGTGAGCTCGCATATGAGTAAATCGATGGCCACGTCTTGGTGAGGCTCCTGGCGTTTTTGTAGATTATCGTCAGTGCTTCGTCGAAGTGGTTGGTTGGAGAAGCAGTCGTCTTCTCTGTCTGGTCATCGACGCTTGAGCACGCCATCGTTGATGCAGGTTTTGCCGCGCCATGCTGTGTGATTGCGGCCAGTCGTTGTTGAAGGCGTTGGTGGTGCATGCATGCCGGCAGGTCTCCCTCGGTGTTGCTGTATCCTCCCCGCCCCCCACCAGCGCTGCTTTTGAATTGCTGCTCCTGTTGAGGAAGCTGTTTTGCGATCTGACGAGGTATATGTGGATAGTCGGATGCTGGACGCGGGAGGTCGAAGTTTCGCGCTGATGGATGGTGGAGGTCGACAGGTGGAGGTGGAGGTGGAAAGTCGGATGCTGAAGGCCTGAGATCGAAGTTTTGCGCTGGTGGATGGTGGAGGTCGACATGTGGAGGTGGAGGTGGAAAGTCGGATGCTGGACGCTGGAGGTCGAAGTTTTACATTGGTGGACCGTGGAAGTCAACAGGTGGAGGTGGACGTGGAGAGTCGGATGTTGGACGCTGGAGGTCGAAGTTTTGCGTTGGTGGACAGTGGAGGTCGACAGGTGGAGGTGGAGTTGGAGAGTCGGATGTTGGACGCTGGAGGTCGAAATTTTGCGCTGGTGGATGCTGGAGGTCGACAGGTGGAGGTGGAGGTGGAAAGTCGGATGCTGGACGCTGGAGGTCGAAGTTTTACATTGGTGGACCGTGGAAGTCAACAGGTGGAGGTGTAGGTAGGGAGTCGGATGCTGGACGGGAGGTCGGCATTTTGCGCTGGTGGACGGTGGAGGTCGACAGGTGGAGGAGGAAGTGGAGAGTCGGATGCTGAACGTTGGAGGTCGAAATTTTGCGCTGGTGGATGCTGGAGGTCGACAAGTGGAGGTGGAAGTGGAAGGTCGGATGTTAGACGCTGGAGGTCGAAGTTTTTAGTTGGTGGATGGTGCAAGTGCAAGTGGAGATAAAGTTTGATGCTGGACGCTGGAAGTCGAAATTTTGCGCTGGTGGACGGTGGAGGTCGACAAGTGGAGGTGGACGTTGAGAGTCGGATACTGGACGTTGGAGGTCGAAGTTTTGCGTTGGTGGACAATGGAGGTCGACAAGTGGAGGTGGAAGTGGAGAGTGGGATACTGGACGTTTGAGGTCGAAATTTTGCGCTGGTGGATGCTGGAGGTCGACAGGTGGAGGTGGAGATGGAAAGTCGGATGCTGGACGCTGAAGGTCGAAATTTTGCGCTGATGGATATTGGAGGTCATGCTGGACGCTGGAGGTCGCAATTTTGCGCTGGTGGATGCTGGAGGTCGACAAGTGCAGGTGGAGATGGAAAATTGGATGTTGGACGCTGGAAGTTGAATTTTTTCGTTGGGGGATGATGGAGGTCGACAAGTGCAAGTGGAGGTGGAAAGTCACGCGCAAGAGGTTGGAGGTCAAGGTGCTGGATTGGTTGACGCTGGAGATCGATCTGAGGAGGTTGATGTGGAATGGGTGGGGGTGGAGGTGGAAAGGAGGACATTGGAGTGGGAAAAACTGATTGATGCTGGAAAAACCGGAAAAGCATGAGAAAGATAATGTGTAGCCGTTTATCCACGTAAACACTCCGACCCCGCGCAGATAGAAAACGAATGTGTGCATGTCGATCTCGAGCTTCTTACGGTAATTGTAACTTTGCCTTTATCCAGAACCGCTTATGCGAAAAAGAAACGAGGAGAAATGTATCGGGGTGAAAATTAGAACGTATACACTGGAGGTGGATGTCGAAAAATGGAGGTTTAGAGCTGGGCGTGGGGGGAATCGATACGTGTAGAATTTAGAAACTGAAGTAAAAAGAAAACGCTTGAGCTTGTAACGGCATGTAAATATTCTGTGTCGGTATATCAGTCGATATGGCTCAAGCATTACGGGTGGCTGCTCGTGTCCGCCGTGGATCTTGGGTAGGTCCTTTAGGTTGTCCTTTCGCACTGCCTTTCAAGTTCTTGGTTCTTGGAGGCACGCTGGGCAATATTATCGCACGTATTGGTCAACTCGATTAACGTGTCATTTTTGCGTAAATCTTCTGAATCGGTCCATTCGATATTGCTCCTTTCGCAGATGACCATGCCATCTTTTATCTTCACGTTGAATACAAATTCCCCGCCCATTGTGATCATGTATGTGTGTTCCGTGACATCATTACGTATTGGATATGTTACGCTCATGGTGTTTTTCAGCAAATATTTGACGCCAAAATAATAGGTGCGTACGGCCCATATTATGGTGGACGATCACTTATAGCTCAAATGTGTTCGTTGTTTTTGCTGAGTCTGATTTTTCGAAGTTGGTTGACCACAAAATTTCGATCATCAATCAATGCTCGCAAATTCAATGAATGCTCCCTCCTCCTCCTCCTCCTCCTCCTCCTCCTCCTCCTCCTCCTCCTCCTCCACCTCCCTCCTCCTCGCCCATTCCCCCATCAGCTCCCTCCTCCTCGCCCCGTCCCTCTCGTCCTCTCCTCCTCCCTTCTCCCACCTCCTCCTCCTCCTCCTCCTCCTCCTCCTCCTTCTCCTCCTACTCCTCCACCCTCCATTCTCCTCCCTCCCTCCTCTTTCCCTCCCCCTCTTCCCTGCATCTCCTCCTCCTTCTCCTCCTCCTCCTCCTCCTCCTCCTGCTCCTCCTCCTCCTCCACAATTACTCAATATGAATACTACTCTCCCTCTTCCCCTGATGACGTCTTGGGAGTAGCCGCCCTTCCCCCACGTATTGTTTTTTACACACAGGTTTCCCCGGAGTTGGGTTTCCGCCTGCATTTTTTCCAAATGCTGCTCTCGCTGAGGCGCCGGCCTCATTTTCGGGCCCCGCTCGTTCCGAATCGTGCTCCCGCTGCAGCGTGGGTCTCATTTTCGGATCGGTGTTTTGCCTCCGTCGTTCAGGATGGCGTTCTCGCCCCAGCGCGGGCCTCTTTCTCGCGCGCCCATCCGCCCGCCACCACCGCGCCGCACCCCGCCCCGCCCACCCACTTCCACCCACCAACGCACGCACGCACGCACGCACGCGCGCACCGCCACCACCACCCACTACCCCACCCACCACCACCACGCTACACCGCGTCACACCACATCACACGCGCGTGCACACAGACACACACGCACGCACGCACGCACGCACGCACGCACGCACGCACGCACGCACGCACGCACGCACGCACACACACACACACACACACACACACACACACCACACCACACACACACACACACACACACACACACACACACCACACACACACGCACACACACACACACACACGCACACACCACACACCACCCCACCACCGCCACCACCACCACCGCCATCACGCACGCACGCACCTGGCCCACCACCAAACACCAAGACGCCACACCACGTCACACCACAGCACACGCGCACACACGCACACACACACACACACACCACCACCACCACCACCACCACCACCACCACCACCACCACCACCACACCACAACCACAACCACAACCACAACCACAACCACGCACACACGCACGCACGCACGCGCACCACCACCCACTACGCACGCGCGCGCGGAGCCACAGGTCCGCTACGGCACGCGTCCGCGGATAGAGAAAATCAGCGCCATGGTAAGGGATGGGAGGGAGGGATAGGACGTCAGATATGACGCAAGCGCACATAGCTTGTCCTACCCCCCTCCTCTGCCTCCTTCTCTTCTCCTCCTCTTCTCCTCCTCCTCCTCCTCCTCCTCCTCCTCCTACTCCTCCTCCTCCTACCCCCCTCCTCTGCCTTCTCCTCTTCTCCTCCTTGTCCTCCTCCTCCTCCTACTCCTTCTCCTCGTCCTCCTCCTCCTCCTCCTCCTCCTCCTCATTATCATGCTTAGCATTATCCTCCTTTTCGTCATCCGCACCAGCTTCGGCATCAGCATCAGCATCACTATCATCATATTTATGAACAGCACTACCATTACCATCAGCATCACCGCCACCATAACCATCATCCATATCATCACCACCATACCATCATCATGATGGTAATCAGCATCATCATCATCATCATCATCAGCAGCAGCAGCAGCAGCAACAGCATCATCGTCATCAGCATCACCATCATCACCACCATCATCATCAGCAGCAGCATCATCATCATCACCATCATCGTCATTAACAGCAGCAGCAGCAGCATCCTCATCATGATCATCATCACCATGATCATCAGCAGCATCATCAGCACCACCATCACCATGGTCAGCCGTACCAGCATCACGACCGCCCTGACCATCATCGCCATCATCACCACCACCATCATTATCATTAGCATAATCCTCGTCATCACCAGCACCACTATCACCATCATCATCACCGTCATCATCCGCAGCATCATCATTCTTATCATCACCATCATCATACTCATCATCAGCAGCATCAGCATCAGCATCATCACCACCACCACCACCATCGACATTATCGTCATCGCCATCGTCATCGACATCATCATCGTCATCGTCATCCTCATGCTTCTGCTCCCTTCCTCTCTCTCTCCCTCCCTTCCTCTCTCCCTCCCTTCCTCTCTCACTTCCTGCCTTCCCTCTCCCTCTTCCTCCTCTCCCCCACCTCCCCCTTTTCCCCAACATCCCACCTCCCCAGCACGCCCCCGCCAAATCTGGCACCGCTCTCTTGGGCGCTGCCGCCCTTGGGCCCGAGGCCGGCCCGACTACCCCGTGCCAGGGCAGCCAGGAGCGCCAGGAGCCGTTCTGTACGCAGGCCTCGGCCCTGCCATCCAGGCGACAAATTCGAACCATGCAGCATCGCCGGCGTGTCCTCGCAGACAGCAGGAGCAAGAAGTTCTCCAGTCGAGCACCGTCCTTTCACGAATCAGTGCAGTGCAGCTGTGTTGCCCAGCAGGAGCAATCTAATGAAGTGCATTTGAAGCGCTATTCGAAGGCGGCCCCGCTGTTGTTCAGGGCACCTGGAGGGCAATGGAACCTCCCTGGTGTCCCCACGGGGCCTCAGAGTAGTGCCTGCTGTGTCCATTTCCTCGAGTCTGTGTCACGACTAGTGCGCTTGCAAGCAAAAAGCCGCATCGTCACCGTCAGATTGATTCTTCACTCTTTGCGTACCCCCACCAGCTTGCTTGGCCACCTGGCAGCCCCCAGCAGCTCCTGCAGCCTCAGCCCTCGGCGCAGCCCAGCTTCACCCGGCGATAACCCTGCAGCCGCCTGTGCGCGCGCTAGGTCAATTAGTTCTGCTCGTAGCCCGGGCTGACTTGTGACGCCGCCAGCTCCTTCGCCTGCGGTTGCGACAAACAATCCCCACCAGCACATTCAGAAACCCTGCCCATGAGAGTTGACGGGGAAAGGGAGGACGAGACACATGTAGTGAATCAAAGCAGGCAACCAGGGTGAACAGAGAGATCTCTGGAGCAAGGGGGTGGCCGTGGAGGACCTCTAAGGGCCATCCCTGGGGCGAGGGAAGGAGGAGGAGGAGGAGGAGGAGGAGGAGGAGGAGGAAGCCGACGACGACGGGGAAGAGGAGGAAAAGGAAAAGGAAGACGATGAGGGCAAGGACGATGACGAGGAGAAGGGGGAGGAGGAGGAGGAGGAGGAGGAGGAGGAGGAGGAGGAGGAGGAGGAGGAGGAGGACAACGGTGACGAGAGCAGAGCCCTCAGAGTCGCCCCTTGGAGCCCTCATGGGACGTTTCTGTGGGATCTTGGGGTCCTCTTGGGGCTCTTGCGGGAGGCATCGAGGCCCTCTTAGGGCCTTCTTGAAGCCCTCTTGGAGCCCTCCTGGGGGTCCCTTGGGGGTTCCTTGGGAGCCCCCGAGGGCCTCTTGGGGTCATCTTGGCGGTCACCGATCAAAGGTTGGGGTCGCACGGTCCCGTTGGGTCAAGGGGCCAACGCGGGATCATAACAGCCCCGCTGGGTCCCGAGGATTCCCCGGAAGGTTCCCGAGAGGGGTTGCACGACATGGCCGCCAACAGAGGCGCGTGACTGCCGCAGTTTGGTAACGCTACAACATGGATGCATATGTTCTGATAGTTGGAAACAGCCGGCACGTAATTTCCCGCGCCGTAACCGCTTGCTTGCAGCATGTGCATTATTGAAGTTTCGCGCATCCCCATCAGCCAATCCAGACTCGATCGGAGGCTGTCTTGAGGCCTCTTGGAGGCTATCTTGAGCCATGCTCGACCTCCTGGGGCCATCTCGAGGGTAGGAGTAGGAGGAGGAGGAGGAGGAGGAGGAGGAGGAGGAGGAAAACGACAGAAGGAGGAGGAGGGGGATTTCCAAGAGTCCCGCAATCACGTAGTGAAAAACAGGCTTGAAAGCTCAGACTGTTGGGAACAAATGCCTCGAAATTCGGTCGAGGTATTCACGTCGAGTCTCCACGATCCTGGGACGGCGCGGTTGTCCGAGGCTGAGCTGGACCTGGCCGAAGAGAGCACAGCATGTACAGTACTAGGCCCCTGGACCAACGGTAAGGCGTGTGAGGGATGAGCCCAACCTCCTGCGAAGTGTAAGACTCGTCTTGTAGGAACTCGGGGTAATCTACCAGACGCATGGCAGAGTGGGAAGCATTGTGTGGTTTACCCATTCGGACAGGGTAGCCTTTGCCGCCGAGACCTTACACACGCTACACGACCTCCCGCGTTCGGCCAGGGCGTGCGAAGTTGCGAAACGTGCGCACATTATGGGAGGAGGGGGAGGAGGAGGAGGAGGAGGAGGAGGAGGAAGGTCAGCTACCTGAGCTTCGACCTCAGTCGTGACCTGACAGGCGTTTGTTGAATCCAGACCTGCACGGAGCAACCATCTGCGAACAAGATTTGGTTTTCGCTTCCATTGAGTTGGCACGGAATATATCTGTTTGGGGACGACGGATTTTCTTCGCGTCTTCTTGTGCGAGTCTACTATGGAATTGCCTTGCATGAGCCAAGTGGTCAGCCCCGAGCGACTAGCCCCTCGTCCTCAAGATGACATGACACGTTCATGATACTGGATCGCGAACTTGCCTAACCAGAAGCTCCCCAGTCGAGCGCCACAACTCGGAGCTCTGAAGGCTTGGGAAAAAACATCCACGGACGACCACAGCACAATCTGTTACGTACGCTAACACTCTCACGGACAATCCGCGATGGCCAATTCGAAGGCTTGGAGCTCCCCGCGGTGTGCACCCTGAGAGGGGCCAGCAAGAGGACTAAACCGATAGGGTTCTAAGAACAGAGGTGCGAAAGATATGATAACGCGATGGCGGATCCAACGCGGCGAAGCTTGTGGGTGTCGAGACCTCCGAACACATCTCCGAAAACCACCAGAGGCTCCGTCTGTAGGTGAAGGTGGATGCCAGCATCTTTCGAAGATGACAGATACAGGATGACAGAAGAAAGCCGTCCTCGAACATGTCGGGCTCGCTGTTAGAGGAAGTTTTAAAATATAGTTGGCTGTGATAGGCCAACTTCGCAATTGAAGTTCTTCCAGCCAGACCGCAACCCACTGCGAAATACAAGTTCTGGGCAGGGACGTGCCTGGATCAGCCAGGCGTGTGTTGGCAGCGCTCGCTCGTTTGGCAATGCTCGCGCTGGGCCGAAGCACGTGGAAGATTAGAGGCCAGAGGCAACACGGGGTGGCGAATCAATATCACATCTACCCCAGGTTTGTATCGGATTGCATTCCGGATTGGTATTGGCATGCCTGTGCCCCAGATCAGTATACAGTAATTTCCACACACATGTATGTATATGTGTGTATATATGGATCATGTTGTACCGAGGAAGTTTCGATATTTTTACCGGCGTCCTCGTACTATCTTTCAAACTATAGCGAACTTACTAGCGCCGAAGTTTGACATTCGTACTCAAGGCTACGGAACAATACCAAGTTTACAGCGACATTACACGTGGAGCTTCACAACTTAATGGTTGATCATTGTGTGGAATCGGAAAAAGGTATATCGTACCAAGGCCAATCGGTAAATAATCAATACGCAATCCAAACGTGCTCGCCCACATTCCGCTTACATTGTTTTTGGGGCTTGTGTATCCAAAACAGATGGTGGGTCTCCGGCAAGAAAATTTTGGGTTGTTTGCCCGTTTGAAAGTTGATTATAGTTTTGATTTGTTTGAGTTCGGAATGTTTGGTTTTGATGGTTTGGGGGCCGATCGGTTTTTTGGTGTTTTGCGCTTCTCCCCTCTACGCTGCTACCCCGACATTTCGAAACGCTTTTGCGCTAAGATTGCGCCACCATTCGATGAGGAATGTGCTTTTTGGACGGCTAGTTTGCGACACGTTGTCGTTGGGGTCGACAACCTTTTCTTGAAGGGGCAAGTCTTGAAAAAACAAGTCCAACCACAAATAGAGGGGCGGGGCGAGGCGAGGCGAGGCGAGGCGAGGCGCGCCTGAGTCCGCCGGGGGGCGGGGCCTGGAAGGCCGGCGCGGGCGGGCCGGGGCCCTCAATCACAGATGTGGGAGTTGTGGTCAATGCTGTGTGTGTCGTAGGAATGTTTGCTCCAAATTGTTCTACTGGTCGCTGTCTTGTGCTACTGTATACCATCTTCCGCTGCCAGGTTCGAGAAGCATCTTCGCTGTCAAAAACTGCGTGATATCGTCTTCCCACCGCTTCCTCTGACGCCCGTGCCTGCGGACTGCTTGCCGGTGGTCGTGGATGTCTGGCTCCCACGTCGCAGCAAGTCGGCTCCATCTGTCGCACGGTTGGTTTGCAACTCGCCCAGCCCGCCGCCATTTCCGTCGAAAGTACACCGTAGTCCACTCATCCACGCGGGCCCGTTTTGCTATATCCGCGGCAGTGTGCGTAGCTCTGCTGATAAAGACTTCCCATGGTTCGAGGTCGAAGTCGTCGTCGCCACCGTCCGTATGAAACTCGTCGTCGTCGTCGAAATTCGTCCTGTGTTCGCTTCCGTCGTATGCGTGCGTTCCTGCGTCGATGTTGCCGGTGTTGTCGGTAGGGGCGTCGTTGCGAAATGCTCGGCGTCGCGGGGTGTTCACGATGAGTCGCAGCATCCGTCTTTGAGTGCGCGTCAGGGTTTGGAGCATGTCCTTGGTCATCGTCCAGGATACGGACCCGTACATGACCGTAGGCGTCACAGTTCCATTGAAAAGACGGAGTTTGCTGTGTAGTGGGTATCGTTTGTTGGTGAGTTCGTCACGGAGCTGGTTGAACCGGCGCCATCCAGATGCTATTCTGTTGTTGAGTTCAGCGTGGTGGTACTGTTTGTCGTGAAGCGTGAGCTTGCGACCGAGGTATTTGGTTGTTTGGTCTGCGCATAGAATTTCGAGGTCGTCGCCGTCAACGCTGGTGTGTGTGATGGTCCGTCCTTCACACTGCTGAGGCTGGTAAGGATTTTGGTTATGTCTGGGTGTAGTGCAAGCCCGCACTTTCCGGCTTCTCTCTTCAGATCCCGAAGGATCACCTTCAATTGTCGTAAGTTGGGTGCAAGGAGAAGCGCGTCATTTGCAAACCGTAGATTGGTAAGTCGTGTATGCCTGCCGTGCCCCAGTTTGATGCCAAAGCCTTTAGTTACGTTCCCAAGAAGGCTTGACCTGTCGGAAAACGTGCTCGAGCACCGCGTTGAAGAGGTAAGCATTGAGCGGGTCGCCTTGCTTAACCCCGCGCTGTATGCTGAATTCCTTGCTGCTGACGTCTGTCTTGACCGTGGCGGTCTGATCCTGATAAAATTTCTGCAACAAGGAAATGTATGAGTCTGGCACGTTCTGTTGTCGAAGTGCGTTCCAAAGGCTCTGATGGTCGACGCAGTCAAAAGCCTTCTTAAAGTCTATTGCAGCGGCCCATAAAGGGAGTTGCCACTCATAAGACTGTTCGTGCACTAGCGTCTCGGTGAAGAGGTGGTCTTCTGTGCAAAACCCGTTTTCGGAATCCAGCTTGGTCAGGTGATTGTTCAGTCTCGAAATGCGCCTCCAGTCGGTTGCATAATAATCGAGACATCAGTTTGTATAGCAGTGGGGTGATGGCGGTTGGTCTGTAATTGTGGGGTAGTTGCGGGTCGCCAGACTTGTAGATGACATTGATTGTTGTGCGCCTCCATTGTTCAGGGGGTTCTCGCCCAGGCGTTATGATGTCGTTGAACAGCTTCAGCAAGTGTGATTCGATGACGTCTCCCCCGGCCTTGAGCAGCTCCGCGGTGATACCAGCAGTGTCTTTACATTTGCCGTTTTTGAGTTGCGTAATTGCGTGGTGCAATTCTTCTAGAGTAAACTGTGGGATCCCGTGGTGCGCATGATGTCGTGCATTGTTGTGTGCGCCGTGCGGCTGAGCGTCTGTAGGCTCGTCGGTCTCTGCGCAACGTCTGTACAACTGTTTGTAGAAGTCGGCGAAGATGTCTGCAATGCCTTGGCGGTCCGTCTCGCTGTCCCCGTCGTTCGTTGCCATGCTCGGTATCATGTCTTTACTTCTGCTAGATTTGATGCCAGATATCTTTTTGAGATTTCGGAAGCTGCGTAAAATTTCATTCAATTCAGAGTGCCGTTGAGCTCGCTTGATAAGCCGGTGTTGTCGCATGATGCTTTTTTTTTTTTTTTTTTTTTTTTTTTTTTTTTTTTTTTTTTTTTTTTTTTTTTATTTTTTTTTTTCTTTTTTTGTTTTTTTTTTTTTTTTTTTTTTTTTTTTTTTTTTTTTTTTTTTTTTTTTTTTTTTTTTTTTTTTTTTTTTTTTTTTTTTTTTTTTTTTTTTTTTTTGTTTTTTTTTTTTTTTTTTTTTTTTTTTTTTATTTTTTTTTTTTTTTTTTTTTTTTTTTTTTTTTTTTTTTTTTTTGCTGAGGGATTTTCTGGCGGTTGCGTCGAAGTGCGGTGTGTTCCTGCGCTGCTTGATGAGTGTCCGTAGGAGTCCGATGACTTCGTCGTCTTCGTCTTTGTCGTATGTCTGTTGTTGTTGGTGTTGTTGCTGCTCTTCCTGGAACTCTTTGTATGCTGCTGCTATCGCTTGTTCGGTGTGTGCGTATGTGTCGCTCAGGTCGTACAATGCACCGTCGCCTATCAGAGTTGTCGCAAGTGACGCTGGAAATCTAGGTCGTCTTGTCGAGGTGGATGATGGCGCGTTTGCTTGTGTCTTCGTCTCTTCCGTCGCGGTGGGCGGTGCTTGGTGTTGTCCACGGCAAGTCGGAGGTGCACGGCTTGGTGATCAGAGCCGAGGTCGGGAGTGGGCGATGCAAACGCATCAAGTATAAGATGCCGCGCACGTTGATCAACAAGGATGTAGTCGATCTGGGTTTGCGTGTTCTTCGAGCCGGGGCGCGTGTAAGTGAACACATGCTGCGGGCGTTTGCAAAACATAGTGTTTGCGATGCTGACTTTGCGCGTGCACGCCCAAGACCGTAGCCAGGCACCACGTTGATTACACCCACTCTGGCCGTAGTTGCCGATAGTTCGTTTCTCTGCGTCGTGGGTGCAGTCATCGTCTATGTTGTCTTTCCGTCTTCCCACTCGCGCGTTAAAGTCGCCTGTCAGTATGAACGTTCTATTCCTCTTCGTGGCGTCGGCGTGGATTGCCGAAATCATATCGTAGATTATTTGTACGTGCTGGTCCCCATATCCACCGTGCGGAAAATATGCCGTGGTGATCCGGAGTTGGTATTGTGGTAGGTTTATGTCGATGTAGGCGAGCCGCTCCTTAACAGCACTGAAACTCTTGACGTGTTGGGCGTGTCGTGCGTGCACCAAGAAACCGACACCTCTCGTTGGATGCTCATGCCCGGCAGCTGCAAACACATGTCCACCAAGCTTGGTAATCCACATCTCTCGCGTCGAAGTGCGCCATGTTTCGTTGAGTGCCACAATGTCCCAATGTATGTCTGTGAGCTCGCATATGAGTAAATCGATGGCCACGTCTTGGTGAGGCTCCTGGCGTTTTTGTAGATTATCGTCAGTGCTTCGTCGAAGTGGTTGGTTGGAGAAGCAGTCGTCTTCTCTGTCTGGTCATCGACGCTTGAGCACGCCATCGTTGATGCAGGTTTTGCCGCGCCATGCTGTGTGATTGCGGCCAGTCGTTGTTGAAGGCGTTGGTGGTGCATGCATGCCGGCAGGTCTCCCTCGGTGTTGCTGTATCCTCCCCGCCCCCCACCAGCGCTGCTTTTGAATTGCTGCTCCTGTTGAGGAAGCTGTTTTGCGATCTGACGAGGTATATGTGGATAGTCGGATGCTGGACGCGGGAGGTCGAAGTTTCGCGCTGATGGATGGTGGAGGTCGACAGGTGGAGGTGGAGGTGGAAAGTCGGATGCTGAAGGCCTGAGATCGAAGTTTTGCGCTGGTGGATGGTGGAGGTCGACATGTGGAGGTGGAGGTGGAAAGTCGGATGCTGGACGCTGGAGGTCGAAGTTTTACATTGGTGGACCGTGGAAGTCAACAGGTGGAGGTGGACGTGGAGAGTCGGATGTTGGACGCTGGAGGTCGAAGTTTTGCGTTGGTGGACAGTGGAGGTCGACAGGTGGAGGTGGAGTTGGAGAGTCGGATGTTGGACGCTGGAGGTCGAAATTTTGCGCTGGTGGATGCTGGAGGTCGACAGGTGGAGGTGGAGGTGGAAAGTCGGATGCTGGACGCTGGAGGTCGAAGTTTTACATTGGTGGACCGTGGAAGTCAACAGGTGGAGGTGTAGGTAGGGAGTCGGATGCTGGACGGGAGGTCGGCATTTTGCGCTGGTGGACGGTGGAGGTCGACAGGTGGAGGAGGAAGTGGAGAGTCGGATGCTGAACGTTGGAGGTCGAAATTTTGCGCTGGTGGATGCTGGAGGTCGACAAGTGGAGGTGGAAGTGGAAGGTCGGATGTTAGACGCTGGAGG
>CAUYUJ010002684.1:0-42500 GCA_963575745.1 Prorocentrum cordatum
GGGGACGATGACAACGAACAGCAGCAACAACAACAATCATTTTACCCTCATGTGTGATGTTTCCACACGAAGTGTGCGATCATCATGATAACCATCCCCATCATGGGGGACTAATGTTCTATAGCGGGGTCCGTTATTCCCCTTCCCAGATATCCCGCCCAATGAGGACTTGCAAGCACCTCCTCCGAGGAATTTCAACATATCACGCCTCGAAAACGCATGCCCGCGCCTTGCTGCGCCGATGCGAGACAGCCAGGGGCGCCCCAGCCAAGGGTAAAGCACAAGGAAGTGTCGAGCGACAGGACTGCCTTGGTGGGGAGGGGGGCTGTCGGCGGCGAGGCAAGGACCTGGTCCTGAATAGAAAGGGAGGAAGTCTCGAGCATGGCCGCTGTTGTTGCTGGGAGCGGCGCCAATGCTGAAGAGAGTAGGGCGCTAGTTCAGCGTAAAACAAAACGAAGTCTCGAGCGGGAACGCTGGTTTTGTTGGGACGGCGGTTGTCGGCGGCGAGGAGAAACACCGTTTTGAGTAAGAAGGGAGGAAGTCTCGAGCGGGAACGCTGGTTTTGTTGGGACGGCGGTTGTCGGCGGCGAGGAGAAACACCGCCTTGAGCAGCAAGGGAGGAAGTCTCGAGCGGGAACGCTGGTTTTGTTGGGACGGTGGTTGTCGGCGGCGAGGAGAAACACCGCCTTGAGTCAGAAGGGAGGAAGTCTCGAGCGGGAGCCGTGGTTTTGTCGAGACGGGGGCTGTCTGCGGCGAGGAACAGCACCGTCCTGAGGAACAAGGGAGGAAAGCTCGAGACGGAGAGTTGTTCTTGCTGGGAGTGGCGCCAATTCAAAACAGAGCATCCAGCGTAAATCGGGAGGACGTCTCGGGCGGGAGCGCTGGTGTTGGCGGGACGGCGGTTTTCGGCGGCGAGGAGGAGCACTGCCCTGAGTAAAAAAGGGAGAAAGTCTCGAGCGGTAGCGTTGTTGTTGCTGGGGGCGGCGCCGATGAGAGAAAGAGTAGCGCGCCAGTCCAAGGTAAAACGGGAGGAAGTCTCGAGCGGTAGCGCTGCAGTGGTTCTGTTGGGACGGCGGCTCTCGGCGGCGAGCAAGAGCACCGGCCCTGAGTACAAAAGGAGGAAGAAAGAGGAAGTCTCGAGCGGGAGCGTTGTTGTTGTTGGGGGACCGGTTTTGGCGCCACCCCAAACCGCTCGAGCGTGAGCCTCATTTTCAATGAAAATGTAGTCGGCGCCGAGGCGACAGTGTCAAAGCGCCTGGGGGGGTCCAGCAATAGTAATTGTTTCATTATCAACATTCAACGCGACAAGGAGAATCCTCACCACGGATCCCCATTTCAGCCACGCACCCAGGGACAATGAATGACCGTTCGGCTACATCACCCTGATATACACATCTGCACATATATACATACTTATGCATATAGGTAGACAGACTTGTATACGTGTATGCACATACACTTATACATATATGTATACGTGAATGGGTGTATATACACATGTGTGTATATGTATACATGTTTGTGTAGATGTGTGCGTGATATATACATATCTATATGTATATGTGTATGTATCGTAGCCTTCGGTCCATCCCGCAACCATGCCTGTGCTGTGATTCGGAGGCCTCTTGGCTTCATAGCAGGGTATCTTGGGATTTCCCTAGGGGGACTCGTGGAAGGATCACGGGGGGGCGTCTTGGAGGGGCTCTCTTCGATACTTCTGGGGCCGCGTTGGGGGCCTCCTGTGCCGTCTTGGGGCCCTCATTGGGCGTCAGGGGGCCCTCCTGGCAGCTCCCTGGGAAGTCCTTGGGCGCTATTGGAGTCTCGCTGGACCGTCTTGAAATTTTGAAAAAGGCGCAAGCAAAAAGCATTCGAACGCATGCAGAGCATCCTTGGAGCTTTTGGGGTCTCATTGTCCGTCATGGGGCCATTTTGGGGCGTCGGGGGGCAAGCATGGGGCGACATGGGGCCCTCTTGGAGGGTCTGCTTGCTATTTTTGGGCCCCCGTTTGGGGGGCATCCTGGCTTCCAAAAGACGTGCGCGACACACCCGACGACCGCCCAAACAGTCCCCACCCAAACAGTCCCCGCCCCGCCGGAAATCGGCGGTCCGGTCCCTCGCGGACCTAGAATCTTGGCCGCAGCAGCAGCAACACAAATGTGAGTTCTGGAGCTATCTACTTCGTGGCAGGAACACAGTATTGGACACATGTACGTATATATCAATATCCATTGATACACGCACAAGCATACTTGTATTACACATGCATAAATCCGTAACCGTGTACATGTATACATATATACACATACATTCACATCTGTGTGTGTGTTTAAAGGTGCTATACTTGATTAATGGGCCCAGTACTGCTATAATGACGACAGTTGTGCGTACGCCATGTGGTAATCATGCTGACCCCAGGGTACGATCGCATTGGCCTCTCTGCTCCTTGACGCTCCCGTTGGCCCGCTGAGGTTAGATGTGCCTTGCTCCATGGACTGCCACCAGGGCTCCTGCAGGACTGAGACCTCATATCTTATGCTTGCCGCGCTTTCACGCGATGGCGTACCAAGCCTCAGGGCAGACGCGTGGATTCAAGCACGGAGAACGAGGTGCAACATCATGAGGGAAGCAGCGCGCGAGACTGCGGAGGCCAAGCGGGGCATGCTGCAGGGAGCAACGGGGAGCGACGGCAGCCTCAGGAGGAGGATCGGGAGAGCGGGCCGTCGAGGGGCCCGACGTTGGGCCTGGTGGACGGCCCCTCTTGTCGCCTCGACGTTGCTGCTGAGAAGCCCCTATCCCGCCCCCGTTCCCCAAACTTCGAAGAAGAAACCTTCCACGAGCTGGCAGCTAACACCCGCACGCATACGTCCCTTAAGATTATTGGGGGGAGTTCTTGGCGGGGCTATGGCTGCGTGCTGCCGGACGGGGGCCACCGCTCGAACGGGACCCCCCCGATACCTACAGCGCGTTCGTCGCCTTGCCCTTCCCCATTCCTCCTCCCTCTAGGTTTGAGTATGCGTTGTTCGGAGGTGGACAGACCTCCTACCCTGACACGTCGATTCAGGAATTTGCCGTTTTCGGTTCGCGAGAGGGCGTCGCGGCCGTCATTTGTGCGGGTCCAGGTCGTTCGATTTCGGCCCTGGGCCGTTATTGCTAAGGGGAGGTTTACCAAGGGGAGGTTTGTCCACCGCCGAGCTATTCGTTGATCCACCATTTGCGCAAACGTAAACTTTCGGAGTTCCGCGCGGATTTCTCGCATCGGCGTCGGCCCCCCTTGGCGGCGCCTTCGGCGGCGCCCTCGGCGTGCTCCGAGCGCCAAGGGGAGGAGGGGCCAGCGCCGACCCACGAAGTCCGCGCGGAGCGCCGAGAGCGTATGTGCATGGCGTGCCTCCTTTTGAAATGGAAGAGGAGGAGCAGGAGGAGGAGGAGGAGGAGGAGGAGGAGGAGGAGGAGGGGGAGGAGGGAGGAGGGGAGGAAGGAAGGAGGAGGGAGGGGGGAGGAGGAGGGGGAGGAGGAGGAGGAGGAAAGGAGGAGGAAGACGAGGAGGAACCAGATTGCGAGAGCCTCCGTGGCGGGAGCCGCCAGCAAGCATGCCCCCCACCACCCCGCCCTCGCGCGCGCCCCTGCCCCTCCCCCACCCCGCCCCCGCCACCCGCACCCCGCGTCACCTGCCCGCCCCTCCCTCCTCCTCCTCTCCTCCTCCTCCTCCTCCTCCTCCTCCTCCTCCTCCTCCTCCCCCCTCCCTCCTCCTCCTCCCCCTCCTCCTCCTCCTACTCATCCTCCACCCCCTCCCCTCCTCCTCCTCCTCCTCCTCCTCCTCCTCCTCCTCCTCCTCCTCCTCCTCCTCCTCCTCCTCCTCCCGCCAAGCCCGGCGATAGCCCGGACACAGGGACGACGGCTGGCATCGGGGCTCAGAGGACGGGCGTCCATGCAAACGGGGGTCAATCAAATCGCCGGATGTTGCAGGATCCTGCAAGGCCCGTGCTGCACTGACCCGGGATTGAAGTGCAGGATCTCGCAGGATCCTGCAGGCTTTTGTCGGCTCTTGCAGAACCTGACTGGCCCGGGTCTGGATTGACCCGGGCCAGTAGATGCCCGATGGTGGTCCAGAGCTGGGGCCAGGGGGGCGCATTCCCCCGGGCTTCCTCTCCCCTCCTCGCCCCCTCGCGCTTCCTCTGCCCCGCCTCCGAATGCGCTGGGTGGAGAGAACCGCGCTCGAGCCTTCGGCGCCCCCCCCTCCCTCCCGCCAAGCCCGTGCCCGCAGTGGGCTGCTGCGGGAGGCGGCCCCTTGAGAAGCCCCCCAGGGTGTCCAGAAGCACCCCGCCCCAGGTGTTGAGGCTTCTGTGAGGTCGCGCCCGGAGCGTGGGCCGGTTGGACTGCCCGGGCGTCGGGGCTGGCGGAACCCCGCGGGCAGGATCAGCGGCGCCGTGGGTGGTTGCATGTCGCACCATGCAAGCGTGACGACTGCACCAGGGAGAAACCCCAATCAGCGGATGGTTTGATCGATAAGGAGAGCGACCAGGAACCCAGGAACCCGGAGTCCACCGAAATCGGCCCGTAACCAATGACCAGGGACCCGGTAACCCGGATGTGGGAACCTGGGAACCCCGCCGGCCACCAAAATCGGCTGGTTTTTTTCGCCAAATCATTCAGTTTCCGCTAGGACCGCTTCAGTGCAAGCATTGATTGAGGAAGTACAGATGCTGGCTTTCTTTCGCTTGCTGCCGCGTCCCTTCTACTGCCCGCGCGAACGACGTGCTGCTGCGCGCAATCCGTTTCTGCTCCAGACATGTTCGTGTCGTGAAGACGTCACGACTGACGGTTTTTATGGAAAGGGCGTAGGCCCAGGATTCTCTTTTATTAGGTAATTCCCCCTGGTGCCAACTTCTGTAGGGCCGGCGAATTTCCGCTCGATGAAAAACGAGGTCAAGTCCAATTCGGCGTGAAATAAATGCGTTTCGCGCGTGCCCGCTCGACCCACCACCTCGGATCCTCGATAAATAACGGGGTCCGCGGACCCTTTTTTCTCATCAAAAAACAAAATGGAGTCGAATTTGGCGCGGCAAGTGCGTTTCGTGCGTGCCCGCTCGAGAAAAGTCGACCCCCACCTCGGATCCTCGAGAAATAACAGGGTCCGCGGACCCCCGTCTTCCTCTGATAAAAAGCTAGGTAAAGTCCAGCGCGGCGCGGAAAGCGTGAAAATGTTGAGGTGTTGCGTGCCCGCTCGAGGATGGTGCGCCCCACGCGCAACACAGATCGAGGATGTCTCGAGCGAGACGCTTGTTTTGCAAAACTTGAGGGACCTGGGCGCCCCAGCATACCCCAGGAGGCCCCGGGAGCGCGGACGCGGCGTAAAATCTACGAGGGATCGTGGCGTTTGGAGTTCTGTTCCCCCCCGGTTTGACCAGAATTCAGAGGGTCGCTCGCTTTTTTCCGATCGTTTAATTTCTCTCGATTTGAAGTCATGCGGGTGCGAACTCGCTCGATATGAATTCGCTCGGGTTGAAATGCTTGTTTTTACGTGCCCAGGTCTTGAGGATGTCTCGAGCGAGACGCTTGGTCTCACGCCTCCAGGTTGCCCAGGCAGAGGTCCAGCGCCAGGATTTGTTGAGGATGCCTCGAGCGAGACGCTTGGCTCCACGCGTCCTGGTCGCCCAGGCGGATGTCTAGCATGAGGATGTGTTGAGGAAGTCTCGATCGAGATGCTTGTTTGCACGTGTCCAGGTTGCCCAGGCGGATGCCTAGCATGAGGATGTGTTGAGAATGTCTCGGGAGATACGCTTGTTTTCACGTGTCCAGGTCGCCCAGGCGGATGTCTAGAATGAGGAGGTGTTGAAAACGTCTCGAGCGAAACGCTTGTTTTCACGTGCCCAGGTCACCCAGGCGGACGTCTCACATGAAGATGTGTTGAGGATGTCTCGAGCGAACCACTTGTTTTCACGTGTCCAGTTCGCCCAGGCGGATGTCTAGCATGAGGAAGTTTTGAGGATGTGTTGAGCGAAACGCTTGTTTCCACGTATCCAGGTCGCTCAGGCGGATGTCTAGCATGAGGATTTTGACAGGATGGGTTGAGCGAAACGCTTGTCCCCAGCACGTTCCGTAGCGCGTCCCCTTGGCACGTCCCGCGGTGCGACCCCATGGCACGTCGCTTGGCGCGTCCCTTGAGACGTTCCGCGGCGCGTCCTCCTGGCACTCCCCCTATCAATTAGCTCTGGGGCAGCTATTATGTGTCCAGGGAGCTCGAGCTTAAGATCCAAGGTCAGTTCGGTCAGGACTCGGATGCAAAGGAGGACTCGATCCACAACGCTATAGAGCACAATGGCGGCATGGCACATCGCAATTCAGCACGGATCAGCACAGCACAGACTTCGGCACGGTAGATCAAGATCGATACACGCAGCATTGCAACTTGGCACGCTCCTTGGCGCGTTCCATGGGGCGTCCCTTTGCGAGTCCCCCTGGCACGTCGCGTGGCGCGTCCCCTGGCACATCCCGTGGTTCATCCGTTGGCACGTTCCGTAGCGCGTCCCCTTGGCACGTCCCGCGGTGCGACCCCATGGCACGTCCCCTGGCACGTCTCTTGGCGCGTCCCTTGAGACGTTCCGCGGCGCGTCCTCCTGGCACTCCCCCTATCAATTAGCTCTGGGGCAGCTACTATTGGCTCAGGGAGCTCGAGTTTAAGATCCAGGTCAGTTCGGTCAGGACTCGGATGCAAAGGAGGACTCGATCCACAACGCTATAGAGCACAATGGCGGCATGGCACATCGCAATTCAGCACGGATCAGCACAGCACAGACTTCGGCACGGTAGATCAAGATCGATACACGCAGCATTGCAACTTGGCAGGGTACATCAAGATCGATACACTCAGCATTGCATTTGCCCGTCACCCAATCAGGTGTCTTTGAAAACGCTGCCATGCGTTACATTTCTATCTTCCTATCCGGGTTCGTGGGTCGATCATGTTGCGACGCGAGCAGGTTTGGACCGCTGTCGCTCTCCCCCACTGGAGTGCGCGAGATGCTCGACTCGATGCCTCAGCCCTCGGCTCAGCACGATCGGCGGCAGCAGCAGCAGCAGCGCAGAGAGAGAGAGAGAGAGAGAGGGAGAGCTAAACGATATCTTTCTGTATGGGCTGGGCTCACACTCTGGGACCATCTCCCATCTCTCTAGGCAGTGTGTCGGCGGCGAGGGCGAGCCCAGGA
Source organism: Prorocentrum cordatum (assembly GCA_963575745.1). Classification (NCBI taxonomy): domain Eukaryota; class Dinophyceae; order Prorocentrales; family Prorocentraceae; genus Prorocentrum; species Prorocentrum cordatum. The sequence continues at coordinate 7,203 of CAUYUJ010002684.1, forward strand.
GAAGCAGAGGGGGCGGGCATTCTCAGAAGTCTCGGGAGGCCTCCGGCCTTCTGAGAAGTTGTCTGAGCTTCCTCCGAAGACAGGGGCGGCATCCGAGAAGGCCGGAGGGCTTCTGAGAAGCCCCGCCGCCTTCTGAGAAGGCCTGCCCCCCTCTCCCCCCCCAGGCTCGCCGCCAAGTGGAGAGCCCGTGCCTGGAGATCCGCGCGCCGCGATCTGCTCCCGGCCCCCTTTGGGCGCGCGCCCCGCGGAGGACGCAGAAGGCGTGCGAGCGGCCGCGGGAGGTCCCCGACCGGACCGAGGAGGCCTGGCGACAGGCCCCGGCCGCTCGGTCTCTCAGCCCGCGGGGCCGGCCGGGGCCGGGCGGGGGGCTGCAGGTCCGGAGGCTTAAGTGGCGCGGCGACGCCGGGCGGCTCCGTCGGCTGCACGTTCTTAAGAGCGAGCCTGCGGCGGAGGGGCCCCTGGCAGCCGGCCCGGGGCACGAGAGCGAGGTCGGTGCGGGGAGGGTGCCCTGGCGTTCTTCGTGGGTGCCGGATGCTCCCGTGCCTCCTGGGGAGGGTGCCCCTGGACGTGCTGCTCGTGTCGGCCGACGGAGGGCTCCGGAAGAGTTTTCTCCTGTCCCAGGTCCGCCGGACTGTACGCGTAAGAGTGGCCCTTCGCCGGAGGGACCCTCTGCTGCGGGGCACACCGGGGTCTCCAGCTGGCTGGATCCGGTGCGGCAGCAGCGGCGTTGGCGCTCGGGGTCGGGCTCTCCGCGGCCCTCGAGAGGAGGAGAAGGACGGGGAGGAGGAGGAGGAGGAGGAGGAGGAGGAGGAGGAGGAGGAGGAGGAGGAGGAGGAGGAGAGGAGGAGGAGGAGGAGGGAGGGGGGAGAGGGAGAGGGGAGGGGGGGAGGAGGAGGAGGAGTGGAGGAGGAGGAGAGAAGAGGAGGAGGAGGAGGGAGGAGGGAGGAGGAGGGGAGGAGGAGGAGGAGGAGGAGGAAGGAGGAGGAAGGAGGAGGAGAGGAGGAGGAGGGAGAGAGGAGCAGGAGGAGGAGGAGGAGGAGGAGGAGGGGGGGGAGGAGGGGGAGGAGGAGGAGGAGGAGGAGGAGGAGGAGGAGGAGGAGAGGAGGAGGAGGAGGAGGAGGACGACGACGATAGGGAGTCTCGCCCCAGAGGTCGCTCTTGCCTATGGGGTCACTCGTACGTGTAGCCGACTTTGACGATGCGTCATCGTTGAGCTGGCCTGCCAGATGGGGTCGGAGGCGATGGCGTCGGAGGATCGCGCCGCATCGCCGACGCATCGGCGATGCGGCTCGATGCGGACTCCGATTTTTCCCACGCCGACGTCGCCGTCGCATCGCCGATGTCGACGATAAATCGCCGATGCGTCGCCGATGCGGCGCGCTCCTTTGACCCCATCTAGGAGGCCTCTACGAGCGGCCTCTGCAAGGTTGAGAGGCGCAGGGGGTACTCTTTGCTGAGCGGCCCCTTCAAAAGTTTACGGGCGCGCAAGGCTTAGGGTTGATGCGCTGGCTTCAACGTTGGAGGGCGGAGGCATGCTCTGCCTCGTTAATTGTGACCGGACTTGTAGGACAGGGATTTCTAGGACAGGGCTTCGTCTTACAGAGGAGTAGCAAGAATATCGACCGCGCGCAGACAGGTCCCCCTGGCAGTCCCCGCCGGCCTCAACGGGTCTCCCGAGATCCTGGCGTCTTGAGTTTTTTCGAGCTGGGCGTTTTCGCACGGTGTTGGGCGCCGGGACACGCACAGATCGATCCAGCTCGAAACATCAGAAAGATAGGATCCTAGCTTCTGGGCGTGACTTTCCGCGTGCGGCACTCTTTCCGCTGTATAGACGACAAGTTTCACACGTCCGCGGTTGTTTCGGGGATTCGGCGCAGGACTCCTTTCGCCGCACCCGTGGCGGCTCCGGCGATGCCCCTGGGGCACCGAGCGCGTCAAGGAAGGTTGTCGAGTGGGGTGCAGTTCCGACCCAAGAAAACCAGGCGTGTGCCAAAACGTCTCTGATTATTGCGAAGGCCTTACGGCTGGTGCTTCCGACCCTGAGAACGACGAAGATGAAAACGAGTGGGGGGGGCAGGGAGAGGAGGATGAGTGGGATGTGGAGGAAGGGTGGAGGAGGTGGATGAGGGAGGATGAGGGGGGAGAAGGATGTGGAGGAGAAGCACGAGGAGGAGAAAAGGGCAGAGGAGAGCAGGATGAGGGGGAGCAGAGGGGGGGGGAGGAGGAGGAGGAGGAGGAGGAGGAGGAGGAGGAGGAGGAGGAGGAGGAGGAGGATGAGGAGGAAGAGGAAGAGGAGGCCAGAGGCTTTCTTGGGACAGCCTGGGGCTCTCTTGAGGCTGTCTTGGGCCGTCCATGGCTCCTCTTGCGCCGTCTCGAGGCACTCTTGGAGGCCTTCTTCGGGGCCTCTTGGGGGCTTCTTGGGGCTGAGAGCTCGAAATGTCAGTTCGGGTCCCACGTCTGGGCACTCTCCTGCAGCCGTCTTGGGGGCCTCCTGGGCCGTCTGGGCGGCGTCTTGGGCCGTCTTGGGGCCCTCTTCGGCCGTGAGGGGATCCTCTTGGGGGCCTCTTGGGCCGTCTCGGGGCGATCTTGGGGGCCTCTTGGGCCGTCTTAGCGCGTCGGGAAGCGGAAGAGGCAAGACCGCCAAAATCTTTCAAAAACGTATGGGACATCCATGAGTTTGCCTCTTGGGGCTCTCGTGGGAAAGCTCCTGGAGGCCTCTTGGGGCGCTTTGCAGGCCTCTTGGGCCGTCTGGGGGCCGTCAAGGCGTCTTGGACAGATCGTTCGGCGATTCGGGGTTTCTCATGAACTGTCTTTGGACTTCTTGGGGCACTCTTGGCCCGTCTTGGGGCTTTTGGGGGCTCTGGGACTCCCGGGGTATCTGACCCCCCCCCCCAGCCCCCCCCCCCCGGCGGGGGAGGGATCGAAGGGAAGGGGCTTCCCTTCGACTCAATTACGACGTTGCTCGACTTCGATTTGGCTGGCGCGCTGAGGAGGTCCCTGGGAAAGGGGGGAGCTTCGACGAGCCCAGGGAAAGGGGGGAGGCAGGGAAAGGGGGCGACAGAGACGACGACCAACGAATGACGGAGATGACGACTTGAACGGACAAGCCCCTCACACACGCCGACAGGGTCGGCGGATTTCATCTTGTTGCTCTTTGGAATTGTTCGACACGTGTTCGCGCTTTTGCGTCAAGGACTGATGCGAGCATCCGCAAAACTCGACATTGGGTTCAGCTCCCTCCGATTGCAGGCGAAGCAGGAGGTCTGCGGCGCCACAAATTCGTCGGCCAGGGCAGCCGCATCATGGTCACTGAAGCCAGTAGCGAGACGACGCACCGCGGAGCGAGCGCGTCCAAGTTGTCCCAACGCGCCCTGCAGAGAGCACAAACATTGAGGGCCCCCCCCCCAGGTACACCTTAGGCGATGCTTAAGAAAGCTTAAGTTTTCGGCCAGAGTCTCGATTATTCTTAATGTTTCCATGTAAATCCTAAGATGTTCATAGAAATTCTGGGTTTTTAGTAAATTTCTGAGACTGTGAATTTCTTGACCCATGATTTCTTAAGCATTTCGCAGGGTGTAGACACAGTCAGGACCCCAAGACTCCGAGCCGCTGCCTGGCCGGCACCCCGTGCCTCCTGACTCGTGAGGCGGGTCCTCTGCGCGCTGAGGACGAGGACGAACCAAGGAGGAGGATTCAGTCGGGCCTGTCCCTCTACAGGAGGAATATGCAAAAACAGTCAAACACATTGAATAGTCAGGGGACGATGTTTCGAGCATTATTTGACCATGTTGGAATATTTTGTTTGACCATTTTTATTCTTCGTGTAAAATCCCCCTGTAGGGGCACACGCCCGACCTAAGAGGAGGAGGAGGGGCAGGACCGGGGAGAGATGGCTCGGCAAGCTTGCTGTCCTGTCCCCCGTGCAGGTGGCGCTGGCCGACCGGATGAAGCACGCGTACGCCCGGCCTCGGTTCATGCCGACGGCGGGGCTCCCGGGGGGAGGAGGAGGAGGAGGAGGAGGAGGAGGAGGAGGAGGAGGAGGAGGAGGAGGAGGAGGAGGAGGAGGAGGAGGAGGAGGAGGAGGAGGAGGAGGAGGAGGAGGGAGGCTCAGCGAGAACACGCACAGTCCGCTCGCTGGAAGCAGGCATCGAACGAAGGAGAGGTCCACGCGGACTCCGTGGACTTTGTGCGGGGGGGGGGGCTGCGCACGCAGTCGCAGTCGTAGCGAGTGTCCCCAGCTGTCTGTGGACTTTGCCGTGTGTTCTGCAGAGCGGGGGGACGGTACAGTTTCGTGCACTCGGAAGTTCGGGGGGGGGGGAGGGCGAACCCGCGGGGAAGGCGAGGGGGGGCGAGCGGGTCGCTTTGCCCTCCGTTGCCGTCGCCGGATCGTTCGGCCCCCCTCCCGCGGGCGCAGGCGTCTCAAGCCCACGAGGGCGACGCTTCCAATGGAAGTGCTTTGCGCCCTCGGAGGTTCGGGGGGCCCCCAAACCCATGGGGAGGAAGAGGGGGGCCAAACAGGTCACTTTCCCCCCCGCTGCCGCTGCCGAATCGATCGTTCCCCGCTCCTTGTCCTGCTGGCGCGGGTCTCCCCCGAACCCCCGAGGGCAACGCTTCCAATGGCAGCGTTTCGCGCCCTCAGGGTCTCGGTGGCGGGGGGGGCTAACCCATGGGGGGAAAGGCGGGCCGAACGAGTCACCGTGCCCTCCGCCGCCGCCGCCGAGTCGCTCGGCCCCCGCTTCCTTGCCTGCGGCGCGGGTATCCCCAAGCCACCGAGATTTTCAATGGAAGCGCTTCGTGCCCTCGGAAGCTCACGGGGAGGGGGCGAATCCATGGGGGGCGGGGGGGTGGATGAACGGTCACTTTGTCCTCCGCTGCCGCCGCCGAATCCTTCGGTCTCAGGCTCCTCCCTTGCGGGCGCGGTGTTCCCTAAACCTCCGAGGGCGACGCTTCCAGTTGAAGCGTCTCTTGCCCTCAGGGTTTCGGGGGGCCCCTGAGCCCGTGGAGGAGGAGGAGGAGGAGGAGGAGGAGGAGGAGGAGCTCCTAGGAGGAGGAGGAGGAGGAGGAGGAGGAGGAGGAGGAGGAGGAGGAGTAGGAGGAGGAGGAGGAGGAGGAGGAGGAGGGGGCCCCGAGCCCGTGGAGGGGGAGGGCGGCCGAGCGAGTCACCGTGCCCTCCGCCGCCGCCGCCGAGCCGTTCGGCCCCCGCGTTCCGTCCTGCCGCCGCCGGGTCGCTTTGCCCCCCTTCTCCTGCTGAGTGCATGTGGAAACAAGCGTATAACTCAGGAGGGGAAAAAACACACAGACACAATTCATCGTCGATTTCCACCCCAAAAAGTTGGAAACTATTGGAAGTGGGGGGGAAGACGGAAACCCAGAACATATTAGAACATATGGGGAATCCTGTTATTTGTGTGTATTTATTTGTGTGCCCCAGGGCCCCTTCAATAACATGCGAAGCCATTCAGCTGGAGGCTGTGATCAACGCGTGTCCCGTAGAAGTCGCGTTGAAAACACACGGGAAATTTGACACAGCGGCGGAAGGCAGTGGTCGGGGCGCTTCTTTGCACTCTCCAGATGGGGAAAATAGTGGGTATTACATATTTACGCGGGAGGCTGGAGTCAGCGAGGTTCTTACGGCTGTCACATGTTAAAACGGGTAGACTCGTATATATTGTTGTTGGATGCTGGTCGCAGCTCGTTTTGTGCCGTTTGCGCACATGAAGCTTGCCTTCTGGTTCCATTTCGCATGTGAATCTTGTATATGTGCACGATCGAAATATACATGCAAGTTGCCGTGTTTTCAGACTTGTGCTCGCACTTCGTTTTGGTTGTTGTGCTGCTCTTTGATGCACTTCTCACGGCTCTCACACGCTAAAGCCACGTAGCACGAAGCTTCACGTAAGTGTCTGACGAAACAGTCAGGCTCTCAAGCGCCAGCCCTAAAAATCCATTGAAATTGACAACCGTTGAGATTTTCAACACAAGAAGTTCTGTCTGTCAGAACGCTATTAGTACCAATTCCGACCGGGGCACGCGTGTTGCCTCCCAGAGTGAATGTCGATTCTTCGGGTGGTCATTTGGCTTCGGAGTCATTTTGAAATGGTGTACACATAGTCATATTGTCGGTGACGAGAGGAGAGAAGGGGAACCTGGTTCGAACCTTCCTCCGCCCTTGCCTTGGGGAGGGGTGGTTCGAGAACCCGGTGTGCAGCCCCACCCGTCCGTTTTGCAAGCGTTTCCCATATTTGTTTGGGGGCGGTTCCGGCGCGGTTTTGGGGGTTCTCGCCTTTTCGGCCTCCCGATGCTGCAAGACGGCCCAGGAGGCTCCCAAGGTCGCCCCAAGACGGCCGACGAAGAGGCCCCCACGCCGGTCCCAAGATGGCCTAAGAGGGCCTCAGGGCGGCCCAGGAGGCTTCCAAGACGGCCCAAGAGGGCCTCAAGACAGCTCTGCTCCGAGGAGAAGCCCAGGCGGGGGATCCGACCGAACTGTTCGGTCTGCCTCCTCCTCCTCCTCCTCCTCCTCCTCCTCCTCCTCCTCCTCCTCCTCCCCCTCCCTCCTCCCCCTCCCTCCTCCCTCCTCCCTCCTCCCTCCTCCCTCCTCAAGAGGCATCCCAGGAGGCCCCCAGAAGCTGCCAGAGGCCCCCAGGAGAACCCCAAGAGGTCTCCGAGAGGCGCCGCAGAGGCCGCACTTCGACCCCGAACAGGCACCGGAACGGGCCCCAAGGCTTCGCGGAATGGCCTTTAAGTCGGGCCCATCCCTCTACAGGAGGAATATTCGGAAACAGTTAAGAACTAGTCATGGGACGATGTTTCGAGTATTTTTTCAACATGTTCGAATATCGTTTGACAATTTTTTAAAATCTGTTCGACCACATTCCCCCTGTAGGAGGACATGCCCGAGCAAACTGCTTCAAGGAAGTCCCCGAGAGACCTGCCACGGGATCCGAACGAACTCTCCACGTACTTCCATGAGGATGCCCAGACGCCTCCAGGATAGCTTCAAGTTCGCTCCAGAGGCTCACAAGACGGCTCCAAAACGACCCGGGATGGCCTGAAGACGGCCTTGGAGGCCGCCGAGATGGTCCAAGATGGCCCCAAGATGGGCGCAAGGGTCCCCAAGACGCTTCCGCGACGCCCCCAGGCGGCTCCCACTAGAGCCGTGCGAAGGGCTTGCCGCGATGGGTTGAGAGACGCCGTGCGTACTCTGTCCCTGGCACCGTTCGCGGAGCTCCGGGGGGGGCACGCTCCGTGTGAGGGGCGCGTCACCCTCGGTGGCGCGCCGTCCTCCACAGGCGCAGAGCAGCAGGTTTCACATTGGTTCTGTAAGGTGTTCTTGCTCTCGGATTCTCGGGCTCGGGGAGGGACGCTGAGGACGAGGAGGGAAGGGGAGCGAAGGATGAAGATGACTCGAGAGGAGGAGGAGGAGAGAGGTGAAGGAGGTGAAGGAACACAAGGAGGGACATGTTGAAGAGAGCTGGAAGACAGGAACGAGGAGGAGGAGGAGGTGGTGAAACAACAGGGATTCTCTTCAGGGAGACGCCGTCGATGAGGAGGATGAGTACAGGATGATGGGGATAGATAAAACGGGAAAACGGAGGAGGGGAAGGGGACTGCAGTAGGCCAGAGATGATGACGGCGATGACGTTTATGTTGACGATGTTTATGCCGACGGCGCCGAATCAGATGTTGATGATGCGGATGATGATGATGCTGCTGATGATGATGATGATGATGATGTTGATGATGCGCATGATGATGATGTTGCTGATGATGTTGATGTTGATGTTGATGGTGATGGTGATGATGCTGATGATGTATATGAGGATGATGCTGATGCTGATGATGATGATGACGATGTTGCTGATGATGATGCTGATACTGATGATGTGGGTGAAAGTGACGCTGATGGGGATGACGCTGTGTGATGCTGATGGTTAACATGACCATGATGATCACTATGAAGATGATGGGGGGGTCAAGATGGTCATGATGACGATGATGATGATCCTAGCTAGAACTTGAGCGCGCGAAGCGCGCGCGATGGTTTTAGTGTGTGCACATCCGTAAGTATCTATGATCGGTGTGATTGCTGCAGCACGTATGGTGCGTTCCTTGTGCGGTACTACTGGGCACCAACGGCACTCACCATGGAGAACAAAAATAGCGGCAGGGCGCCCATGCTGTGCCTCCAAGGTGAGTTGCAGGGTATCACATTTCGGGCACTCGCGGCGCTCACGGGTACCCACGAGCCGAAAAACCGCCCAAAGGGCGCGAGGTGATCCGCGATTCGCGATTATTCGTCCTCATTCTCCTCGTCTTCCTTGTTCCCCTTGGGGTGGGCAGCGCAAGCGCGCGCTCCGCGAAGTGTGACCCCAACAAAGAAGTTCTAGCGCAAGCTTTTCCCAGAACAGAACGACCGCAGTTCGGTGGCCCGACAGTTGTCAGGCGGATTCGTCGTGCACGGTCCGAGCTTGAAGAATTGCCGTTCACTTTCGCGGCGCCCGCTCGATTCATGAGTGCAGCTTGGAATACGACGTACAAGTATTAAAAAAAGTGTTATTCTTCGTTGTGCGTCTTATTTTCGAAATGTCTGGTACGTTGGTACTCCCCGTTCACGTGGACGTGTCCTCCAGCAAGAGGCGGCAAGGGTAAGTCGAGGCACTACAGCCCCGAAACCATCTGAGTTGAGGGCTTCGGCTGCCGGGGGGAGCCAGGCAGGCTTACAATCTTCGACAACATTAACCTCACAAGTTGATGACGAGCCGATGCTGTCCACGCTTTTCGTGGGTGGCTGCGGCGCCGATCGGAGAGATCCGCGCGGACCTCCGAAAGTGAGTGTGTGTGTGCCATTTGTTGTTGTTCTTTGTGTTACCATTGCTTCGTAGGATTATTCTTATTTCATGGTTTTTCTTGTGTGCATTCCTTCATCGACTGATGGTGCTCATGGTTGCTCACGTTCTGAAGGCTCTCGTCGCCCTCTGCTGCCGGCCCCCCTTGCAGATTGCTGCCACGGCCACGTTTGGTTGGCAGGTTGGTCTGCGTTCTTGCCTGCCTTCCGCTGCGAAATACACGCCGGTCGTTGAAAGTATGTATCTTTGGATTCCCAGATCCCCATCTTCTTCAAGCGCCTTCCTACTTCAAGAATCGACATGCTGTTGCTGTGTTTTTCTATTCCTCTGGGAGGGCCCGGACACAATCCACTTCATCAGCCTTCCCACTTCATGCTTCTACCTACTTCTTCCGACCGACGTGTACTTATCCCGACCCCTGTCCGGGGGAGACATCTCGCAGGTTGCGCCCCGTTTGTTCGGAGGCGCGAGTGCGCCCTTGGCTCAAACGCTGACGCACCTCGTTTGGACAGGCTGCAACTCGCCAATCTAATTGTTTGTTTGCTTGGAGCTACGGCTCGTCATTCTGCTGGGGGGCGCGGAGCAGGAACGGTTGCGCCCCGGCGCGATTGCGGGCATGGCGGGCGACGTGGAACGAGTTCGGGGGTAGTCATTTACATATGTTTTTTCCGTTGTTTTGCCTCGCGAGAGGCTTCCTGGGGGCGCGCCAAGGCGCGACGTGTCTCGACGTGTGGGCGTTCAGAGGCATGTGGGGTCCAGGGGTTCTATGGCTTGGGGATAACTTTGTTAGTTCCCTCGGGTCTGACATAGTTATCCCCAAACCGTTTTGGACATCAGCTCGAGGGTGAGTTCAGACAATTTGGGAGGTCCCCATCTCGGCGGCTTTCCCCTGGAAGATTGCTGCGCGGGCTGATCTCCCCCCGTTGGACTAGCCTGATCGCTAATGTTATGTGATCTTCGCCTGTGCGGTAACTGTTCCAAAGTTCGGCGAACGAGTCCTTTGGCCCAATGCGTCTGTCAGTTGTTTGCAACGCGCGCGCCAATGAATTGTCTTTTGGATTAAGCGATCTCGCGTTGCCAGATTTCGGCTGCAATATTGATGGAACGGCTTTGCCCTCGTAGTGTAAAGCAGTGTTACCCGCGGCGGGCGACAAGCAACTCTGGACAACGGTAGGGGGTAATAATTTCACCACGCATGCCTGGCCGGCTGGCAAGTCTGCTGATTGACCTGTTGCCAAACTCAAAATTCAGAATAGAGAAAGGTACCCTATACCTCCACACTGCGCTCGTTTTCCCCTTTTTGGGCCCGGGCGGCCCTCGTCGCCGCGGCTGGATTCGCCTCGAAATGCTCGTCGGAACGCACCCCGGGAGAGGTCCGGGGAGCAGCGGTATCGGTGCCTCCTGCTCCCTCCAGAGGTTGGGATTGGCGGTGGCCTCGCGAGCGCGCTCCCGCTGCAAGTTGAGAGGGTTCGAGGCTTACACAGATCACAGTACAGCAACTGCAGGTGCTTCCGCTCTGGAGGTGTTCTGGTGCGACCGCCGTGGATTGGCTTCGTGGGCCTCGGGAGCGCCAGCGCGCAGCAAGTTTCGGTGGGCTACGGCTTCGAAGACGCAAGCTTGTCATACTCTGGGAGGGGGTGTGGCCGCGTGAGCGCGAGCCTGGCGTAATTTACATTGGAGTGTGGCTTTGGGAGCGCGAGCCGTGCGTAATTTACCAGGATGTGTGGCTTCGGGAGCGCCACGGCGTCGCAATTGACGAGGGTTTGCGGCTTCGGGAGCGCAGGCTAGTAGTAATTTAGGAAGGGGTGTTGCCTCTGGAGCGCGAACCTGTCGTGATTGACAAGGGCCTGTTGCCTAGTGGGCGCGAAGGCGCAACATAATGTTTACGAGGGGGAGTGTGGCTTTGGCAGCGCAAGCATGGCGTAATATTTACGAGGGGGTGAGGTCTGGGAGTACGAACATGCCGCAATTTACCTTGGTTTGTGGTTCGGGGAGCGCGATGCTGGCGTAATTCACCAGGTGCTATTGCTTCGTGGGCGCAAGCCTGGGTAGTTTGCAAGGGATTGATTTTGGGAGCTGGAATCTGGTTTCCTAACATTAATATGTCCCAGGGCATCCCCAGAAGTTCTGAGTATGTGCCTTTTGGGGAGGAACCAGATAATGTTCGGGGTCCCCCCTCGCGCGGATTTCAATCATTACAACGGTGGTACCAACACAAAAATACATCTATAGCTAAAACTTGGGAGTTGAAACTGATGCAGGGAACATAACCACCTGCGCCTCGCAGCCTGTTGGCCCCCAAGGTGGCTGGCGGAGCATCAGTTGTCTTCTTCTGCTCCCTGAGATCCTTGAGATCCGACGTCGCGAGTAAAAATGCAACATCGCAAACCATCGCTGTCAGAGCCCTGGACCCCATCTTTCGGCGCCACCTTCCGACCCAGATCGGTCCGTGAGGATCCGTGAGGGTCCGAAGCTGGGCGAAACCGCCGGGCTCGAAGAGATCGAGCCGCCAGGACCTTCCTGGACGCCCGAAATGGGTACGGAAAGAATGGGTACGATGCCCAGCAGCAGTTCCTGTTCATTTTGGACAGGGCTCGCTGTCCGCGCCGCAGCGGCCTGTGTCCATTTGAGACAGAAGGCCGCCTGCCCAACAGCGGCCGCTGTTGGTTTGGGACAACACTTGTTGTTGGGCATCGGACCCATTCTTTCGGTACCCATTTCGGGCGGGCAGGTCCCTCCCCCATCTCCTCTCAGATTCGGGCAGGGCCCCCTCCCCCGTCGCATTCGGCGCTCCGGCGAGCAACGGAGCTGCCCCTCCGCCGACGGCTCGGCGGCCGGGCCCGGGAGGCCCCGCTGTGCTCCAAGCAGGCAGGCCCCCGTCCAGGCACGAAGGGTCGTGCATCCATGCAACTGCGCAGGGGCCCCGCCGTCTTCCCCAGCGGCAGGGATGGCGACCCCCAGGCTCCCTAGGCTCCCTTGGCAACCAGACTAACCCCCTCCGCCCCCGAAGATGGGCGCCCCTGGGCGCCCCGGACCACCCATCTTCCCTCGACACGCTTCTCCTAGGCTACATTATCCACGCTGCTTCGCAGGTTTGTCCTAGGCTGTTTCCTCACGCGCAGTTGAATGTGTGGCGACGGGCTGAGGGAGGGCGAAGTGAGGTCAGGGATCCCTGACCTCACTTCACCTCGCCTGACCTGCCTCCCGAGGCCGGGGGCGAGCGGCGCCTGCCCGCGCCCCGGGGCGGCCGGGGCGGAGGTGACCCTGTCTGGCCCACCTCGCCAGAGAAGGACCTCCGCGCCCGCGCGCGCGCGCGCCCCTCTTCCTCTCAGAGGCGACTGTTGGGGCGAGCAGCCCAGGGGAGAACAATACATGTATCCAGGGGCGCCGATGGTCCATGCCTTCGGCGAGGCTCCCGGGCGAGAGCGTGTAATGCCCGCCCCTCTTCCTCCTCCTCCTCCTCCTTTTCCTCGTCCTCCTGTCTCTTTCTCCTCCTTTTCTCCTCCTCCTCCTCCTCCTTCTCCTCCGCCTGGGCACAGATCCAGAGCGGACGGAATCCGTCCACTTCGGGCGGGAGCCATGCGGGTGGCGCATTTCGATACCACTTCCGCCACCGCAGGCTCGTCAGCAGCTGGGCTCGACACGGCATGACACTGTGTCGAGCACAGCAGGCAAGGCCTCACAACGTTGCGTGAGGAGACGACCCAGCCGATGGCTAGGCGAAGCATGGACAGGAGCACCGACCGCCACGGTCGGCATGCTCAACATACGAAGATCCAAGGCGCGCTTCCACGCGCCATCTAGCTTGAATTCACCACATCGCAGGCGATCGAGGATTTGCCTGCGGTCTTTCGAGAGCCTGAGGGGCTTACATTCTGCAGCTAGTGACACCACGCGGGAGGTGGTGAACGAAGCACAGGACATGCAGCAGAAGACAGGCTTAGAATCAACAAGAAAAGTCCCCACGTGATGAGCTCTAGACCCAGCATCACGCAGCGAGACCTGTGCGGCGAGGATCCTCTGCTCAAGGGTGGGGGGCTCTGGCTTGACAATGATTAGGGAGGGGGTTGCTGAGGTGCTAGGGCGCTGGCGATGCAAGCAATCAACAGAAGCAGCCGACTCACCTGCTCTCGCAATCCACCTCCCCGTCAGTCCCACCATTTTCCTCTGCGTGTTGAGCAGCTTCGAAAAATCAGGTGGCACACGCAATTCACGAGCACGCTTCTTAGCCGCCAGGTCGGCAGCATCATTCCCAAGCTTGTCCCTGAGAGAGAAACGCCCAGAGTCGACACCAACATCAGCCACATGTGCTTTCACCTTCCTTACTTCTGGCGAATCTCCTCCCCAGTCATCGATTTTCAGCCAGACCTTTTTCCACAGACAGGCCCAGGCAGACGAAGCATGCGTGGTAACGTCTGGACCTCGAACGTTCACACCACGCCACACGAAATTCGAGTCCGTGTGAAATACTGCGGGCGGCACTGCAAACAGAAGGGAAGCATAGAAAGCAAACAATTCTGCTCCGTCGATGTCTTGCAACGGGTAGGGCAATAGACTTGTCGAGGTGCAAGTACACGTGTGATTGTGCGCTGCGAGCGCAACCACAGCCCAAGCAGAGAATCCACGATCAGGGTAGTCGGTCAAAAAAGACCCATCAAGATACAAATCACCAGTGAGCGCCTGCGGGTCACCGTGCCACTTGAACTCAGCATCGGTTGGCATCTGCAACAAATGCTGAGGCACTTGAGGCAGGGGCAGGAAACCACGCTCAAGAAGCAGACGCCCCAGAGGATTCTGATCCACATGTGGCCTCATGAGACTGATTGGAACTGGGAGTGCCTCTTCCATTGTCTGCAGCATCTTAGAGCAGCCAACATGCCTGTGAAGGAGGCTGCCAGGGGCACTCTTACATGCTAGGCAAGTGGGAGAGGCAGTCCAGCCTTGTTGAAATTGCCGTTGCCGCGGCCATTGAGCTCCAATAGAGGCACTCCGAAGATAACCACGCTGCTGCCAATTGAGGGGGTCCTTGCTGAGGAGGTACTTCAGGGGCCCACTCCAGAAACCATTGCGAAACTTAGGACGCACCAGATGCTTAGCAACCTGTTGGTTGATCCAGCTCCGAATGGCTTGCCTACAGCAGTGCATGAGGACCCTGGGACAAATATATTCCAACCTCAGCTCAAGACCATCAGGTAACTTCCAAACCAGAGGCTCGACCACGACGATCCCAACCCCGTCCACAGTAGCATAAAGGGCCCCGGAAGGCCCGCGAACCAGTGGCCAAAGGTCGGCCTTCCCCGCTAGCTCGACCTGGGCCGCATTGAGGCCGCGCTCCAGAACATGCCGAGGAACGAGGCGAGACCAGAGGACCGTGGCGAAAGCCTTGATGGGCTCCAAAGTGGCCCGCCAAATAGGATCATAGCACTGCTGAGGAGCAAGGGCCAGGGATAACGTGCGACTCTTCCCACTCATCTTCGAATCAAGAGCGGCGGCGGCCTGCGACCTCAAATGGTCCAACTCCTGCACGGCAGTGCCCTGCGCCGAGGTCCCAAAGGAAACGGCAGTTTCGAGGGGCGCTCTGGCCACGATGGCCAGTATGCGCCTCCTGGCGGCACCACCCTGGAGATGCTTGTGACGTTTCAGCTTGTCCTTGGAAACCTTGATCCTGGATCTCCGAGTGGCCCTTTTGAGAAAACGTCCAGAACTAAAATCAACGCCGACGTTGCGCTCATGAACAACTCCTTGGGCCCTCAGCGACACAATCTTACTCGCTAGCTGATCGCGCAGCACGGTGTTGCTAGCTAGCACGCGAGTCCTGTCCAGCGCAAGCCGCAAGTCGACTTGCTGAAGCTCACGCTGCAAAGTGATACCAGCACCTGCTACATCTGCGAGCACGCGCCCACGCTCTCCCGATCGATGCAAGCCAAAATCATCGACTACGACCGACAGGCAGACCGCTCTGTGCTCACGTTGAACGATGTCGAGGGGCCCCAGGAGGATCAATTGCAGAAGGACGGTAGCGAAACCACAACCTGGAATAATCGTCGTTTCGGCGACCACGAAATTGCCGACGATCCCCTGCAGGTCCAGTAAACGGGGCGATCGATACACGAGTACTAACAGCTTCAGTTGCCAAAGCGGAAAGCCTGTGGCCTTCGCAGCAGCAAGCAAGTGATGGTGCTCGACCAGCTCGAAGGCCTTCTTTACATCAAGAAGCAGAGTGGCAGAATACAATATTTCCGCCTGGTAATATTCAGCCCATACTGCTTGACTGTACACACACATGTCAGCACTCTTGCCCTTCGTGCCCCACCAGAAACTGCGGAAGTTGCGCTTCTGCCACTGAGCAATCAGAGGTCTACGCAATCGTGCTTGGATACGACAAAGGCAATGCAGCAGGCCAAGTGGACGTACACCGCCAAGACGCTTCAATATAAAAAAAAACAATCTTCGCGGTAAATGGGGGCCATTCCACATTATCTTCAATCTTGGCAATGATGTCACACAGCAGCTGCAGCGCCGCCTCAGGAAGGTACAAGAGCATCCTAGGCGGGATCTGATCATAGCCGCAGCCTGTGCCTGCAGGAAAGGTCATTAAAACCTTCTTGAGTTTTTGCGTAGAAGGTGGCGGCGGTCTTACCCCTAAATCTTCAGGCCACTCGAGGGGGGGCTGCAATTTCCCCACCTGTCACCACTCACTCCACTCCCTCTCCAACGCATTCACTTCCCCCATGCTGGTGTTGGGTCGGAGGGTGTAGGAGTCGAGGGTGGATTGTTGCCAATGGTCAGGCAATTGCACATACTTAAACAGAGCAGCCGCACCTCCCACTGAGTGGGTTTTGACCCATCTGTCCCAGTTGACATTCTTCAGCTGGGAGGCCTGCTTGTGCAAGCGCCCGGCGTGCACGGCTGCAATGCTGGCAAGATATTCGACGACCGCGAAATCCAAGACACGGATGCGGTCCAGGGCCCTCAGGAAGGCAACAGCCAAGTCCGAGGTGGGCACATCGGGCAGGCTCTGGAGGTACCTAGCTCGCTTCATGGGCCTGGGCGAACTGAGCACCATTCTGGGGCCTCGTGAAGCTCTTGAGGACCAGGGCCAGCGTGCGCCACCAGACAGCTTGGGGGCACAACCGTGGAAAAGGAACGGGAGCAGGACGCGCAGGACGATACCACCCCACACGGACACCCCCAGCTCTTCCCAAGTAGGCTCTGGAGAGATCTGGGGGAATCTGAAAGACTTCAATCCACTCCAATTCAGCAGCCGATGCAGCAACTTTCCAGGAGGTGCTCAGAGACGAACCTTCCATGGCACGGGCAGCTTGCTCCCACCTGGCAGGACGCGGTTCTTGACGACAACCAATGGGCAACTCACGAGGAAACTTGCGAGGCACTTTGGCCATCCTGACCTGCGGGAGCTTGGAGAGGCTACGAACACTCAACTGGACAGGCGTGCGAGGCGCGATGGCAACGTCGTTCACCAGCGACGCCTTGGCGACCGAGGACAGCGCCTGCGACGCCACAAAGAAATCTATGACACGATTAGCAGGGGTGCAGGTGCCAGCAGACGCATGGATCGCAACACCATCAGCTGCATCAATCCAGCCCGAGTGCAGCAGCACATCGGGCTCCACGTTAAAATCGCCCATGACGATATAAGGCATGCTAGCCATCTTGAGCTGCGCCCCCAACCGACAGAGGAGGCCCCAGTTGGCGGGGGCAAGACCGATGGAACAGTGCAGATAGAGAGTACACGCGAGGAAACCTCCAGGGAAGAGTCCCCCCACATGCATGATCATGACCCTCCCCTTCTGCAACTCAACAGGAATACATTCAACCTGCGCCAAGCCCACATGCTTTGAAACAGCAAGAAGAGTACCACCCGACAAGCCACCACCACTCGTGGCCACAGCGGATGAATACTTACCTCTCCACCCTTGTCTCCTGAGCTTGTGCTCCATGGCTTCAACCTCGACCACCCGCGCCTCCTGCACACCGACAAGATGAGCCTGCAACACGGAGAGGGAGGAGAGGAACATGTCAAGCCCAGAGCGATCAGTGACATTGGCGGAGATGATTTTCCAAAAACTTGGGGCCCTCGGCCCGTGGCGAGGCGCGCTGTGGCTACCCCGCCCGTGATTTCTTGCATGCGGATGCAGCGCCGTCGAGCGCAGCCTCCAGCTGCGTTCGGGAGACGCCACCTTCACTAGAGACCAGCTTGTCCAGCCAGTCGCCGCTCTTGAGGAAGTGGACGGCCCCGTCCATGTCGACGTCGTCACCATCCCCTCCAGCGGCACCCGGAGCAGACTCGCCACCAGGAGGAACTTGGGCAGCCTGGCGCGTAGCTGCCTGAGCTGCCTCTCGCTTCTTCTCTTCTTCTTTTGCTTCGTGGTGCGCTTCGGCCACATTCTTGATAGTGTCCACGACAGCAGGATCGACGCCCAACTCAGACAGATGCGCCACAAGAAGAGCAGCAGGGTCAGCAGGTTCAGGACGGCCTGCTCTCCCCAGCTCGGTGTAGGCGTTGGCGGCCTTGCGTGCTGCCTCGATCTCCTGGGCCTCGAGCTCCTTGAACTTCGAGTGCAGCTCGGCGGTCTTGCGCAGCTGCTTGCTTGGACAGCACATCCTGAGAGCGCTCCCATGCCTGCTTCGCCTTCTGCACTTTGTCTTTGAGAGAGTCATGTTGCTGCTTCGCTTGGCGACTGACTTCAAGCGGTTCACCCCGCTGCGCCGCACGAAGCCCTTGAAGATGGCTCTTTTGACCAGGCGACAACCAGATGCTGCAGGCCTCGAAATGCTCCTCCGACATGGCGAGCAGCGCGGCCTTGCGCTGTGGGGTGAGCTTGTCGCCACCGCCACCTCCAGCTCCACCAACAGCACCTCCTTGCGGTTGAAGGCGAGGAGGGCGTACCCAAGCACCAGAAGGAGGGCGAGGCTGGCGATCAGCAGGGTTCGCAGGCTTAGCCGCCCCGCACGCCCAGCACGTGGTCCTCCATGGAAAGTTGCGAGGGGAGCCGCAATGCTTGTTGCAGCAGGTCCACGTGGTGGACCAAGCCTTGCCGCCGACATTGCGGGCCATCGGTGGAGCGAAAGGGGACAGGGATTCACAGAGTATAAGAAAGACGTGCTGCTGTAGAGAAGCAGCGGGTTCACTGGCGGGGGTGCCTCCCCCGTGCGCTTAGCTCGCTGTAAGCCACCTCGAGAAATGGTTTACTTGAGCCAAAATGGCTTGAGCCCAAATGGCTACGGATCTCCTTCTCCTCCGCCTCCTCCTCCTCCTCCTCCTCCTCCTCCTCGTCCTCCTTTCTCATCGGCCGCGGGGCGCCCTGTTCGCATGGTAAAGCAAGTATAATGAATGCCCGCCCCTGGGCTATTCGCCCTTCTCCGCGCCGCCGCTCCTCTGGAACCCGTGCCGCAGGCCGTGGCGGGCTGCGCCCCCCTGTCGGTGGGCCCCCAGGAAGTGTGTGTTGACTGTACCCCTTGGGCCTCCCAGATGGTCGGAGGAGGAGGAGGAGGAGGAGGAGGAGGGAGGAGGAGGAGGAGGGAAGAGGAGGAGGAGGAGGAGGAGGAGGAGGAGGGAAGAGGAGGAGGAGGAGGAGGAGGAAGAGGAGGAGGAGGTACCGCTATCGAAGCGGACTAGGGCGAGGATCAATCCGATCCAGAGTGTTCCGGAACTTTCTCAGGGCGTTCATTAACGCTCCGAGCAGGCCGCGGCGCACGAGGCACCTTCCAGGGCCGCTGGATCTCAGAGACTCTCGACTTACAGTCGGGGCGCTGAAAGAGGAACCCTTTTCATTGGGAAGGGGCTCCGTGTTCCTTAATTGTTTCGCAGCTTGCCTTAGGTGTTCCTCAGGTTTTCGATATGAAGTCGAAATTTAGCTTATGGAAAATAGGGGCCTCGTTCCTTATTTAGGGTTCCTTAGGTCAACGCCCCGACTGTATCCTCACCCGAATGTGTCTTCGTCCTGGCTTCTTCTTTCGCTGCCCTTGCCTCGTTTTTGTTTTGGTTCGGCCTCGTGGGAGGCCTCGTCGCCACCGCTGGCTTCGCTTCCAAATTCTGGTCAGAGCGTAGTATCGGTACCTTTTGGCCCCCCCGATCGGGTCCGAGCTGATGGGGTCGGAGGATGGCGTGGCATCGTCGATAC
The DNA here is from genome assembly GCA_963575745.1 of Prorocentrum cordatum. Classification (NCBI taxonomy): domain Eukaryota; class Dinophyceae; order Prorocentrales; family Prorocentraceae; genus Prorocentrum; species Prorocentrum cordatum. The sequence continues at coordinate 26,194 of CAUYUJ010002684.1, forward strand.
ATCGGCGGTGCGGCTCGATGTGGAGCTCGATTTTATCCGCGCTGGCGTCGACGATGCACCACCAACGTCGCCGATACATCGTCGATGTATCGGCGATGCATCGGCGATGCGGCGCGATCCTCCTACCCCATCTGCTCGGAACCCATCTGGGAGGCCTCGACGCACCGCGGTGGCCTGAAGCAGTGGCACCAGGGAAGAGTCGGGACCGCTTCCCATTCCTCGTCGCCACGGCTGGACTCGCCTCGAAATCATGTCCAGAGCGCAGTCATGTAGAGGTCCGGGGAGTGGCTGCATCGGTATGGTTTTATCCACGTAAACTGTACATCTGCACCGATCGTGGCCCAAGGTCGGCATTGACGTGGGCGGCGCCATCCTGCAGCTCCTCCTGTGTCTCCAGCTCCTGGCTCTCCGGCTCCTGTCCACATCTTTCTCCTCCTGCCTTCCTTCTCTTGCCCTCGTCCTCCGAGGACGTCGGACGGGCCCAGGACGAGGACCGATCCGTTCCAGGGCGTTCCCGACTGCTCTCAGAGCGTTCCAGAACACTCTGAGAAGGCCGCTGCGCCCGAGACATCCAGCAGAGCCGCCGAGTCTCAGATATTCCCGATTTACCCTCACCCGGATTGATCCTCGTGCTGGGTTCGTCTCAACACGGGGAGGAAGGACCCGAAAAAGGAAGAGATGGTGGAGGAGGGGGAGGAGGAACCGCACGAGGAGCAGGAGCGGGGGAGGGAGGACGGGGGAGGGGGAGGGGGGAGGAGGGAGAAGGGGGGACGAGGTAAGTGGGAGGAGCGAGGGCGAGGGGAGGAACGAGGGCGGGGCGGGGCGAGGGGAGGAGGGGGCGCCAAGGGCTGACACGTCATCCTCGTCCCTGCTCCTCCTCCTCGTCCCCCTCCTCGCCCTGTAGTGGTTCGGCCGAGACGCCATCGCCATCGCCATCACCTCTTCCCCTCGTTTGCCTCCCCATCATCGGCGGCGCCCGATGGGGGGGCAGGGCGATGGGGGGGCCCCGAGCCTCGTCGAGGGCGCGGGGCGCATTATTCCGAGAAGGCCCCTGCTTCTGAGAAGGCCGACCTTGTCGCCGTGCGGTAGGGTCGTATCGTGTCGACGCGGCGGTGACCCCAGCGCAGGCGGTCAAGGCTGAACGCCGCAAGCAGTTGAGCATCGGGACATCACCAGCGACAAAGGCTGAACAGTCTGCGTCGTGCCGTAAACCAACAACAGAGTCGTCACGTCGCGAACCACATGTGGCTCTTCTTGCTCGTAGCCCTAAGTCGGGCCTGTCCCCCTACAGGGGGAATATTCCAAAATGATCAAAGAATAGTATGGGGGACGATCTTTCGAGTATGTTTGATTTTATTGTTGGGGTATTTTTGGGGGTATGCTGTTTTTTTCGGCCCAAAGCCGCCTGTAGGGGGGCATGCCCGACCTAGTAGTACAGTCGGGCCGCTAAAAAAGAAGGAACGCTAAATAAGGAACGAATCCCCTTCTTGGCCCTGTAAGCGCCTCCGTACCCCGGGAGGACAAGAGGAACAGCGCTGGAGGAACCCAAGGAACATCGAGCCCCTTCCGAACCGGTCGAGCCCCTTCCGAACCGGTCCGAATCCAAGCGGTTCCTTCGTTTCAGCGTCTTGACTGCAGCCAGCATCTGCCGACGCGCAGTTTTGCAGTCGACGCTCGGCTCGTGTCGGCTCCGCCGGCGGTGCGCACTGGGGCTCTCTCGGCTGCGGCGCCGCTCCTGCGCCCCATCGGCGAGAGCCCGAGGCCGCCGGCGCCACCCGAGAAGACGTTCTCGCCCTCTCAGCGGGCCCCGCCTGTCCCAGGGTTGAGTCGGGCCTGTCCTTCCACAGGGGGGATAGTTTTTTAAAGACAGTCAAAGAATAGTGTGGGGATGATTTGTCTGACCACTTTTGTTGACCATGCTGGTGTATGTTGTTGACTAGTTTTCACTTTTCGCCCAAGATGCCCCTGCAGGTGGACATGCCCGACCTAACCCTAGGTGGAAAAGAGGAGGGGCAGCCAAGTGTCTCGCACACCTTTTTACCCCGGGCAAGCGGGGGTCGGAGACGTCATAATCGTCGTCGTCGTCATCACCATTATTATCATCACAAGCAGCAGCATCACCATCACCATCTCGATCGTCGTCGTCATCGTCGTCGTCGTCGTCAGCAGCAGCAGCATCCGCATCATCATCATCTCATCCGCATCATCATCATCATCAGCAGCAGCAGCATCAGCACCCTCATCATCATAATCATCACCATCATCATAATTCGCATCATCATTAGCAGCAGCAGCACCAACATTATCATTATTATCGTTATCAATATCAGTAGCATTATGAATATTGTTATCAGTGTCATGATCTGTAGCAGTATCACTGTCATTATCAACGTCAGCATCATCATCAGCAGCAGCCTCATCATCAGCATCCTCATACTTACCATCACGATCACCATCATCATCCTCATCGTCGTCGTTGCCGTTGAAGCATTCCTCACTCACCATCAACATCGCGATGTTCATCATACTCATCACCATCCCCTCCTGCTCATACTCATGTCCTCCTTCGACGGGTGATGGCCGCAGATGACACGGGCGGCTGCACGAGGGGGGGAAGCCTTCCTATGAGACGGGCCACCCCCCCTCCCTCCCGGTTTCATGGCCCCTTGTTTTTGTTGCTCAAGTTCTGTCATCCTGATGCTGCTGAGGAATCTCCTTGCCGCTCTCCTAGCGTGTCGCTGCCGATTCTTCTTCTCCGCTCAACACGACCCCCTGGCCCCTGAGCCCCCCCCCCCTTCTCCGCGCACGTGCCACGGGCCATGCTCTGCGAGCCCCCGTGGCCAGGGGGTCGGGCTGCGCACCGGGTGCCCCGAGCAGCCCGGGGCCGGTCTCAGCACCCCGCGTGCAGCGGGGCGCAGAGCGCCCCCGGGAGCGCCGCCGTGGCCCCCGCCGGAGGAGGCGCCCAGGCGCTGAGACCGCCCCGTTGCAGTGGGCCTTCATCGGGGATGGCCAGGACCCCAGGTAAGGGGATCCGGTAAGGGCCCCGGAGCCTTTGAATTGGTCAGAATCACTCAACCAGGTTTGCCATAGCTGGTGTTCTTTCGGGTGACGGCGGCTCTGGTTAGTGGAAATGGGACGGGGGGGCGCCCCCGGTTCAGATCACTTAACCAGGTTCCACTAAACCCAGTTCTACCAACGCCCGACTTCAGTAGGGGAACGAAGTCGGAGGTGGGCAGACCTCCTACCCGGACGCGTCGACTGGCGAGTTGGCCGCCTTCGGTTCGCGAGAGGGCGTCGGGGCCGTCGCTTTTGCGGGTCCAGGTCCGTCGGTGTCGGTCCCAGGCCGTCTTCACTAAGAGGTGGTTTACTAAAAAAGGGAGGTTCGCCCATATCCGACGAGGAATGACTCAAACATAAAATTTCCTGAGGTCCGCGCGGATTTCTCGGATCGCGCTGTGCGCGCTCCGCGCGCCAGGGAGGTGGGTCCAGCGCGGATCCGAGAAATCCGCGCGGACCTCAGAGTTTTTGTATTTATGTCATTCTTCGTTCCCCTATGCTTAAGTCGGGCCTATCCCTCTGCAGGAGGAAAATTTAAAACATTGTCGCAAATAAATGTGACGTTTTTTTAGTACTCTTGATAATTAGTTGGGCACTTGTTGGAGGTATTTGTTTGTTCGTCCAAGATCGGCCTGTAGGGGGACATGCCCGACATAAGCTTATGCAGAGGCTGGCTGGGACCACCTGGGGGGTGGCGGTCTGCGCGCAGCCCGAAGCCTTCGCATCATATTCTCTCTCAACTCTTCTTCTTCTCCCTTCTTCCTTCTCTCGCTGGGCTACGTGGTCCCTGGTGATCTGTTTACTCGGAGGTGGGCAGACCTCCTACCCTGACGCGTCGATGAGCGAATTGGCCGTTTTCGGCTCGCGAGAGGGCGTCCGGGCCGTCATTTTTGCGGGTCCAGGTCCGTCGGTTTCTGTCCCAGGCCTTCTTCACCAAAAGGTGGTTTACTGAATGGAGGTCTGTCCACCGCCGATTTATCCGTCGCTTTCCTGCCTGTCAAATCTCTGCGGAAGCTCGCCTGAGCTGACGAACGCGCAACACACACCCATACCCATAGGGGGGTCGTTGGGAGGAGGACTGGCTATGGGTATGGGTGCGGGTCGTCGGACCCTGGGGAACGCTCCCGTTCGAGCGGGGACCCCCATCCGACAACACGCACCCATAGCACTCTCCGACCCCTCTATGGGTATGGGTGTGTGTTGTTGGTTCGTCATGAGCAGCGTCCCACAGCGAGGTCTCTCTTTCTCTCGATCTCGCGTTCTCGATCCCTCTCTCCCTCTCTCTCTTTCCCGCGCGTGCCTCCCGCGCCGCAGGACTCCCGAGGGATCCGGCGCCCACGCCGCGGGCCAAGCGTCCTCGTGGCCGCTTCGCTCCTCCCCCCTGTTTTCGTTTCTGTTCTCTGTCTACCTCTCTCTCTCTCTCTCTTTTTTTCTCTCTCTCTCTCTCTCTCTCTCTCTCCCTCTCGCTTTCACACTGGGAGTCGGATCCCAGACGTGCAGCGTCTTGACATAAGCAGGGCGGCCAGTTCTCGTGGTTTTCGGCCTCTGGGGGCCCTCGTCGGGCCGCGGGACCTCGAGATCGACTCGAGGTGACAGGCCCGCCTCAGGGAAAAGGTTTGGAACTTCCGGGGGCCGCGTTTTGAAAAACAAGACATCGCATACTTGGGACAGAAAGAGGAGGAGGAGGAGGAGGAGGAGAAGGAGGAGGAGGAGGAGGAGTACACGAAAGAAGGGTCCGGGCAAAGTCGTACCGGGAGATGCCGGAAATCTCTGAGATCTAGTGCTTTTGAGGGATGTATCGGGCGCCGCGGCTTTCTCAGAGCGTGCCGAAACGTTCAGAGAGCGTTCCGGAGCGCTCTGGAGCGATTTATCCCGATCTTGTACCCGATTTTGAGGAGGAGACTGAAGAGGAGATGAGGGATCTTTAGAGCGACGACTAGCAGGGGCTTCCTTGGCGGCGTAAGTCCACGATCTGCATGGGAGCAACGATCGCGAGTGAGTGTGGAGTTCTGTGGTGTGGGTAAGCGATCTTGCGTGGTCCTCCGCTCGGTTGTTGCCAGATGTACAGGGTCCGGCTTGAATAAGGAACATGTATTTTTCAAAATGGGCTCGGTCGTTCCTCAAGTTTGCATGCGTTCTGCAACCTTCTCGGCGGCGAGCCCCTCAGCTGTTCCTTCGGACTTCCCAGACTTACTCGGAAAAAAGGGGCTTCGTTCCTTATTTATCGTTCCTTCGGTTACGCCGAAAACTGTGCCACCGCCCAAATGGGTGGGACTCCAGTTTTTCCAGGGAGTCCGAGGTGGCCTCCATCTCCAGAGCACCCTTCACGAGGCCCGGGGCCAAGGGGCCACGGCGGCTCTAAGACTACGCGAAAACCCGGGGGCGCACCTATACAGTGGGCACCCATGCCAAGAAGCACCCTGCTTGCCTCCAGGGTGCTCTGGGTTTCGATGTTTGTGCTGTGGAAAGCGTGACGTTCCCACACCAACAAAAATCAGTGCACGTCCTGGGGTTCTGGGGTTGGGTTTCTTGTCGAAGGTTTCTTGTGGTCGAGCTCCTACTGCAATCGGGCTCAATCCCGGGTTTTATTGTGAAGGCCAAACGGCCAGTGCCGCCGACCCCTAAAGACATCGACGACGACCAGGAGGGGGAGGAGGAGTAGAAGGAGGAGGAGGAGGAGGAGGAGGAGGCGGAGACAAGGAGGAGGAGAAGAAGGAGGAAGGAAAGGACTCCCCCCTGGGACCCGCCCCCCTGGGGAGGAGGACCGGAGGAGGATCGGACTCAAGCCCAGGTTCTATATGGCCGTTGATCCCGTTGAATGGCCCCCTCTTCGGGTGCTCGTAGCCCCGAGCTGCTATCCCGCGGACGTTCTCCCAGGAGCCGCCTCCCAAGAGGCTTTTTTCCCCCTGGCGGTGTTGACGGGCGTGACTTGCGACGGACCCCGGCCGTGGTGTGCACAGAGGGGTGGTCATCATACTTAGCCTTGGCGGACAGACCTCCCTCCCTGACACGTCGATTAGTGAATTGTCCGTTTTCGGTTCTCGAGAGGGCGCCGCGGCCGTCATTTTCCAGGCTTGCGCCCGCCAGGTTTGGGCCCGAGGTCGTTTTCACTCAACCACGTTTTACTAAAAGGGTTCTGTCCAACCCCGAACTTACGCAGGCCGAAAGATTGTCCTGTTGAGCCCGAAATGTCGGAAGCGGCGCGCCGCTCAGGTGAGCGGACACATGTAGCGCTCTCTTCGGCCTGGGGCGTGCCGTATGTTGTGGGAGGAGATGCGGGAGTTGGCCGGGCCCGCGGTAGACCCCCTTGGCCCTCGTAGAGTCATAGCTGTGGTCAGCAGGTTCACAGTGCCGTGGATAGTATGTACGATGCTTCACGGGCGGTGCCCCGCGGATCGGATGTATGAGCGGGGAGGAGGAGGAGGAGGAGGAGGAGGAGGAGGAGGAGGAGGAGGAGGAGCGGGCAGACGTTTCACAAGTTTGAGTCGAGGATTTTCCCGTCGAGGCCACGGCCTCCACGCCATGCCTTAAAATGGGCACGGGCGGGCTCCCCAGAGGAGCACGCACGGCTCCGGCGTTCGTTCGCTCGATCATTGACGGGCGTGGCCGGAGGTGGCGGAGGGCTCGGCATCGCTCGGACGCGTGTCTTTTTTCTTCGGCGAGGTCCTTTGTTTCAGATGCAACTCCTGGGAGGTCAAATTCTGTTTTCGCCCTGGTCCGAAATTCGGTTTAATCCAGCTAAATCCCGCTTAATCCCGCTTAATCCCGTTTAATCCAGCTTAATCCCGCTTAATCCGAGGCCCATTCCGGCGTAACAGCTCCCAAATGGGGCTTAATCCTCCTTAATCTTTCCGACGAAAACCTCCCAGCAGTTGCCTCCTAACTTTGTGGAGCGTCTCGGATTGTTTTCGAAAAGTAGACGCACGGAGTCGAAAGTTATACGGGAAATGGGCGTCCGAGCCATGGCAGGGGGGGGAGGAGGCCAGTCACGTCATGGTTCGAGCCAATCGTCTCGTGACCTGGGGCGGGGGGAGGGGGGGGGCAGCCGGTCATGGGCGCATCTCGAGCCATAAGCGGGCTCTCGCATGCCAAGGTCGGGAGAATGACGCTGGACCCCGCCGTCACCGCGTTCTGCTTCTCCGCCTCCACAGGGATCGGCTGGGATGGGGGCGCCCGCGGCGAGCGCCCATCGCCAGGTCCACCGGGTAGCCTTAAATCGGGCCTCTCCCCCTAAAGGGGGGTTTTCGACGAAAAACCAAAAGACCAAAAAATAGTCAAAAAGATCGTCCCAAAATAGTCAGGGGACTAGATTTTGAATATCTGTTCCCCTTCTTGGGGCATTCTAGGGGGTATTTTTCACTGCTCGTCGAGAATCCCCCTGCAGGGGGACGCGCCCGACTTAAGGCTGGGATGGGGGCACCCGCGGCGAGCGCCCACCGCCAGGTCCACCGGGTAGCCACCGCACCGCACGGGCGTGCGGGCCGGAGAGGCGCGCGCGTGCCGCGCCATTGGGCTCGGTGTGCTCCAGCCCTCGGGCGCGCGGCCGCGCGGCCGCGCCCTCGCCGAGGGCGTTCCGCGGGGTGCCCCGGTCGTCCCGAAGGGCCGCGGGAGAGCCGAGAGTCAAGCAGTGGCGACGCGTCCTGACCGGCCTATAGCCCCAGCAGGAAATGTTCTGAGAGCCTTTCTGTGGTGTCCACGAAGTGTTCCTGGAACATTTCTGGCTGGGACTGTGTAAGAACTGTCTAAGAACTGTTCTAGAACATGTTGCACAACATGTTCTAAGAACATTGTTTTTGTTCTTAGAACATTTTTGGGTTCTAAGAGCATTTCGTGGTATGACTATAGCATTGCTGGGACGGTCGGTCCCTGCTCAAGAGTCGTGGCCAAAAAGCCAGCTGGCGTCCGAGAGGGGCGTCGTGAAGACAAGCACGACGGAACGCCTTTGGCCTTTTCGGCCTCAGGGGGCCTCCCCGGGCCCCGGGGCCGCCAAGAAACGGCCCGTGATGAGAAATTGGCCAGGGGGAAAGGGATCGTGACCTCCAGGGCCCGCGCATTGAAAACATCACGGCGCCGCATGTCTGGGACTGGTTCGGCGCGACCGGGCTGCGCAGGGCGACTCCCCGGACGGTTCGGCACAGTCTGCTCCGAGGCGCATTGCCATCTCTGTCTCCGCTGCGGCGCATTTTGGGGCTCCCGCTCGCCCACAGGCCCAGCTGCCCCCACCGCTCTGCTGCAGCCCGCGCGCGCAGTGGCACGGCACTCCGTGCCTCGTCGCTGGCGCTCTCTGGGGTCGTGCCGGGCGGCCGCTCGAGGCCCGAGCGGTGGCCTGGAAGCCAGACCCAGAGATCCGATGTACAGCCGGGGCCCTGGAGAAGGAACCCTTCTCGTTGGGGAGGGGCTCGGTGTTCCTTGATTGTTCGACAGTTTGCCTTCTGCTTTCCTGAGGTTTTCCATTGGAAGTCGAAGTTCAACTTCTGGGCGAAAGGGGCCCCGTTCCTTATTTAGGGTTCCTTAGGTCAACGCCCCGACTGTATTGATTACGATGCTCCCACTTACTTCTGCCTTGACCACCAGCAAGAATCTCGAGCACCAGAAACAAAAAGTACCGACACTCGAGGGTTTGCACGTGTCGGGCCCTGAGAGGCATTCGCCCGGCAGTGCTTCGACACTGCTTCGACACTCTTGCGACGCTTTTCCAGGTGCTCGAGATTAGTTCTGGGATGTGGTCCCTGAGTACGATGGGAGCAACATAATGTATTGATTTCTTCCATATCTACAGGGGTCCAGGTTCCCGACCCGTTCCCGGGGACTGATTTTACATTCTGACGGTCCCAGGGGTGTGGCAACGCCAGGGGTGGCAACTGCACCCAGAGGCCGCAAGCTACGAAAAGCTATCAAAGACCTCCGTATTGCATGTTGCAGCACACGGGGGGTCTGGGGATGAAGGGCAGGCAAGGCGTGCCAGCGCGTCACCACGGGGTCCATCAGCCGACCCCGGGCTTGGCGGCCACACAGAGCCGATCGATCCCCGTCTGTCCGCCCTCCGCCGGCCAGGGTGTGGGCAGTCATGGTTCGGGGCCATGAGGCACCCGGCGACATGGCACTCCTTGTAGCGCGCGGCCCAGGAGGTCCCGACCCCGTCGCTTGGGCGTCCTTCTCGGTGGCGAGATGCGAACCCGACCCTCGCCGATCCACGATTCAGGCAACTCGATGGACGGCGGGGACAGGGGTCGGAATTCGTCGAGCACGTGGCGAAATCAGACTCCTGCCCTCGCCTCCCGTCGATGCAGGAGAGTCGATGGCTGGGAGGGGTTGGGTTCGGATGTCGCCACCCAGGGTAGTCGCTCGCCCCCGAAGAGTTTTTGACTGTCCCAGGAACCAGCAGCGGTCAAGCAGCCCTGAGCGTTTACCAATCAGCCTTGCCCTGCTCGATCCCTTCCTTTGGCGCGTTATTAGGGGGCTTCCCTCGTCGAGGTGGATATGCTGTTGGCTCTTCGGCTCTCTAAGCGGGCCCCCAGGGGCCGAACAATTGGTCCAGAAATGCGGCGTCTTTATTTTTTAATTTGCGGCCCCCGCGAAATTTCCGACCCTTTCCCCAGGGCCAGTTGTTCATTATTAGTTTTTCACGGTCCTGGGGCCCAGCGAGGGCTTCCAGAGGCCGAACATGGATAAACATCTCCCGCCATTAATTTTCCACGGCGCGAGCCTCGGTGGCAATGATAGGAGGGGATGGGCATAGGGGGGGGACGCATCGACCCCCAATCGCCCATGGATCGCCGATCGGATTCTGATACCCCTAGCCCGCCCAGAAGGGTGCGACTTCGCTGTCGGGGCCTATCGCCGATCTATCGGCGATGTATCGCACATTCCAGGCCTAGGTTTCCCCCCTTATGCCAGTCCACCCTTATCGGTGCCCCTCTTCGATGTTAACGCTGGGGGGGCTGTTATCCCGTTTTCGAGATCGACGTTTTTTGTGTTTCTCCCGTGATGGGGTCTGCTGCAAAACAGGCTCAGGGGGTCTGGAGATGCACCGAACCCTCACTGCGGACGCTCTGCGAAGAGAAGCCGCCAAGCTTTCGCGGCCCTCGGGGCACGGGGCGGTGCGCCAGAAGTGAGAGTGCAGCATGTCTGCCGGGAGCACCCCAGACACCCAGACGCTCCCATGCGTTCGATGCGTGGGCCCTTAAGATGTCAGGGCCACTTCCCCGGGGCGGGTTCTTCGCCCTGATTTTCGTTTTCGGACGCGCCCGACGCCCAGCGAGGGCCCTCGGCGGCCGAAAACGGCCCCCAGCTCCTCCTCCTCCTCCTCCTCCTTTTCCTCCTCCTCTTCCTCCTCCTCCTCCTCCTCCTCCTCCTCCTCCTCCTCCTCCTCCTCCTCCTCCTCCTCCTCCCCCTCCTCCCCCTCCTCCCCCTCCTCCTCCCCCTCCTCCTCCTCCTCCTCCTCCTCCTCCTCCTCCTCCTCCTTGCCGGAGCGTCGGATCTCTTGGGCAGAGACCCTCCCCAATCGTTGAACCCCTCAGAGTAAGTCGCTGGAGCTCCGGGGCCGGCACATGGCTCGGCCAGCGGGCGGTGGCCCTGGCAAGCCCCGGCCGTGCACGCGTCTCCGCGAGCGGGGGAGGGGGGTCGGGGGCGGCAGAGAGGGGGGTGAGGACCAGGGTTATGTTGCATGCTCCCATCGTACTTAAGGACCACATCCCAGAAATAATTCCGAGCACCTGGCAAAGTGTCGAGACAGTGTCGAAACAGTGTCGGGCGAGTGTCTCCCAGGGCCCGACACGTGACAACCCGTGAGTTTCGGTACCTTGTTGGTGCTCGAAATTATTTCTGGTGATCGAGGTTAAAGTAGGTTGGAACATCATAAGACCAGGGGGGAGCCATGCCAAGAGACGCCCTGCTTGCCTCCAGGGTGCCCCTGGGTTCTTTGTTTGCGATGGTTTTGCGATGGAGAGCATAGCGTTCCCACGCGAAGGATTTGTGGACGTCCTGGGATCTCGGGGTTGGGTTTCTTGTGGGAGGTTTTTTGTGGACTGGCCTCCCCTGTAGAGGGGGTGGTGGATCTCATGAGGGGGCCATGATATCTCCCCAGAGTTCATGGCGCCTCTTTTTATTTCATCACGTCTCCGGCCTCCCCCCCATGGGCCGCGCGCGTGCTGCTGGCCATGAGCTGCTCACCCCCCCTCTTGGACGCCCCCCTCTTGGCCGCCCCCGAGCCGTCGAGACCGCCCCGCGCTGCTCGGGGGGCCTGCTGAGACCGCCCCAGAGATCCGACGTTTCGAAACAAAAATATGAAGAGGCGGGTTCGCACGCACGCACGCAAGAAGCCGCGCCTAGACAGCGCATCGGCAAAACAAGTCAACGAGTCAATCTGAGACGAAGGCCATGGGAAACATACAAAAAAGTTGAATCCCGAATGCAAGCGCGCCAGGGCGCAGACACTGAGCGTAGGTCAGCGCTGGGCGGCGGAAGACATTACATGTTCGGGACAACGTGCAGGCGGGTTCGGGGCCGTTTAAATATTCGGCCTCCGGGGCAATAACTGGGCAACATGGGCAGGAACTGCTGTCGGTCTTCGTGTCCAGTCCTTCCGCACCAACTCTGCTCGTACCGAAGGGTTCTTTTTTGCGCATCCGTGGACAGACCCAGAGATCCGACGCTTCGAAGAAAAGTTACAAGCGGCGGGTTGGGGGCCGTTTCTGGCCCTCGCCGGGCGTCGGGAGCGTGGGAAAAGTGGCTCGGGGCGAAAAAACAGCCCATGGGGAAGTGGTCCAGACCTGCGGGGTCCACGCATCTAAGAAGTGGGAGCGTCCAGGTGTGAGGGCCTGTGGAGAGCGCCCCGGGCTGCTCGAGGGGCCTGTGAAGGCCGCCGTGGACTGCTCGGGGGCCCGTTGGGACCAGCTGGGACTGCTCGGGGGGCATGTTGTCGGGTGGGGTCAGGACGAGGATGAATACGTTCCAGCAGAGCGTTCCGGAGCGCTCCTCTGAACGTTCTGGAGCGCTCCTCTGAGGAGGCCGCGGCGCCCGAGACATCCTCCAGAGCCGCCGAATCGCAGAGATGTCGGATTGATCCTCCCCCGATGCTGTCCAGCCGCGACCACAGTCAATTCGCATAGTAAAGATGAGCGGCTTTCCAAGGTCACCCTTGCATCCATGCCCCTTCGGCCCATCCCTCGCGACTTTCGCTGGCCAGCCCCACTTCGAAAAACCTCGGCATGCCTCTCCAAGGTCCGTGCATCCTTACTGCGCATCCTTACGACGTGCGTTGACTGCACCCAGGGGGTAATTACGCTGAGGCCGGCAAGGACTGCCTGGTGCGGGCAATGTCTGTATCCACATCCAGTGCGTCTTGGAGTTTCGGACACTCTTCCCAAGAAACATGAGGCGCACTGGATATGGATTATCATCTGCCTCCAAGAGGCTCAATTTTCATCCATATCCAGTGCGCCTCGGCCTTGCGGCGCCCCTTCCAAGAAAGTCCAAGACGCACTGGATGTGGATACAAATATTGCCCGCACCTGGGGGGGGGGGGCTGTCTGCGCGCACCCCAAGGCTTCACCGCCCGGGGCCCGCCCGGGGTCGCGCGGCCCTGGCCGGCCCCGGCCCTGCGCGTCCCGCCAGCGGGGGGGGCGCCGGCCGGGGGCAGGCCGCAGACGGCGTTGGACGCGAACATCAAGGCGGCCGCCCTCCACCGCGGCGCGCCCTTCGGGGGGTCCTTCCGCCTCCTCCGTGTCCTCCTCGTTCTGTCGGGGAAACGTAAGACTCGAGTAAGCCGGAACTCGGGTTTGCCGACGTTTTTTGACGAGCGCGCCCTGGATGTTGACGGTCCAGTTTTCGTGGGATGTTTGCAGCGGGAGCTCGCGTCAAATTTCAGATTGGGCCTCGTCATTTTTATGATGGCAACGTCAGGCCAACCCGAGTCCCCCGTACCCGAGTCTGACGTCTCCCCGATTCTGCGCCTGAACATGGAGAGGGCTGAGGCGGGCGAGCAGACATCTGGTTGACGCAAGCGGGGGTGCAGCTGCACGGGGGTGGCGCAATGGATCTGGTGCCATAGATGCGTGGGCTGCAGTAGATTTGGGGCGTGCAATGTATTCCGGGGCGCAACTGTATTGCTGGAGTTTCGCGTGCCATACACGAGTTGCAATTCAATGCAATGCAGTTCTCCGGCGCAGTACATTTGCAATACCACGTCCCCACATCTATTGCACCACCCTGTTTCAGCTGGACCCCCTTATGGTCGGGGGTGGACAGAACCCCTACCCCGACACGTCGATTAGTGAGTTGTCCGTTTTCGGTTCTCGAGAGGGCGCCGCGGCCGTCATTTTCCAGGCTTGCGCCCGCCAGGCTTGGGCCCGAGGTCGTTCTCACGAAACCGCGTTTTGCTAAAGGGGGGTTCTGTCCATCGCCGATTTGGGTCAACCAAGGAAGAAGCAGCAGGGTTAAGGCGGGCTTGTCCTTCTACAGGAGGAATATTCAAAAATAATATAAAAAAAACGGTCAGTGGACTTTTTCTGTAGTACTTTTGACCATTTTGGAGCATGTTTTTAATATTTTTCATTTTTCGTCGAAAATCCCCCTGTAGGGGACACGCCCGACTTAAACCGAGGAAGGAGCAGCAGGGGGAGAAGCGGTACCTACGTCCCTCTGAATTTGGCATCGCTCGGACGTGTGCATCTTTGTCCTTTGGCGAGGACCGTCGAGGAGCATCCTTGATCATTTGGCGAACAAGCCACGCACGGAACCGAAAGAAGCACAGGGAATGGATCTCCGAGCGACGGCCAGTGCCGGTCTCTGGACAGCGCTGCTGCTGGACCAGCCCAATGGGACGGAGGAGGCGGCCGCCGACCCTGGCCTTGAGTCGGGCCTGTCCCTCTACAGGAGGAGTGTTCACACATAGTCAGGAAAAAATACTCGGGGGACGATGTTTCGACAATGTTTGACTCTTGTGGGGTATTTTTTGACTATTTTCATTTTTCGCCCAAAATCAGCGTTTCTCTTGTGGAGTATTTTTTGGCAATGTTTCATTTTTCGTTCAAAAGCCGCCTGCAGGAGGACATGCCCGCCCTAACCCTGGCCCTCCTCCGCTTCCTCCCTGGAGGTCTCATGGCGCCAGCATCGCAGAGCGGATCTCGTTCGGAAAACAATAAGATGGGCCCGGAGTGTCCTGGAGAATCTCGTTCCGAATTTCGAAGTGTATTTCGCGCGCTCTTTTCGGCCAGGAATGAAGACTAAACAAAATCCACTTCAAATTCACTTCGTTTTTCACTCGCCGTTTCAGGGTGTTGCGTTGACAGAAATCAACGCACAAGCACGCTGGAGCACGTCTGCAAGGTCGGTGCAGGGAGAGGTCCGACGGTGCGAAAAACTTGCACCATCAGAACAAATCGCGATTGGACCCCCAGACCTAATTTTTCCGCGTCATTCTTCGAGCTGGATCGATCTGTGAGGGTCCCGGGGCCCGAAATTGAGCGAGAACGCCCGGCTCGAAAAAATGGAGTCGCTAGGATCTCCGGGTCTTCCTCCGCCTTGTTCTCTTTCTCGTGCTCCTCCCTCTCCGCCTCCTCTGCCAGGCCTGCCAGATGGGGTCAGAGTAGGCGGGACCGCAGTTGCCCATACATCGGGGATGCAACCCGATGTGGAGCCCGACTTTCTCTGCGCCGACGTCCCGTCTTCCCGGTCCTGCGGCCCCATCTATTCGGACCCCACTTGGGAGGCCTCGTTCGATGCGTGGGCCCCCGAAGGTCAGTTCCACAGGGCGGATTTTTCGCCCCGAGTCATTTTCTGACGCTCGCGACGCCCGGCGAGGGCTCCCAGAGGCCGAAAACGGCCCAAGACCTGGCGCTTTAATTTTTTCGGAGCGTCGGATCTCTGGGTCTGTCCATGGATGCGCAGAAAAAAACCTTCGGTACGATCGAAGTTGGTACGGAAGCACTGGACACGAAAACCGTCAGCTGTTCTTGCCCATTTTGAGCAGGACTCGGTGTCGGTGTCGCAGCGGACGTTGTCCAGGTGGGACACAATCGCGCCTGCCCAACAGCGGCCGCCGTCGGTTTTGGACAACCTTTGCTGTTGGACATCGTACCCACCCGTACCCCTGTCGCAGTTGATAATCGACAAGGGCTGCCGCAATGGGGGGTGTCTCTGTGTGCTGGCACGACAGGTTCGTGGCGTGTCGACGCGCGGCAGCGACGGCGCCGCGGGCGGTCGATCATGTCTGCCGGTGTGGAACGATGCTGAGATCGAAGACCCGCCGGCCGTTCACGGTTGAACGATCCTAGCGGTGTGAGGAGCCAGCGCTGTTGTCATCACGACAACAGTTCGCCGTACAGAGATGCCGAGATCTGGTATGTAGCTGCCTTGGCCTGCCATGGAGCTGGAATGATCCGGTAAGCTTGGTTGTTCTATGGTTCAACAATATGTTGAAAGAAATCGTCCTACTCGGGCCTCGAGGTTTTAGGACGTTGTTGCAATTGTTTGCGCCTCTGGGGACCTCCAGAGGTAGCCTCCTCCTCCTCCTCCTCCTCCTCCTCCCCCTCTTCCTCCTCCTCCTCCTCCTCCTCCTCCTCCTGCTTCACCTCCTCTCGGGAGGACTGACATGAGGACGGAAATTCTGGGGACGAGCAGACCATAGTTCTTGGAGGTTTTGAAGAAGGGTTCATAGTCGATGTTGCCGCGGACGTTGCCCAGTCGTGACTGAGACCGCTTTCCTAACAGCGGGCGTTGTCGGTGTTTGATTATGTTGCTGTTGGGCAACGCGTCCTGATATCATGTTTTTGCCGCGCCTGCTTCGGACGTGCCAGCCCCCCACTTTGCGGACGAGGAAAAAGTCAAGCCAGGCTCCTGGGGCCAGCCAGACCCATTGTAGCGCAGCCGATCTCCTCTTCTCGCGCGCCTGCCTCAGCCGGCGGGGTGCAGTCCCGGGAAGAGCTCAGATGGCTGGTTGAGTCGGGCAGGCGTGCTCGCCAGGGGCCTCCTCCCAGACAGGCGACGTCGTGATTTGTTCGATACGGGGCTCCTGGAAGCCAAAACCTTTTCCCCGGGCCGTTTCTCCCGCATTGTTTTGTGGACGGCCCCGCGGCCCGGCGAGGGACCCCAGAGGCCGAAAATGGCCAACAGTGTCCCGTCGCGCTTGTTCTGCCACGACGCCAGCATGATTGAGCACTCCTCTCGAAAAACATTTGGCAACGCTCGGACTTGTGCATTTTTTCTCGGCAAGGACCCTCGAGGAGAATTTTGGGGCGTCCTGCGAAAAA
>CAUYUJ010002684.1:45000-52500 GCA_963575745.1 Prorocentrum cordatum
CCTCCAGGCCTCCGTCCTCGCATCTGGAGGTAGGAAAGGGCGAGGGTATAAAGGGGTGTGGTGCTCATCTTATGCAAGGGGGGATCTGGCGCTGTTATCCATCGCAGATAGCACCGCCATTTCCACGATTGGCACTATACCCCTTCGTGTGCCACACCATCTTCCGACCTCCAGAATGCAGCCGGACAATTCGCTCGCCCGCTCCCGGGCCAGCTAAAGCGCGCGTGCGGATCGCCTTTGCCCCGCCGCGGCATAAAGAGTGTACGCGTGCTGTTATTTCCAAGAGGCTTGGCCGCGCGCCCGTTCCCAGCCCCTCGTGTGCCGGGTGCTCGCACGGGGGAGAGCAGTGCTGCTCCTTCCTGGAGGTAGGAAAGGGGTATGGTATACAGGGGCGTGGTGCTAATCCTATGTAAAAAAGGGGACCCTGGCGTTGTTATTTGTTATAGCATCGCTGTTTCCACGATAGGCAGCATACCCCTTCATGCCACACCCCGTTCCGACCTCCAGATCCTTCCCTTTCCTCTCCTCGCGCCTCGGGCCCGCCTCCTCCTGCCGCCCCGCACGGCACCTGCCCTCTGCTGGGTGTTGCCAGCTGCGCAGCTGCCGCCGCCGTCCTCGGCTCCTGGTCGGTCCAGCAGAGCTGAAGGGCAGAGTCGACCTGCTCCCAGAAGACCAGCATCTCGTGCCCAACACAAACGTCTACAGACACATTGGGCGTTTTAACGTGAATATATATATATATATATATATATATATATAATATATATATATAGACCACCCCCCCCCCACCGCGTGCACTACCGGGGGGTTTCGTGCAGCCCGCACCGGGTGCCGCCAGCGGCTTAGAACACCCCCCCCTTGCCGCTTTACCGGGGGGGTTCGTGCAGGCCGCATTGGGTCCTCCCCTGTCGCTTTACCGGGGGGGTTCGTGCAGGCCGCACTGCGTCTACCTGGGCTCCCCCCCCCCCCTGTGGGAGTGGGGGGGTGGGAGTGGGGGGTGGGTTGGGGGGGGGGGGCAGGGGGGCGGTTGGGAAGGGTGGCTCCCTGTCGAAGTGTGGCGTGTGCTCGCCTTGTGTTCTCTATTCGCGTCTGCTCGCCTTTGTTTGCGTCGCCTCGCCTTTCTTCCTTCCTCCTCCTCTGTCGACTTTCGCCTCGACGAGCAGGAGGAGGAACTGGCATTCCTGTTGTTCGCACTGCTGGGCTCGTGGCCACAATACGAGAGGCTGCGGCGCAACTCCCAAGAGCCGCTGTGGGGGGTCGACGGCACGGCCGCGTAGAGAAGAGCAGTGCCGCCGTGTTCCTGCACGGCCCTGCGGCCGTGGGATGCAATGCCGCCGCCGTGTTCTGGCCCGTCCTGGTAAGATTCGCGCGTCGGGGCTGGGGTTCGCGCGTGCAGGGAGCGCGCCGCTCACGGAGAGGTTGCGTCCTTACCGGGGGGGTTCGTGCAGCCTACCAGAGGAGGTCGTGTTTACCAGGGGGTTTCGTGCAGGCTCGCACCGGGAATGGCGCCAGTTCGAACCCCCCCAGGAGAGATTACCGGGGGGGGGGATTCGCTCCGCACCGGGCACCGCCGACATATGTGTATATATGTATATATGATAAATTATATATATGATATATATATATATATATATATATACATATGTAGATGTACACATGTACCAACACGTTCGGGGTGAATGCTTCTATAGATGATGCGGCCGTTGCGTTCGGCGCAGTACAATTGTCTGCGGTCTATGGTCTATAGTCTACAATTGTCTGCGGTCTATGGTCTGGTCTCTGGTCTGGTCTAAGGCAAGATCCGTCTAATTATGGTCCTTTCTTGTTCTAGATCAGGTCCCACATGGTATTCCAACAGCAGAGCGCCGTGCTATGAGGACCAATCAAGACCTTTCCTCGCATGAGGCCAGGGCCACCGCGCACTTAGCGCAGAGCTGCAAGAGAGACTTGTTTCTTCTCGCACCAGGATGCCCCCCCCACAGATGTCTGAAGACAGCTCCAGACATGGAGGGGAAAGGGCGATAACGCCACCGCTCTCTCTCCCGTCGGCGGTTTGGGCATCGCGGCTTCCAGCAGAAGCGTTGCCAGAGCCATGCCCGGAGCTGCTCACAGCGATGGAAGAGGGCGGCCAGCTTGCGCAGAGACCCATGCAGGCACCGTGCACATCGGCAGGGCCCAGGTCGTCATTACCTGTCCCGGTAGCCTGCCGAACGCCCCTTACGAGGCTCGCAGTATCCACGGTGTCGATGGGCTTCCGATCCATTTTTGCCGCTTGTTATCCATCATGGCGTTGATGCCGCAGCTTAGGCTCCTCGTCACACGGGCCAGGGAGTAGAACCATACACCCACATAACATGTACAATCGACAGATGACCAAAATGAATTCAGCCTTGACGCAGCTGGAGGAGGCCACAAAGATGTAGACCTTCCGGAGGACCCACGAAGATGTAGACCTCAGAGAACCAGGGCACCGCGAGGATACCGTCCAAGCCAAAATGGCTATGAATTCCTTGTCGTGCGTCGCCAGGCACTGGTGGCCGAAGACGAACACCCGGCGGCCATGCAGCCGTCGATGGACATGCAGGAGAAGAGAATCCGCCGGCCGAGGGGTAGATGTGAACTCAGCGATCAGCGACTCATTGAAGACGCAGCGCCCCAGGGTGCCAACGAAGCAGAAGTGCGTGCCTAAGCCTCTGACTCCACGCAGACAGCGCCAACCAGGGAAAGGATTACCCACCCATCCCGCGGGCGTCGGCACGACCCCATGGCACGAGTACCAGTAGCCGAGAACGGCGATACTGAGATGTCGAAGAGATGGTTCAAGCAGGCGAACATCATGACAGCCTACGCGCCCCTGTTGGGGCATTATGATGAGGGCAACGCGATGTGTACGTGAGTGCCCTCGACGGGCCGTCCATACGTGATGATCCGGTTCATGTAGCCCTTCGTGCCATATTTGTCCGAAGGTAGTTGCCCCCGGTCGGGAGCACAAAGAAGATATTCATGAGAACCTCAGCGCCTCGCGGATGCGAGGCCCAACCACACGGGTCCAATAGGACACCGAGACCGTAGTTGTCGTAGTGGTCGATGCCGCAGCTTACCGGGTGGTGGACTGACTTCATCATCATGTTTGCCAGGCTGGGCCACGCCAACGTCCATGACAGCAGCCGTCCCCGCATTCGTCCGCTTGATCAACTTGCCCGGCCGCTCGACCGCGCACTGCAGTGCCCAGCCGTGGGAGGCAGCTGCAGTCTGCCGCGTCTCGGCGACTTGCGCCGCGCCAGTCGCGCCTGCCAAGTCGAGGGACGTCTGGTGGGCGGCCTGCGGCGCAGGCCGTCGCCGTGCCGTGCGCGCCAACGCCGTCCATCGCCGCGGCGGCTTCGCCCTCGCGGCCAAGAGCGAGTCGGACGGCATGCTGCGCCCCGTGTTGGAGCGCGCCGCGGCCCGCTCGGGCCGAGGTGGAGTTGTCCAGCGACGCGGCAGAGGGCCGCGCGCGGGCCGCCGAGGCACCCCGCCAGGCCTCGCCGAGCGACGGGTGCCGTGCGCGTCCCGCTTCGGCGCTCTCGTGAGGACGACCTTGTTGTTCCCGCGGCTTGCGCACTCTCCGTGCACCCTCCTCGCCAACGGCGAGGACCAGGCAGCGCTCCAGCTTGCTGACCCATGGCCCGCGCATCTGGCCAAGCTCGAAAGAGCGTCCTCTGCACCCATGGTGAAGGCCGTATATTAACTATGTGACGACAGCCGCTGCAGCCACGATGCGTCATCAGGGCCGCCGCGCGACGTCTCTCTTCTGTGCTCCTGCTTCTCAGCATCCGTTGGCTGCGGGAGGTTGGCCTTGGGCGGTTGCGATTGCATCCCCAGTAGCAAACTATGCTCCACTCGCTCGCGGTTGACGTCGAATCGGCCGACGTTGGCGCTGCTACCCCCAGACAAAATGTGCATGCCACAGACGTGACCCCAACCTCCCCGGGCACGGCACTGTCGGGCAAAGGGCGA
Source organism: Prorocentrum cordatum (assembly GCA_963575745.1). NCBI lineage: Eukaryota > Dinophyceae > Prorocentrales > Prorocentraceae > Prorocentrum > Prorocentrum cordatum. Next base: position 48,997 of record CAUYUJ010002684.1, read on the forward strand.
CTAGGGCCCTCGCCGACATCAGCTAATATAAGATGAGCGAACGGCATAAAACATGCACCTTTGGAGCTCCGCGTGGATCTCTTGGATCGGCGCTGGGCCCCCTTCCTGGCTCGCGGCAAACCGCCGACCCGAGGAATCCGCGCGGAGCTCCGCAAGTCGATGTTCGCGCCGTCTTTGTCCCCCCACCATCGGCATCCAGTAAAACGTGCATCCCATGGTGTTCATCTACAGGAGGGATGCCAAAACATAACAAAACAACTAGGTATGGGGACGATTCTTGTTGTAGTGTGTTTGACAATGTTTGAGCATGTGTTCGCATCATGTTAGATTTTCCCTCCGAAATCCGCCTGTAGGGGGACATGCCCGACCTAATTTTAGGCCACCGCTGCCGTCCGATAAACTTTCGGCGCCGCCACGGCAAAGCGCTGCGAACCCATGGGATGCTGGCATCTTTCGGACGGGGCTGGGACGAGGACACATTCGTTTCGGAGCGCTCTCGGAGCGTTGCGGGACGATCTGAGAAGGCCGCAGCGCGCGAAACATTTTCAAGAACCGCCAGACCTCAGATATGCTTGATTTATCTTCACCCGATGTTCTCATCGTGCTGTTTGTTCGCCTTAGTCTTGTTTTTTTTCCAAGCCAGGCGTTTTCGATGTTTGTTGGGCCTGGGGGGGGCCCTCGCGGATCGATCCAGCTCGGAAGATTGCGCAGAAAGACGGGGTCCAGGGCTTTGGTTGTGATGTTTCACGATGTTGCCATGTGTTCGCCACGTCGGACCTCAGGGAAGCGTAGAAGTCGAGCTGTCCGTTGTGAAAGACAGGTCCAGGCTTGCGTTGGCGGAGCTGACCGCGCGTCTCAGGCACGTGGCTGGCAAGGTGGCCGAACGAGTGGCAAGGTGGATGCCTCCCTGCCGCACGAATGGCTCCGCCGGCATTATGTATCTTCCTGTAGTTGCAGTCCCGACTGCTCGTCGCCTCCCAAGCGTCGGCACCAATGTCGCACACCGTGTCGTCAAGCTCCTGCCCCGCCGCATTGTGTTCGACGAGCTTCGTCACGTCTGCGCAACATTGCGGAGGCCTGCCTTGGCGGCGCCCATGCTTGCCCTCAAATTGTGGCGGTGGGTCGATCCACTTGATGCCGAGCTCGGAGCAGCCTTATGATGTTCCAACTTATTGTTTGCATTCATCACCAGAACGAATTTCGAGCACCAAGAGAGCACCGAAACTGCAGGGGTTTCACGTGTCGGGCCTTGGGAGGCGATATTCGTTCGACACTGTTTCGATCCTTTCCTGGGTGCTCGGAATGACTTCTGGGATGTGGTTCTGTAGCACGATGGGAGCAGCATACGAGTGGCCACCACCTGTCGCAGAGTCGGCCCACGCTCCCGATGGTTGCCGCCGCGAGAAGGACAACGCTGGACTGGCAGCAGACAGAGGCAGAGTTACGCTTACGCTCCACGCGCCCCCGCAGCGGAAACACCTGATGAACCAGGAGGAGGAGCAGCAGCAGCAGGAGGAGGAGCAGAAGGAAGAGGAGATGGAGGAGCAGGAGGAAGAGGAGGAGGAGGAGGAGGAGGATTGGAAGTGTGGGAGGAGCACGGAGGAGGAGGACGAGGAAGACACAAGACGGAAGATGGACGAAGAGGGAGGAGGGGGCAAGAGAAGGAGGGAGGACGGAAGACGGAGGAGGACGGAGGAGGGCGGAGGAGGGCGAAGGGTTGAGAGAGGAGGACAGAGTAGGAGTACAGAGGAGGAGTACAGAGGAGGAGGAGGAGGAGGAGGAGGAGGAGGAGGAGGAGGAGGAAGAGGAAGGGGGGAGGAGGAGGAAGAGGCGGAAGTGGAGGGGAGACAAGCTAGATGCACTCGCGCCCTATCCGACTTCCTACCCCTCCCACCCGTCCACTCCCCGCAGACGCGTGTCACAGCGGACCTGGAACCCAAATCGATGTCATCGCCTTGTGCGGAATCGGAGAAGGGGAGTTGCGTACATAGGATGAGGAGGACGATGAGGAGGAGGAGGAGGAGGAGGAGGAGCAGGAGGATGAGGAGGAGGAGGAGGAGGAGGAGGAGGTGGCGTATGAGCAGGAAGACGAGCAGGGAGAAAGGGAGGTCGAGGAGGAGAAAGGATGAGGACGAGGACGAACAGTAGCAGCAGGGATTGAAGTGGAGGGAGCGGGAGGAGCAGGAGGTCCAGGGGAAGGCGGAGGAGGGTGGCGACAACGATGATAAAGGTCCCGCCTGGATTCAGAAGCGTCGCCCGTGCTGGGGCCAAAGCGCCATTCAGAGCGCCGGGAGCAAAACCCCCACCGCAGAATGAGGCCCGCGCTTCAGCGCGGGCGCCATTTCAGAAGGACCGAGAATACTCGGATTAGAAGACACGTGAGGAAACAGCACGTCGGACCCATCTTTGTTATATATACATATATATATATATATATATATATAATATATATATATATATTAAAAACAAAAAACAAAAAAAAGGCGCGGGCGCGCGACTCTCGGGACGTCTTCGGGGGGCGAGGGGATAGCAGTGCTCCACTGGAGCAATTCGCAAGGGGTGAGCGTAAGCAAGGAGGGCGCAGGACGGATCAACAGCAGCCGCAGCAGGAGCATGCGGATCCGGCGCGCGCGGCAGCGGGGGGGCAGGCCCTGACGGCGACGCGGGGCCGCTGCACCTACCAGACGCTGCTCGAGAAGGCCCCGTTGCCTCCCATCCACTCCTCGCTCATCATGGGCCGCCCATCCCTCCTCGACCTCCCTCCCTCCTCCGACCTCGTTCTCCTCCCTCCCTCCCCTTCCTTCATGCACCTTCCGCGTCCTCCTCATCACCCCTCCTTTCCCTCCTCCTCCTCCTCCTCCTCCTCCTCCTCCTCCTCCTCCTCCTCCTCCTCCCCCTCTTCCTCTTTCTGCTTCCGTTCCTCCTCTTCCTCCTCCTCCACCTCCTCGTCCTCGTCCGCGCCCTCCTTCACTCTCCTGCTCCTCCTCCTTCCCTGCCGCCCGTCGACTGTCAGCGGCAAGGTCCCCACCGCTGCGTGTGCCAGGAGCGCTGTGTAGCGCAAGACCTCGTGGGCCGCCGCCGCCTGCCAGGGGCAGCTGGTGAAATGCCAACGGAGTTCGTGGGCGAAAAACCCACGCATCCGTATATGCGGCCTCGCGGGTCTGGGCCGCGACCCCGCGGATGCGGAACGTGTTTTGGCGGATGCCCCGCGCGGAATGCGTCCGTGCGACCGCCTGTCCGCGGGATCGCGCCCCAGAGTCCAGACCGCGAGGGCGCGGATACGGATGTGTTCGCCGCTCGTGAGAACTGTCCTCTTCCTTTGCGCTTCTTCCTCGTCGTCCTCTCTCCTCGTCCTCGATCCTTGAGCCTCCTCCTCCTCCCCACACCTCCGACGCAGTGTTTTTGTGTCACTGCGGGGCCCCTCAGGTGTCCCGAACCGCGTCTCCCCCCCAGGGCCAACTGTTCGCCTCGAGCCGCTCCTCGGACGGCCTCGGAGACCAACGG
>CAUYUJ010002684.1:60000-87081 GCA_963575745.1 Prorocentrum cordatum
CACGGAATGCCGCACGAAATTGTCCGCACGAAATTATCGTGAGAGTGTCTCGCGCGGCTTTCGGCTTTGGGGGGCGCTCGCAGGCGCGGCCGGGCGCTCGCAGTAGAGTCCAGGGAATCCATTTGGGTGATTTTTCGCGCAGCCATTGTGGGCGGCAGCTCTGGGGCCAGTTCGTGCGGGCAATTTCGCGCGGACCATTTCTCGCAGACAATTTCGTGCCCCTGCGTCGTTTTCCCGGCCGCCCGTGCTTGTCGACTGCCGCTGGAGAGCCAGTTTGTGTTTGCCGCGGCGACGACGCTGACAGGGCACAGCGCTGCACACGCGGACGGTCGCAGTGCCGACGGTGTTAGTGCATGGCACAACGTTTAGAAAGGAGCGTAGTCCAGTGCCCGCACCGTTGGGCTGGCTGTCAAGGGTGTCCATCCCGCCGTGCCACAGATGACTGATCACACGAGAGTACATGGGGCGCCCATGCAATTTCGTGGCCCATTTCGTGCCCCGTTGTGTCTCCAAGGGGTCAGCTCCTATGAAAGATGCTCAGGCCCCCATCAGAAGTACTGGAACGAGTTCATCATGCAGAACGAGATCGACGCGGTGGCCCCCGGCGTTTGAGACTGTCGGGCCTGTCCGACGCGCAAGCAGGAGGGCCAGAAGGCCATGGTGCGGGTGACATTCGCCGTGGGAGCGTCGCCTGTCAAGTTCTTCGCCTCGGTTGGCGGGATCAGGAAGTATGGGGCGGCTCCGAAGGGGGCTCTGGAACGCCACGCTCCGAAATTGGTGGGCAGACTGGAGGCCAAGCAGCAGTGAGCGCACGGGATGATGTGATTCCGAGTGTTGCTGGTATGATGTTCGTGTGAGATGTGATGACCGCGGGATGCGTTCCAGTCCTGTGGTTGGTTGGACCTGGTGGAGATGTCCGACAGAGCCCGTCATTCTTGTCTCGGGGACATGATGCGGGTATGGGGCTGGCTCGGCTACGAAGCTGGCGGTTGCGGGTACGCACGCACATTCGTTTTTGCTTTTTTTTTCGGGAGCTAGCCCGCGGGGTGTGGGCGACCTGAAGTTGATCTTGCCGCAGCGAGTGGTGGGCCTGTTGTACCCTTGGTTTCTTCGTTGAGTGAGTCTCGTTCGGCGGCGCTCCCGGGGTTGACGACGAGACCGCCCGCTCCCCTGACCACATCTAAATCTGACCTGTATCAAATCAAGCTCATGGTAGTATCCGTAGACGCGCTAACGGTGTGTTAGCTAACGGCGAAGTGGGACAACCGATTGTAGGAAGGCGTGTTCCGTGGCCAAACCAGTTGTAGGAACCATTGGCTCGTGTTTTCCTACAACTCGCTGTGTCGGTGTCGTTCGATACACTCGCAGATTTGAAATGTAGGAAATGGTGTTTCGTGATTTCCTACATTTTGTGTTGCGTGAGCTAGGTGTCACAAAACCAAGGTTCCCAACCGCACCGTTAACCAAGCACGCCGCCAGCGCGGCCTCGGAGTATGCGTTCGGCAGGGGTCCGTCCTGGGACCTCGGCCTCGGCCCTCGGTCGTTTCGAGGCCTCTCGACTTCCTCCGCCTCCTCGACGTCCTCCTGGTCTCCCTCCGACCCCTTTTCATGGAAGTGAGCGCCATCTTGGGCTACAGAGTCGTGGTTTGCTCCTGTCCCCCGTTTCGGAGCCATCAGGACTGGGGCCTGGTGCCCAAATTATATCAGCCGCGCGGCAATGAGAGACATTGGATATGCTAGTGCTTTGCTTTGCTCTGCCGCCTTCTCCTCCTCCTCCTCCGCATCTTCCTCCTCCTCCTCCTCTTCTTCCCCCTCCTCCTCCTCCTCCTCCTCCTCCTCCTCTTCCTCCTCCTCCTCCTTCTTCTCCTCCTCCCCTCCTCTTCCCTCCTCCTCCTCCTCCTCCTCCTCCTCCTCCTCCGCCTCCTCCTCCGCCTCCTCCTCCTCCTCCTCCTCCTCCTCCTCCTCCTCCTCCCCCTCCCCCTCCTCCTCCTCCTCCTCCTCCTCCTCCTCCTCCTCCCTCCTCCTCCTCCTCCGCCTCCCTCCTCCTCCTCCTCCTCCTCCTCCTCCTCCTCCCTCCTCCTCCTCCTCCTCCTCCTCCTCCTCCTCCACCTCCCTTCTCCTCCCTCCCTCCTCCCCCTCCTCCTCTCCTCTCCTCCTCCTCCTCCTCCTCCTCCTCCTCCTCCTCCTCCTCCTCCTCCTCCTCCTCCCCCTCCTCCTCCTCCTCCCTCTCCTCTTCCTCCTCCTACTCATCCTCCTCCTCCTCCGCCTCCGCCTCCGCCTCCGCCTCCTCCGTCTCTCCCTATGGGAATCGAGTGCGTCGTTTGCGGTGTTGGCCCTCTCTGCGCTTTGTAGGGGTTGTTGAGGCGTCGTTACCCTCCTCGCAGTCCTGGGCCTCTCAGGTCGGGCGAGCGGGGGAGGATCGGGGAAGAGGTGGGCTACGCCATCTGATGCGCGCAGCTTGTTTCAGGCCCCGCCGCTGGGCAGGCGTCCTCCGCACAGGGCGTTGCGGGCGCCTGGTGGCGTCGGGAAACTGACTACGCGAGCTGCTTCGTCAGCGCTCCCCTTCTGCTATCTCCCCAATGTTTTATCCCCAAGCCTCGTCATCACCCTCCCCGTCCCAGGGAATCATGCACGTGTTATGTGTGTGCGTCGCTGTTCCCACTTGTGGCACGAAGGGTCCTCGAACCCAGGGTAGAGTCGAATCGAGTCCTCCTCGTGTTCTCTCTTCGTCCTCGTGCTCGTCTGTGTCTCACCTCCTGGTGCTACTCCTCCTCCTTCTTGCCTCTGCTCATGCTGGGCATGTCCATCCTGTCAGTCCACCATCCTGCTCCCATCCCTCATACAACCTGCCTCGACCCTCCTCCCTCCCCTCCACCCACTCCCCTATCCCCCTTCTCCACTCCTTTGTACTTCTCTCGCTCTCTCTCTCTCTCTCGTTCGTTCTCCCTCCCTCTCCCTCCCTCCCTTTCTCTATCTCTCGCTCTCTTTCTCTATGTTCTCTCTCTCTCTCTCTCTCTGTCTCCCGTTTTTTGTTCTTTCTTTATCTCCCTCTCTCTCTATCTCTCTCCCTCCCCTGCCATCCCCTCCCCTCCTCTCCCGCCGCCTCCCTCCTGCCGCCTACCTCTCAGCCTTGAGCTCTCTAAACCCACCCGCTGCTCCTCCATCACCATCATCATCATCATCATCATCATCATCATCATCAGCATCAGCATCAGCATCAGCATCATCAGCATCAGCATCAGCATCAGCATCAGCATCAGCATTAACATCAGCATCGTCATCATCATCAGCAGCAACATCAGCATCAGCATCAGCATCACCATCAGCATCAGCATCAGCATCATCATCATCATCAGCCTCATCATCATCATCAGCACGATCATCATCATCATCACGTGTTTCTTCTTCCCGAGAGCCCAGCGGGGGTTGGGAAGAGGAGGAGGCAGACGTTGAGGAACGGGGAGTGAAAGAGAGGGGGTTCGAGGTGAGGGGAGGAACTGACAACGGGTAGTTGCGGTACGTTTGTGCTGCAGTTTGTTTGACCCCCCCCCCTTGGCAGAGGTGGTTGTCCTCGACCCGCGCTACGCCAATGTCTCACAGCACAGGCGCTCCAATGAACGCACGGCGCCCCTGAGTTTTGCAGAGAACTAGCAGCAGCAGAGAAGGGGGTATGATCTATATATATATATATATACACATATATCTATAGAGGTATCCAGAGAGCCAGAGACAGACATATGCGTACTTATCAACACATATCGTACGCGTGCTGGCGTACACGAACTCGCGTGTCGCAAGATGTGTTGCAGAGCTCGACGTGTGTACGTACATATATTGACATACATCGGCCGTGCAGAATGCGTTCATGGTGCACGTGGCGCCAAGTCATGTGGCACAAGGCCATCTGTGCTTGTATTAGCTGCCGACTGTGTATACATTAGCTCGTGGCAAGCGCAGTATGGCCCAGGTATAGGCGTGTCGGCGCACAGACGTGGAGAGAGATGGAAAGAAAGAGAGAAAGAGAGAGAGAGAGATATAGAGAGAGAGAGATGGCGAGAGCGAACGAGAGGAACGAGGAGGAAAGAGAGAGAGAGAGAGAGGGCCCAGCATGGGTATGTCAACAAAGGCTTTTTTAGAGAGATGAACGTGTGTACCTCTCCCTGTATTTATGTATTTACATGCAGAGAACCCCGCCGTTCCTTCACTGTGTACAAGCTTTCTGTTGCGTCCTGGCAAGGATCAGAGCGACAGATCGCAGCCATTACGGTTTACATTGCCTCCGTGTCGCGAAATTGTCGTCTATGTGAGCGTTCGATTGCGTTGTATGGCGGACATGATGTACCGATGCCGTCAGTGGTGTTATGAAGCTGGGGGGTATTCTACACAGTTCCTGATTCCGCACTGTTGTTAAACAATTGTTGGAGATGAGCTACGGTCCAGTGCGGCGCGGTCTCGGCCGTTATTTTGTCCTGCATTGTCACATTGTCACGCTCGGTTAACTAACCTGTGTTGCAAACGGTGGCAGGTGATGATCGCTTTAGCACGCAAAACGACGGATATCAAACAACACGCCTCACTGGCATTTGTGTTGGTGTCGACGATTGGCACCTGCAGGCGTCGAGTGGAAAGGATGAGAACGAGGTGGAAGAGGAGGAGGAGGAGGAGGAGGACGGGTGAGGGAGAGAGTGAGCCTAGAAGGTTTGGGTATGTTTGTTTGATGCGTTTTGGGGTTGTGTTGGATTGTCTCGGGGGTCTATCTTGGGACTCTGTGGGCCGTCTTCAGGGCTCATGCCGTGGTGCGGAATCTGCGTGTTGTTTGATGATGGTGTTGTTGGTTGTTGGTGTTGTTGTTATTGTTATTGTTGTTCTCGTTGATGTTGGTGTTGTTCACTAACAGTTATTATTGTCGGACCCCTTACAGGCGCGCTGGCGCTCTCGCCGAGGCGCCGGCTACATGTTCATTGAACATGAGGCTCACGCTCGAGTGGTTTTTGGGACCGCCAAAACGGGCCCCGCAACAACAAGAACGCTCCCGCTCGAGACTTCCTCCTTTTTTACTCAGGGCTGGTGTTCTTGCTCGCCGCCGAAAGCCGCCGCCCTAAAAAACAAAACATCAGCGCACCCGCTCGAGGCTTCCTCCCGTTTTACCTTGGACTGCCGCGCTAGTCTTTAACTCATCGGCGCCGCCCCCAGCAAAAACAACGCGCTTCCTCCCTTTTTTACTCAAGGCGGTGTTCCTCCTCGCCGCCGAAAACCGCCGCCCGACAAAACCAGCGCTCCCGCCCGAGACTTCCTTACGTTTTACGCTGGACTGGCGCCCTACTCTCTTTTGGATTGGCGCCGCTCCCAGCAAGAACAACGCTCCCGCTCGAGGCTTCCTCCCTTTTTCCTGAAGACGGTGCTGTTCCTCGCCGCCGACAGCCCTCGTCCCGACAAAACCGGCTCCCGCTCGATGCTTCCTCCCTTCTCAAGGCGGTGTTCCCCCTCGCCGCCGAAAACCGCCGCCCGACAAAACCAGCGCTCCCGCCCGAGACTTCCTTCCGTTTTACTCTAGATTTGCGCCTTACTCTCTTTTGAATTGGCGCAGCTCCCAGCAAGAACAACGCTGCCGCTCGAGATTTCCTTTCTTTTTCCTCGGACGGTGCCGTTTCTCGCCGCCAACAGCCCCCGTCCCGACAAAACCACAGCTCCCGCTCGATGCTTCCTCCTTTCTAACTCAAGGCGGTGTTCCTCGCCGCCGAAAGCCGCCGTCACAACAAAACCAGCGTTCCCGCTCGAGACTTCGTTTTGTTTTACGCTGGACTAGCGCCCTACTCTCTTCAGCATTGGCGCAGCTCCCAGCATTAACAGCAGCCCTGCTCGAGACTTCCTCCATTTCTATTCAGGGCCAGGTCCTTGCCTCACCGCCGACAGCCCCCATCCCCACCAAGGCAATCCTGTCGTTCGATACTTCCTTGTGCTTTACCCTTCGCTGGGGTTCCATTGGCGGTCTGCAAGGTGCGGGCATGTGTTTTTGAGGCGGGATATGTTTAGATTCCTCGGAGAGGTGTTTGCAAGACCTCATTGGGCGGGGGATCTGGGAATGGGAATAACGGACCCCGCTTTAGAACAAGAGCCCCCCATGATGTGGATGGTTATCATGATGGTCGCATGCTTCGCGTGGAAACATCGCGCATGAGGGTAATGTGATTGTTGTTGTTGTCGTTGTCGTTGTCGTTGTCGTTGTCGTTGATGTTGTTGTTGTTGTTGTTGTGGTTGTTGTGGTTGTTGTTGTTGTTGTTGTTGTTGTTGTGGTTGTTGTTGTTGTTGTTGCTGTTGTTGTTGTTGTTGTTGTTGTTGATGTTGTTGTTGTTGTTGTTGGTTTGTTGGTTTGTTGGTTTGTTGGTTTGTTGCTGTTGTTGTTGTTGTTGAACATTATTTATTCTAAAGAATAATTATTGTTGGGCCCCCTGGTGCGCGCCCCCCCTGCGCCGCCTAGGCCGCAGCTACATTTTCATCATTTTCGTGAGGAAGCCTCAGAAAAGAGGGTGTGTACAGGATCCGGTTGTTTTGTTGTAATCCGCTTTCCCTTGCAAAAAACAATAGAAAATTACATTTCTTGTTCTAATATAATCAAATTTCAAGAATCCCTTGCAACAAATGAGGTAAAGTGGACATTCGCGCGCGCAAGACGAAATCCTTCCAAAACCTTAGTGTTCGGCAGCGATTTTAACATAAAAACATCAAAAAACCAATGGTTTTTCAACAAAAAATGTCAAAATCTCATCCCGCGCGCTCTTGCGGATTCGTAGGAAACCCAACACTTTTTTAAACATTTCTGTCAAACGGGCTTTTGCGAGCAACTTTTTCGAACTTCTGCGACAACGGTTGCGCACCTGCCAGGGCCATCATCCCTGTCAAATAATACCATGCGGGACACATTCGTTTTTTCTTCGCGCGCGCACGCCGTCGTCGTCGGCCGCGGGGCCCTGAATAGTAGCCACGGTCGTCCGCATGCCACGAAGTGAAGTGTCCGAACGTCATAGGGCGGGAAGCTGGGTGTGGGTGGTGGCGAAGAGTCGTTTGGAAATTTGGTAGAGCTTGAACCGGCCCCCCCACAAAGTGGGGGTATTGCCCGCCTCCTATGAAAACCCTGGCACTGGTGAGAACGGAGTGTCCCCACGTGCTAGTAATTGTTGTTGTTGTTGTTGTTGTTGTTGTTGTTGTTGTTGTTGTTGTTGTTGTTTCTGTTGCTGCTGGTGTTGTTGTTGTTACATCTGGGTTATTGAAAAAGATTATCAATGTTGGGCCCCTTACAGGCGCCCTAGCGCTGTCGCCTCAGCGCCGGCTGCGTTTCCTTTGAAACTCAGGCTCCAGCTCGGGCGTTTCGGGGGTGCGCCGAAACCGGCCCCCCAACAGCAACAACAACAACCATTTTAAGGCTGTACGCTCTTACTTGCCCGCGAGTCATTCAACACGTATACCCTACACCCTCGAAACCCGCCCTCTTCGTCTTCGATCACACCCCTTTCGGGGGGATTATTTCTCTTTGCTGGGGCCGGCGGGCTTAGACGTACGGGCAAACCGGAACGGGCGGACAATCCTTCGGGGGCGTACATCTCTCTGCCCGCCATTGGAATTGGCGCGGGCCCTGCAAGAGGAGGAGGGGAAGAACGAGGGAGAGTGGGAGGAAGGGGAGGGGGAAGGACGAAGGAAAGGGAAGATACCACGTTGTGAAGGCGTCCTTGGCGCGCGCGTGGTTCCTGAGCGCCGAAACGCAATTCCAAAATAATTTGTGAGGACGTCGCACGCGAGAGCGCAGTCCTGAGTACATTGTGAGGAAATCTCGGGCGGGAGCGGGGGCCCTGACTAAGTTGCGAGGAAGTCTTAAGCGGGAGCGCCGTTCCTGAGCAAATTGCACGGAAGTCTCAGGCGGGAGCGGGGGTCCTCACTAAATTGCGAGGAAGTCTCAGGCGGGAGCGCCGTTCTTGAGTCAATTGTGCGGAAATGTCAGGCAGGAGCGGGGGTCCTGAGTAAAATTCGAAAATCTCAGGCGGGAGCGCCGTTCCCACGTAAATTGCACGGAAGTCTCAGGCGGGAGCAGGGGTCTTGATTACATTGCGAGGAAGTCTCAGATGGGAGCGCCTTTCCTGAGTAAATAGCGCGGAAGTCTCAGGCGGGAGCGGGGGCCCTGAGTAAAAATCGAGGAAGTCTCAGGCGGGAGCCGTTGTTGTTGTAGCCCGGGGGGCAGGGGCACAGTTTGAGCAGGAAGACTTTCTTTTAGAAAAAACAAGGTGCGAGCCCCGGGGGTGGCACTTCAATCGAAAAAAATCAATGTGCACCGGTGGGGGGGGATCAACAATAATTATTCTTCAAGAGTGAGAGTTCAACAACAACAACAACAACATTCCCGCTCCATAATACCTGCTTATCTACTCGGGACCAGGTCTCTTGCTCGCCGCCGAAAGCTGGCTCCCCCACAAAGCCGGCTTTGTTTTTTACTCAGGACTGGCGCTCACGCTTCGGCGCCGCAAGCGGCCCCCGTGCAAACACAACGACGCTCGCGTTCGACACATCCTCCGCTTTCACTCAAGACTTTGAGAGGCCCTGAGGCTTCCCTAGTCCATGCTGAACCTTAACTGTTCCAGTATTGTGCTTGTGGACCGCCCTAAATATCCGCACTGGCGCCCTCGCCTCGTCGCCGGATTTCCTCTGACAATGAAGCTCACGTGCAGGCGCTTCAGAGCCCTGGACAGTCTTCCTGCGGCATTTCTCGAGACAGATCGGGCTGCGAGGATCTCGGGACCCGGGATGGGGCGACAGCGCCTGGTGTGCAAAAATTCGAAGCGCCCGATCTCGAGGTTCCTTGTTCCTGCTGGCCCACCCCGCCAGCGGGGCTCCAGGAGGAGAATCTTGGAGGCCTGCGGCCCTGCGCGGCGCATTGTGCTATCTAGTCCACACGCCCGCCCCGAGAGTATGGCACGACGTTTGCGGGGCGATGTTCCAGCGTAGGTCCGACGTGAATGCGACGCGAACCCGACGAGAATCCGACGTGAGTCCGACGCGGATTCCACGCACAGTGGGTCTCATCTTGTCGCGCAAAACCTCCAGGATTGCGCTCACATGTCAGGAGGGGAAGACTGACGCGAGGGCAGAGGACAACCCATCTTCCCATGTATATATATATGTATGTATGTGTATATACATATATATATATATATATATATGTACACATACGGATCTATATATATATATATGTATATATACATATATATATATATATACCACGATCCACACACATTATATGTGTTCGACGTCTCGAGGATATCCTGGGATTTGCGCCGATGTATTTACATGTGCGTACGCTTATACACCTTTAACTGATTCCGTGTCTGTGCACATCTCTTCGGCGTGCTCGAAGTATCGAGGAGCTCCTGTGGGCCGTGCCGATGCACTCCCTGCTCCCCCTGGGCCCCTTCGGCACGGGCCCGCCCCGCCCCCCCCCGCGGCGGGAGAGGCTGAGCCAGCTCCCCGACCCGGGCGCCATGCTGCCCGCGGCCTCGGCGCGCGCGCAGGGCGGGGGAGGTGGCGCGCGGAGGCCCCCGGAGCGAGCTCCGGGGCACCGCCGGAGGGCGTGCAGCTTGGCGGCGAGCAAGGGGGGGAGGAGGAGGAGGAGGAGGAGGAGGAGGAGGAGGAGGATGAGGAGAGAGGGAGGAGGAGGAGGAGGAGGAGGAGGAGGAGGAGGAGGCGGAGGAGGGGGAGGCGGAGGCGGAGGAGGAGGAGGAGAGGAGGAGGAGGAGGCGGAGGACCTAGGGAGGAGGAGGCGGAGGACCTAGGGAGGAGGAGGCGGAGGAGAAGGAGGAGGACCTGGGGAAGCGGCGGAGGAGGCAGGAGGAGGAGGAGGCGGAGGGGGAGGATGATGAGGAGGAGGCGGAGGACCTGGGGAAGCGGCGGAGGAGGCGGCTCGCAGGAGGAAGGGACGGAGCGAAGGAGGAGGAGGAGGATCAGAGTAGACCCAAGATGTCTCAACGGTGCCGCAGGATCCTGCAGGATACTGACTGACCGGGGTCTGGATTGACCCTGGTCAGTAGATCCCTGACCCGAGCCGTTCTTGATGTCTTAGGCACCGAGAGTGGAGGAAAACCAGCCGCCCCAGTATTTTTCGGGGGCGGGCAAGAGGGGGATGATGACTCGGGGGGGTGAGGGGCATCACGGCTGGCGCCACCATGCCTCCGCGGATCTCATGGCCCCTTTCTCTTCTATCAAAGCGTCCCTTGATCCCCCCCTCGTCCACGCACATGACTGCGGCCATGATTTGCGAATCCCCTTCTGCGTAGGACGCCCCCCTTTTGGACGCCCTCGATTTTTTAGAGCCGCCGTGATGCGCGAGGCAGGGTGCCCTGGGAACTGCAGCAGGCCGCTGCCCGATGCTGGGTCCCAGACGTGCGCGCGCCGCGAAGCAAGCACCACGGATTGCTTCTTAAGTGGCCGTCTTCGGCCTCCGGGGGCCCTCGCTTGGCACCCGAAGTTGGGTCCCCTGGGCCATGGGGAACCATCCCTTTGTTCGTCCCGAGCTGCTTTGTGGACGGCCCATTCGCTTGAGTCGGGCCTGTACCTCTAAGGGAGGAGCATTCAAAGATAATAAAAGCATGGTCTGGGGACGACTTGTTGAGTATTGTTTGAGAATGTTGGGGTATTTGTGTTACTATTTTTTGTAGTTTTCGTCCACAATCCCGCTGTAGTAGGACAGGCCCGACTTAAGCTTTGTTCGTCCCGAGCTGTTTTGTGGACGGCCCCTTACGCCCGAAAGCGGCCCCCCAGGTCATCAGCGAGAAGGGAGGAAGCCTGGCCGCCCGGCTTCGGGCTCTGCTGGAGGTGCCCCTGGCCTCAGGTGTCCCTGCAGTCGAGACGCTGAGCGGAGGACCTCTCGCGCGGCGCAAGCATATTAACGGGTTCGTCTGCGCCGACACTGGCGCGTGAGCTGCCCGCGTGAGCGCGCACGCGCCCTCGTCTCCGACGTGGCGTGCAGCGCCGGCGCCCGCGCGGGCCGCCACGCAAGGTCGACATGCCATCTCGCGTAAGACCCGTTTTCGATCGTCGCTCACGTTGGGGTCGGGGCGGGGCTCCGGTTCTCGAGCCGCTCCCCCGAGGCCTGAATCGGGCAGCCTGCTCGAGGCCGAGCTGCACTCGCGTGCAAGGACTCCATGTCCTGAGCGTGCCCCTCCCGCCCCCCTTGTTTGACTCAGGAGGGGAAAAAATGCACAGACACAATTGATCGTCGATTCCCCAGAAACCAACATGGGAAGAAGGGGGGAAGACGAAAACCAGAAAATATAGGAAAATAGGGGAATCGTTTTATTTGTGTGTATTTGTTTGTGTGTCCCAGGGCCCCTTCATTGACGTTGCACGGACACGGACACGGATCTGGGATCGTTGCGTTCTGAGTGCGCGAAAAGTGCTGATCGCCGATGTAGGCCCACAGCAAACGAATTAGGCCTTGTGCGGGCGCAGCAGACACGGCAAGGCGTAGAGCAGCGACGAAAGGTCACCAATTCTTGTTCTTCTTCTTCCTCCTCCTCCTCCTCCTCCTCCTCCTCCTCCTCCTCCCCCTCCTCCTCCCCCTCCTCCTGCTCCTCCTCCTCCTCATCCTCCTGCTCCTCCTGCTCCTGCTCCTCCTCCCACTCCTTCTCCTCGTCCTCGTCCTCATCCTTGTCCTCCTCCTCCTCCTCCTCCATTCCTTTTCCTTATACATAACTTCTCCCTGTCGCACCCCGAGGCCCGTTGTTAGGGCGGGCCGGGCGTTTCGCCTGAGACTTCCTCACCATGTATGACCTTGAAGCTTAAGCCATTGCAACAACTTCGCAGATGGAGGGCGGGCCGTTTTCGAAGTGTTGCTTCCGCCTTAGCGCCGCGCGCATTCGTTTTAAACAATATGCAGGAATTCCGCGGATTGAGGGCGCCTGGTTTTCAAAATGTGGCTCTCGCCTTAGCGCCGCGCATATTCTTTTCAAAACATAGCAAGAGCTTCACGGATTGAGGGCGAACGGCTTTCAAAATATGGTTCTCGCCTTAGCTCCGCGCGCGTTCGTTTTTTTTTGTTTGTTTTAATTTGTAAGAGTTTCACGAATTGAGGGCGAGTGGTTTTCAACATGTGGCTCTCGCTTCAGCGCCGCGCACATTTAGTTTTTTTCACAGCTTGCAAGAATTTCGGGGATTGAGGGCGAGTCGTTTTCAAAATGTGGTCTCGCCTTACTGCTGCGCACCTCGTTTTGTAACGTTGCAAGAGTTTCACGGATTGAGGGCGGTTCTTTTTCAAAATGCGGTTCTCGCCTTAGCGCCGCGCACATCCGTTTTTAATGTTTGCAAGAGTTTCACGTGTTCCCGTGATCAGCGCATCAGACATTGCGTGTTGGAAGGATTCCGGATTATGAGGGTGCAGCAGTTACGTTGATTCGCAGTGTTGCAGCAGGAATGGTGGTCTGGCACCATTCAAGATCGTCAAGATGCAACAATTAGGTTGATCCGTGGCGCTGGAATCATGAGAACAATGTTTTGGCATGCTTCAGGGTCTTCAAACGGTTGCCTTCCAATTAGGCAGTTCCCTCAGTGGAGAGAAAAAGCCCTTGTAGGGGCCTTTGAAGAGGGAGCTTGGAGGGAGGGTGTATGCCAACATCGTGAATGACTCTTTGGTTTACACTGATCTTCCCTCCCTCCTCCTCCGCCTCCTCCTCCTCCTCCTCCTCCTCCTCCTCCCCTCCCCGTCCTCATCCTCATCCTCCTCTTCCCTTCCTTACTCCCGCCCTCTCCCCTCCCTCCCTCTCCTCCTCCTCCTCGTCCTCCTCCTTCCTCTCCTCCTCCTCCTCCTTCTCCTCTTCCTCCTCTTCCTTCTTCTATTTATCCTCATCCTCCTCATCGTCCTCCTCCTCCTTTCCCTCCCCTCCTCCTCCCACCCTCCATCCATCCCTCCATCCATCCGTCAGTCCGTCCGCCCGTCCATAACTCTCCTCCCCTCCTCCATGCTCCCTCCCGCCCTCCCTCCTCCCTCCGTCCTCCTCCTCCTCATCCTCCTCCTCCTCGTCCTTCCCTCCTCGTCGTCGTCCTCCTCCTCCTCCTCTTCCTCCTCCTCCTCCTCCTCCTCTCCTCCTCTCTTCCTCCCTCTCCTCCTCCTCCTCCCTCCTCCTCCTCCTGCTCCTGCTCTCCTCTCCTCCTCCTCTCCTCCTCCTCCTCCTCCTCCTCCTCCTCTTCTCTTCTTTTCTCTTCCCTCCTCTCCTCTTCTCTTCTCTTCTCTTCTCTTTCTTCTCTTTCTCTTCTCTTCTCTTCTCTCTCTCCTTCTCTTCTCTCCTCCTCCCCTCCTCCTCCTCCTCCTTCTCCTTCCGCCGCCTCCTCCTCTTCCCCTCTCTCCTCCTCCGCCTCCCCCTCTTCCTCCTTCCTCCTCCTCCTCCGCATCCTCCTCTTCCTCCTCCTCCTCCTCCGCATCCTTCCTCTCCTCTTCCTCCTCTCCTTCTCCTCCTCCTCCTCCTCCTCCTCCTCCTCCTCCTCCTTCACCTCCTCCCCTTTCTCCTTCTCCTCCTCCTCCTGCTCCTCCTCTTCCTCCTCCTGGCTCCTCCTGCCTCCTCCTCGCCCCGGGGGGGCCCCTCCCATAGGGGAGGGGTCGGGACCCAGGGTCCTCCTGGCGCAGGCGGGGAGCGCCGGGCCCGAGGGGCGAAAAGCTCCCGCTCCCCTTGGACGGCCCCAGAAGCGGGGTCTCCTTCTCAGGGGTGGCAGCCAGGTCCCGGGGCCGCCCCCACGGCGGCGCAGGGATTCTCCCCCTGCGTTCGCCGCCTTGGGGCGGGACTGGCTGTCCGTCTTCCCTGTCATGTCGTCGTTCGTCGTCGTCGTCATCGCCGTTGTGTCGTCGGCCCCGGGGTCCGTTTCCTGGGTTTTTTGCCCGTGTCCCTTGGGTGTGCGGGTGGCCCTGCCCGTTCGGCTCTCCCCCTTCGTGGGCGTATTCCGTACGGGCGAGGCTCCCGCCTGCCTGTGGGGCGCGGTCTTTTTCCATGTCTTGCACGGGCGGGTTCGCCCGCCGCCCGCGTGGGCGGGGCGCCGCGGCCACGCCGCGCGGCCGTGCGCGACGCCCGCGGATGCGCGGTTTGGGCTGAAGCGCGCTGTGATTTAAACAGTCCCTCCTCCTCTTCCTCCTCCTCCTCCTCCTCCTCCGCCTCCTCCTCCCTCCTCCTCCTCCTCCTCCTCCTCCTCCTCCTCCTCCTCCTCCTCCCTCCTCCTCCTCCTCCTCCTCCCCCTCCTCCTCCTCCTCCTCCTCCTCCTCCTCCTCCTCCTTATCCTCCTCCTCCTCCTCCTCCTCCTCCTCCTCCTCCTCCTGGCCCCGATGGTGGGGGCCTGGCACCTGTTCTCATGGTGTCAGCGCCACACTCCTCGGGGCACGCTGTCAGTGTCAACTGCATGCGGCGGCTGGGTGCTGATGAGCCGGATTTCGTCGTTTTTGCACCAGCCACGTGGCACTTTGCCCGTGGCAGCGGCGCGTTAGCTGCGCCCGTGACCTGGAGATGGGCACCAGGCACGGGGAGTGCGCATTTGGTTGAGAGGCGGGGCCGTGTGGTCCGTAAGTCCCTTGGGACCTTGTGTTCGCTCACCCTAGGGCACAAGCCCAGTTGCACGTGCCATCCGATTCGGCAGGGTTGACGGTCGGGAAGTACTGCGCGGTGACGCGGTGAACCGGCTGTCCCCCTACGCACCGCGCCGTCTCGGTTGGGCAGCGAGTCGCTGAGCGACGAGGTATCTGCCTTCCCCTGACCGTCGGCGCTGGCGCCTGCGGGCCCCTTCCTCCTGTCTGGGAGGCCGAGGGTGACGGTTGAGCCTCGCTCGCCGTTCACTTCTTGGATCTATGACACTCATGACACTCCTCCTCCTCCTCCTCCTCCTCCTCCTCCTCCTCCTTCTCCTCGTCCTCCCCCTCTTCTTCCTCCTCCTCCTCCTCCTCCTCCTCCTCCTCCTCCTCCTCCTCCTCCTCTTCCTCCTCCTCATCATCCTCCTGCTCCTCTCTTCCTCCCCTTCCTCTCTTTTTCCTGCTCCTCCACCTCTTCCTCCTCCTCCTTTTCCTTCTCCTCGCCCTCCCCGTCGGAACTTGGAACGAAAAGTCTAGCCGAGGAGGGCGCGCCAGCGCGCACGCAGCTCAAGACCGACATGAAGAGAGAGAGAGAGAGAGAGAAATAACAAAACACAGAGAGAGAGAGAGCGATACATAAAAAAACGAGAGATACATATAGAGGGAGAGAAAGAGAGAGAAAGAGAGAGAGAGAGAGAAAGAAATAAAGGGAGAGAGAGAGAGAGTGAGAAAGAGAGAGAGAGAGAGACAGAGAGAGAGAGAGAGAGAGTAGGGGAGGCCTAAGTAGCCCCATTGCATTGGTGAGCTTGGAGCGGCAGCAAGGCTTCTGCTCGTGCAGGGGAGGGGGCAGGATTCCCAGACCCCTCCGCTTCCACCCCCACCCGCGGGCGGGGGGCAGTCGGCGCGAACCGACTCCTTCCATAAACGGTGTTTGCCGCGACCAACTATTTGGGCGAATCTGCGCTCGGCAAGTCGGCAACCTTAGCGCTCGCAGCTGTGCAACGAAAGGACGGGGAAACGAATGATTGCCCTCAACATCTTTGGACACCGAAGGTATGAATGCCAAACAACATAAACCCACCGACAAGTGACGACGTTTAGCTTTGCTGTTGAGGGAATCCTGCCTGGGGTCAGCTCCTTCAGGCATTTCAAACATGTCCAGCCAAATAGCTCGCACACACATGTATATATGTATACATGCGCATACATACATACTTACACGGCGAAATACCGCCCCGTTACGACAGAGCTGCTTCACGAAGGGTGGCCATCGGATTCTGGACGCCCCTCCATCAGAATCCGATGCCGGATTTCTACAATCACCTGCTGATACCAGCGGCCTATGCCCAAGGATGGCTAGAGTGGATAGGAAAAGAAGGGAGTGATTTTATTAATGGAGAGTTAAGGAAGTTGTAGGAAACAGCTGCAGCACAGGTCAAGTCAGATGCAGGCTTTGTTGCCCTCCCACCTCTGCTCGAGAACGGTCGCTACTGCTGCACCATACGTCCCTTGCCATCGAATCCCGCCTCCTGAATCCGTCTGGCCTGGCCGCTGTGAGTTGGCAACATACGCCAGAAGGAGGCGCAGCTGGCACATGCTGCTGCTTGGTCGTGCCTCCTCCCCCCCACGTCTCGTCCCCTATCGCTATTGGCGTTGTCGTGACTCCACCACCTCCAGCTCCCTGCGGGAAGACCGTGGTGAAGGCCGAAATCCGGGAGGGAGGGGGGAGATGGTAGAGGATGGGAAGCAGAGGGGAGGGAGGCAGAGCTTTGCTTCAGCACTTCACTGAACAATGAACCGCCTTCCATGCTGATGCTACATGCTCTCTCAATCACTGCCCCCTCTTTTCACGCGTCGCGATTCCATCCCATAATGTGGCAGCGACCCGCTTGTATCCGCCGATGCTACGAATGAGAACGAAACGCCATTTCTGCCAAGACTATCGTAGTCCACGCGGCGCTGCAACGTGTCGTTATTATCAGGCATGCCGTAGTTGATGACTAGCCCCATCGATGTAGTGGAGATGTGTTTCTCCAAATCAGACGAAACGCCAAGATCTGCTTCGTGTGTTCGTGAAGTGAACTGATGCTCAGTCTCTTGAGGTCTCATCCAAGTCCACATGAACTAGTTGATGAACATCGAAGCCGCACTTGCTCAGGAATCCCGTCAACGCCTCTGCGCGTGGCTCTGAACGCGTATAGAGGACAGCTTGTCTGAAGGCCTGGGCATTGAGGATGTCCATCAGTTTTCTGTTCTTATATTTTTCGACAAGGTTACGCTAAACTGAGCCGTAGTACCCGTGGTGGAGAGATATTGCGGTTTGCACTCATGATCGGTTGCATGAACAAGCGTTGCTTGGGTGTCCCCCCGAAGCTTCTCAACTGCTGCCAAAATTGTGTCCTCAGTCAAGTCCAGCTGCAGCTTATGTAGCTCCAGAGCGTTGCCGCCCAGGGAGAGGACATCCGCTCGCGCCTCCTTGGCAATGTCTTGTATCTCATACAGGCGGGCCATAACCACATCATACCCAAGAGGCTCTGTCTCAGCAGTCTGGGCACCCGCGGTTGAAGTGAGAGGCTGGTATTCAGAATCCTCCATGCCAGTCACTTCCTGCGGCATGTCCGACTCATTCACATGCGAGTCGCACAGCATTGTGACAGTCGCTGGAATTCGTTTGGCGACACCGCTGACGAGCTTCCTTTTGATTTTGCTCGGAAAAGCGCGGCGCAGCGTGCAGTGAGATGCTTGCTGGAGCCTTCGGATGTGCACTCCAGCCTGATCAGAAAAACGCGC
This sequence comes from Prorocentrum cordatum, assembly GCA_963575745.1. Lineage (NCBI taxonomy): Eukaryota > Dinophyceae > Prorocentrales > Prorocentraceae > Prorocentrum > Prorocentrum cordatum. Next base: position 77,372 of record CAUYUJ010002684.1, read on the forward strand.
AGCAGCCGCCCATGTTCTCTGCCGACGAGCGAGGCTGAATCTTCCATGGCGGCGGGTCCGATGGAAGCGAGGAGCCAAAAGCAGGAAGTGAGGAGAGGTGCAGAGCAGCACGTGCCGAGCCTTGAGCCAACAGTGGCTACGGAGCCCCCTCCCCCTCCTCCTCCTCCTCCTCCTCCTCCTCCTCCTCCTCCTCCTCCTCCTCCTCCTCTTCCACCTCCTCCACCTCCTCCTCTTCCTCCTCCTCCTCCTCCTCCTCCTCCTCCTCCTCCTCCTCCTCCCTCTCCTTTCTCCTCCTCTGTCCTCCCTCTTCTTTCTCCTCCTCTCCTGTCCTCCCTCTTCTTTCTCCTCCTCCCCTGTCCTCACTCTGTCTCCTCCCCTGTCCTCCCTCTTCTTTCTCCTCCTCCTCCTCCTCCTCCTCCTCCTTCTCCTCCTCCTCCTCCTCCTCCTCCTCCTCCTCCTCCTCGTCCTCCTCCTCCTCCTCTGGCCCGAGAGGCCCTGCACATCCGCCAGCCCGCCCCCCCCCATGGGGTACCGCCGAGGCCCCTGGGCACCGCCCCGACGGACCAGCATCCGGGCGGGCACGAGCCGCCCAGGGAGCGCCCCGGGGGGGGGGGCGGGGGGCGCCCGAGTGCCAGGCCGCCGCCGAGCCAGCCCTCGGCGGAGGAGTCCGAGGCGTGCCCCTTCGCCGAGCAGCGACTCCGCGCCGACGTGCCCTCGCCGAGCCGCGCCCTGCCCTTCTCCCCCTCCTCCTCCTCCTCCTCCTCCTCCTCCTCCTCCTCCTCCTCCTCCTCCTCCTCCTCCCCCTCCTCCTCACCCTCCTCCTCCTCCTCCTCCTCCTCCCCTCCTCCTCCTCCTCCTCCTCCTCCTCCTCCTCCTCCTCCTCCTCCCCCTCCTCCTCCCCCTCCTCCTCCCCCTCCTCGCTGGTCCACGAGCCCGACCCCCGCCGATGCACGGCTCGGCGCACTGCCCTCGCCGAGCCCTGCCCTCGCCGAGCAACGAGCCCCGCCCCGGCCCTCGCCGAGCCCCGCGCGGTGGGCGCGTGCGGAGGTCGTCGGGCGCGCGGCGAGAGCGGAGCCTTTCCCCTCGCCTGCCGCCGCTGCCGGAGAGTCGAGGGCTGTCGGGGGGGGGCAGGGTGCGGATGCCGCCCCCTGATCGCGACTCTGCCGATGCGAGTCGGTCGGAGTTCGAGGGTTTCGATCTCGATCCGATTGGACTCTGCATTCCAACTTGGGTTTGGCTCTTGTTTTTGCGCAGGCCTCGGCTCGGGCCGCCAGGCTTCGAGCTCGATGCCTTCCGGTCTCCCTGCTGAGTTCTGCCGACCCGACGCAGGTCGATTGCCCTCTCCGACGTTGCGATTCGATGTGGGGCCATCCTGGCTGCCGGGAGGGGTGAAGGGGTTACCTTGACAACTTGGCATCGCTCGGACGTGCGCGTTTTTGTTTGGTCGGCGAGTCCGGCGCCAGAACACCTGGACCATCTGGAGCAAGTCATGCAACACATCAGACCACATGAATGAATCAGCACATGAGCACCCCAAGTTTCCTACGAAGCGACGGGGGCCGTCACCCCCGCCGACAGCCCCACATCGACCCCCGTCGCAGGCGGCCACCGCGCGCCGATGTTGGGGGGTATTGTTGGGCATCTGTTGGGCATCTTTGGAGCATGTTTTTATTTCTCGTTGAAGATCCCCCTGGAGGGGGGCACGCCCGACGTAAGGCTGCTCGGGCGAGCCGTGGAGGCCCGGCCGGGACTACGTGGTCGTTTTTTCTTTTTGTTTCCCCCGTTTGCCGATCGGCGCGGGCCCTCGCAGCCCCCCTCCTCCCTCCCCCCTCCTCTCCCTCCTCCTCCTCCTCCTCCTCCCCCCCCCTCCTCCTCCTCCTCCCTCCTCCTCCCCCTCCCACCTCCTCCTCCCCCTTCCTCCCCCTCCTCCCTCCTCCCCCTCCTCCCACTCCTCCTCCTCCTCCTCCTCCTCCCCCTCCTCCGCTTCCGCGCGAGCGCCTTCCAGCGTCTGGGCCCTCGCGCCCCCCCTCCCCCCTCTCCGCCATGGAGTAGATTTATGTCGGGCGTGTCCCCCTACAGGGGGATTTTCGACGAAAAATAAAAGAGTCCCCAAACATACCCCAAAAAGGCAAAACAATACCTAGAACAGATTATCAGACTATCTTTGGACTATTTTTCTATTATTTTGGGGGTATCTTTTTTTCGTCGGGAATCCCCCTGTAGGGGGACAGGCCCGACCTAAGACTAGATCTGGGCTGTTTTTTGGCGCCTGCCTCGAGCCGGCAGAGGCTCCCCTCATAGGACCCAGTGCTGCTAGCAGTCGCACTCACACCCCTCGCAGTGTCCATCGTAGGAGTTGCGAGGGTCGAGCAAAATCCCCACGAACCTGGCACGGTACGTGCAGCGCCAGGGGTGGCGGCCCGTCTTCCCATCCCACCACTAAGAGGGGGATGCGAAGTCCCTGAAGACGGGACGGGGTGGGCACGAGTGGGCATCATAGCCGGCTCAAAACCACAAGAGGCATCAAAGTTTCTGATATCCCAATTGCCAATTCATGCGTCGCAGCATGCTCTCCCCCTCCTTCCCGCCCCTTCCGCCCAATGTCGAAACGCCGAGAAAAAAACAAAAAAACGCTCAGTGTTCGTGGGGGCATGTTGAGACCGACGCGGGCTGCTCGGGGAGCCTGTCGAGGCCAGCCAGGGCTCTTTTCGGGGGGCCTGGTCTGAGGCCAGCCAGGACTTCCTGGGGGGTCTGTGGAGGCCAGCCGGGAGTACCTGGGAGGGGGCTGTCTGTGCGCATCCCGCGCGCGGCTGTGGTGCCAGAGCCACACCACACGGCGGGGGGGGGGCGTTACATTATACCCCCCCCGTCCCCCTCCCCCCTCCCCTAAAACGCCCATTATCGCCGAAAATAGGGGCATGTTGACACCGACGCGGGCTATCTGGGGGGCCTGTCGAGGCCAGCTGGGGCTCTTTTCGGGGGGGCTGTTCTGAGGCCAGCCAGGACTTATTGGAGGGTCTGTGGAGGCCAGCCGGGAGTACCTGGGAGGGGGCTGTCTGTCGGGGGCGGCCAAGAGAGGGGTGATGACTAGGGGGGTTGGATATCATGGCAGGGGCCATGCTATTTCTCCAGATTTCATGGCGCCTCTTCTTATTTCATTACGTCCCTGGCTCCCCCCTTGGGCCGCGCGCATGCCGCCGGCCATGATTTGCGCCCCCCCTGTTGGCCGCCCCCGAGTCTGTGCGCAGCCCGAAAAGCCTCCCAGGTTGCCTCCAACGCAGTGCCGCCTGCGATCCAGTTCGATGTGGTTCGATTCGCCAGCTGGGGCCACGATGTCGACGATTAGATCCGAGCTGGTTCGATTCACTGGCATTATGTCGGGCGTGTCCCCCTCCAGGGGGATCTTCGACGAACAGTAGAAAATACACCAAAAATACCCCAAAAAGGCAAAACAATATTCAAAATAGTCCCCAGACTATGTTTGGACGATTTGTTAATTATTTCTGGGGTATCTTTTCTTTTGAAAATACCCCTGTAGGGGGACAGGTCCGACTTCACACTGGCTTTGGACGAGGCCCGCCGGAGCTGAGCGCAGCGATCTGACTGCGATCCGATCCTGGACGACTCGCTGACGATCCGAGATACGTTTCCGATCCGATCTGATGCGGCGATTCGATCCAGCTGCCAGCTCAGGCCTGCAAATGTCCACCGCTCTCCAGCAGCAGACTGATCCAACGACGATCTCAAGCAGCGGGTGGAGACACGTTGACCTCCGTGGGTGTTCGCCATCGTCCTCTGGGAGCGGGGTCGGGGTGTTGAGACGCCCTTGGGGCCGCTTCTGCCCTCGGGAGGTGCCGTGCTTCGTGCCTGTCCCGAGACGGTGCCGTGGCCACACCGTCGGGCGAGCCAGCGGCTCAGGGGCGGCCCGATCCCGGAGCCAGCAAGGAGACGCGCGCACGCATGGGTCCTCGTGGGTCTCGAGCGTGTGCGCTGCGCGAGTGCTCGCAGCACGAGGCTGGCCTCGCGGACGGGGGGGAGGGGGGCGCGTACAGTCGAGGCGTTGACCTAAGGAACCCTAAATAAGGAACGAGGCCCCTTTTTTCGTAAGTTAAACTTCGACTTCCCATCGAAAACTGAAGGGAAACCTTAGGCAAGGTGTGGAACAATTAAGGAACATCGAGCTCCTCCCCAACGAAAAGGGTTCCTTCTTCAGCGCCCCGACTGTATCTGTGCACGTGGCTGAGCGCGTACGTCTTTTTTGTGGGCTCCCTGCCGACCGGTCTCTGCCGATCGGGCAGTTCGCCCCGCAACCGCATGGGCTTCCGCTTGCACAGCTGTTCGGCGGCGAGCCCAGGGAGGAAGTGACAGCAGGGGACAGGCTTTCTGAGAAGGCGGCGGGGCCTCTCCGAAGCCCCCGCCCCTCCTGAGCCTGAGAGGCTTCCTATGTCTTCGGGGAGTGCCTAGAGAACATGTCAGAAAACCCGAGGCCTTCCGAGCCTTCTGAGAAGGCCCGCCCCTTCGGACGCCTGGTGGCTTTCGGGCCACAGCAAAACTCTCCGGCGGCCGTTCGGGACGATCTGGGCTCCCCGAGGAACGCTCTCCGCGAGGCGCACCTGGTGATCGTTTTTTGATTCACTGTTTTGCCGATCGGCACGGGCCCCCAAACCCCCCTCCGCCCCCCATGGAGTAGATCTTGCCTGTTTTTTGGAGCCTGTTTCGAGCGGGTGGAGTCTCCCCAGAGGCAGCACTCTTGCAGACAGTCGCACCGAGCAGAGGTCTGGAGCCAGACCCCCCCCCTCCCCTCCCCCTTTCCGCCCACTGTCGAAACGCCGAGTCAGGAAACGCTCACCTGCTGGAAGGCACCGCGAGGCGAGAGCACACCCGAGAGCGAGCGGAAAACTTCTCCACCCCCCGGGGGGCTTCCAGTCGGCCACGCGCAGAAGGGGGGCGGGGGGAGGTGGGGAGGCTTCTTGGAAGCACCCCTGCTCCTTAGAAGGCGCGGACCCTGTATAAACGTACAGTGGAGGCCCATGCCAAGAAACACCCTGCTTGCCTCCAGGGTGTCCTGGGTTTCTTGGGTTTCGATGGTTTTGCGATGGTAAACGTGTCATTTCTACACCAAGCATCAATGGACGTCCTGGGGTCTCAGGGTTGGGTTTCTTGTGGAAGGTTTCTTGTGGATGGGCCTCCACTGTATGGCCAGCACCCTCTGAGAGGCAGCCTCCTTCCAAGAAGCCTTCCCCCCTCGTCCTACCCCCCTGTGCGCGCCGCCAAGGAAGGCGCCTCGAGGCGAGGGGACCTCCGAGAGCGAACAGAAACCTTCCCTCGACAAGCGCGTTCCGCTGCTCGCAGAGTAGCTACTCGCAAATGGCGAACATCCGCCGCGGGGGCTCACGATCCATGACATCGAGGAAGACTTGACTCCCCAATCAGTGCTTGCACTGAAAGCGTCCTAGCAGAGATTGGAAGGTTTGGCAAAAGTTTCCCGCCGATCTTGGCGGCTTGCTGGTTTCCCGAGTTCCCGGTTCCGGGTTCCCGGGTTCTTGGTTGATGGTTCCGGGCCGACTTCGGCGGGTTCGGGTTCCCGGGTTCCCGGTCGATCTCCTTGTCGATCAAACCCTCCCTCGATTTGGGTTTTTCTCTGGTGTAATGTTTTTTGTTGCGGACGTTTGCCAGCAGGCATTCGGCGAGTCCCTCCCCCCCCGGGGGCCTCCCGGGCAGACAAGGGCCCCTCCGCGGCGGCCCCCCTCGCCTCGGTCTCAAGACGTACGCAGGCGGGCGGCGCGGAGCGGGGTCCCTCGAGGGCGACAGGGGGCTCGCTGCTCAAACATAAGCCTGAACCAGTCTGGCGGCGATGTTTGGACTAGTTCTTAACATGAAACAAGATGTACGTAGGCGGGCGGCCCGGAGCGGGGTCCCTCGAGGGCGACAGGGGGCTCGCTGCTCAAAAATAAGCATGAAATAGTCTGGCGGCGATGTTTGTATTATTATTTCTTAACATAAAATAAAGAAAAACAAAACAAATGTTTCGTCCAAAACTCCCCCTCCAGGAGGACACGCCCGAACTGAGCCCGGCCGTGCCTGGCAGCGGTCGCCACGCGTCCAGGCCTCAGACCGGCACGGGTCGAGGCGTGCAGACGGAGGGCCTGCGTGGACCGGTGGGGCATCCGATGGGGCGTGCGCCCCTCTGAGCTCGTGCGTCCCTATGGGCCTCTCGGCAGGGCGCCCGCGAGTCCACAGCGCGCTGTGCCTCGCCCGCGGCTCCTGCGGGCGGGGCCCGCCCGGGCGCAGTCCAAGACCCGCCTGTAGGGGGACACGCCCGACAGAAAGCCAGTGGCCAATGCCAATGACGCGTGGGCGACGCCAGAAGCGGGGTCGTCTTCGCCGACATTGGCGCGTCAGCTCCCCGCGTAAGATCGCGCGTGCGCGCCCTCGTCCCCAATATGAAGTGCCGCGCTGGCGGCCCGCGCGAGCTACCGCGTAGGATACCTGTGTCATCTCGCGTAAGACCCGCTTGTTCTCATCGCTCTCATGGAGGTGCGCAGCCTGCAGCAAGCTGGTGCGACCCACAGCTCGCCCGTTTTTCCTGCATGGTTCGTCCGCAGTGTGCGGCTCACGCGCAGTCTGCGCATGCCCTGCCCGAGCGCCAGAGGCAGGCCAGAGGGCGACGAGTGGTATGTTTGCAGGTCGGTAAAGCACCAATCGATGATGACCTGTGGTGTAGGCTTGAATTGACCGACCGCCCCCCCTCGACGTTTGTTTGCTTCCTTCAGCTTTCGTCCACGGGCACAGGGTGCATGGCAGCCACGCCGCCTGGAGCGAAGGCCACTTCACCTTACGTGGGCTTTGCGGCCGCGGAATTGAAGCCTCGCGATTTGCGCATGGAGTGCCAAGTCGCTCTGCATGGCCCGGCGGCCCTCAAGGCACAGAACTGCGAAGCGTCGTGGAGGTTGAGACAAGGCAGGCCCCCCGAGAGGAAGCGCGTGGACCTGAGCAGCTCCTCCTCCTCCTCCTCCTCCTCCTCCTCCTCCTCCTCCTCCTCCTCCTCCTCCTCCCCGAGCGTTTCCCTCGGGATTCGAAGCAGTCGCATACCTCCTCCTCCTCCTCCTCCTCCTCCTCCTGCTCCTCCTCCTCCTCCTCCCTCCTCCCTCCTCCTCCTCCTCCTTCTCCTCCTGATCCTCCTCCTCCTCCTCCTCCTCCTCCTCCTCCTCCTCCTCCTCCTCCTCACGGTCAATCCCGTCGTCGTCTCACAGTGCGTCGATTCTCCCCTGCTCGGCAGGCTCTTCGGAGGCTTGGCCGGCAGTGGCCCACAGCAGCAGCAGAGGAAGAGCTGGGCCCTCGGGCACAGCCCGTGAGGGAAGGGGGCGGGAGCCAGACGGGGCTCGGGCGAGGACATTTCCGTTCCAGAGCGTCTCGGAACGCTCTCAGAGCGTTCCGGAACGCTCTGGGAAGGCCGTGGCGCCCGATACATCTCCCTTGCGTGTTCCCCTGCAGGCAGATCTTGCATGACAAATGAAGAATAGTCTATAAAAACAAAAAAGTGCGAATACTCCCAAAAAATAGTCCCCGCATTATTTTTGGACTCTTTTTGTGTATTCCCTTGCAGAGGGACATGCCGGACTTACCCCAGAGCCGCCGGAATTCAGAGATGCTCGATTTGGGCGGCGAGAACTGGAGGGGCGATAGCTGGGGGGGGCAGCGAGGGCTGCCGAGAAAGGGGCCCCTCGGGCCCCTGACCGGGCCCTCTAGGGCCCGGAAAGGGCCTTTGATCAGTATCGTTTAACCGACCCCCATCCCCATCCTCATCCCCCTCGAGACCCCCACCGAATTACCACCCCAGTTGGGGATACGGGATACACCCCTCGAAACCCAAAGGGAACGGCCCAGATCCCCATCTAGGGTGGGAAATCGGCCAGTGGGGCCCAGGCCACGCCGCTGGGGATGGGGGTCGGATAAACGATGTTCATTTTAGGGCCCGAAAAGGGCACCTTCATTCCCCGCCCATTGATCGCCCCCCCATGACTTCGCGCTCAATGTATCCTCACCCGATGTTATCCTCGTCCTGGCTGCGTCTTGAGGGGGGCCCAGGAGCCGAGCAACGACTTCGTGCCCGCCCCGGCGCACGGCTTCGGGGCCCGCCGCGCCCGCCCCGCCCAGAGACGTCCGCCGCAGGGCCCGCCTCGGTCCGATCTCGATCCCTTTCGGTGTCGATTCCGGCCGGCCCGATCCGACTCGAGTCCAGTATTCCCGACGATTCGCAACCCTGAAATCCTGGCGTCTCAATTTGTCGGGCCGGGCGTTTTCCCCTTTTTCGGGCCTCAGGACCCTTGCAGATCGATCCAGCTCGACAAGTGACGCAGAAGGATGGGGCCTAGGGCTCCGGGTGTGATGTTTTACGATGTTGCACGTTTCCCTACCTCGGATCTCAGGGGAGAGTGACCCTTCGCCGGAGTGACCGTTGGGGCGGTCTCACCGGGGTCCCCCCGATCGCTGAGCGCGATGCGATGGTGGCTGCCTGCGCGCTTGGATCTGGCCACCCTGCGCCCTCTTCATCCGCGCACTGAAGGTCGCTCTTGCCTGGGGTCACGCTGGCATGCAGCCGATATTCGTCGGAAGCCAAGGGGCGAGGGCCAATGCAGACGGGGGTCAGCCGGTGCGCCAGATCGTGCAGGATCGTGCAGAGCCAGGACTGCATCGACCAGGGCTTGCGCCCAGGATCCTGCAGGATCCTGCAAAGCCTGCCTGACCCGGGTTTGCATTGACCCGGGTCAGTGCGTCCCCGAATTCGGGAAGATCGAAATGGGTACGGGAAAAAAAGGGCACACAGGTTGACAGCATTTCTTATTCATTTTGAGCAGGACCCGCTGTCGGTGTCGCTGCGGACCTTGTCCATGTGAGTCAGAAGGTCGTCTGCTCAACAAAGGCACCTCTCTGTCGGTTTGGGGCAGCTTTTTTGTCAGGCATCGTATTTTCCCCCTGTTTACCCTACCCATTTTGGGAGCCAAAGGGCATTCGCCATGGAACAAACTTTTGCGAAGCGTCCCGGCTCGCCTACAGGCCTACCAAAGAATGTTCTAAGAACCTTCCGTGGCTTCCACGAAATATTCTTAGAACATGTTTGGCTGGGACTGTCTTTTTTTCACACATCGGGCTGATGCTCTAAGAACATGGTTTTTGTTCTTAGAACATTTCTGGGTTCTAAGAACATTTCGTGGTAGGACTATAGGAATGCCGGGACGGTCGGTCTCTGCTCAAATGGAGGTGGCGGGTCCTCCGGGCCGGACGACAGGGTAGGATGGGGAAAGTGGGGGCTTCGAAAGCTGCTGCATGCAGCTGGCTTCGGCCCCAGCCGCCGGACACGTGCCTCTCGACACATGGGCGCCTCCCTTCGCCGGGAGGCGCCAGGAAAGCCTGGAGGAGGAGGAGGAGGAGGAGGAGGAGGAGGAGGAGGAGGAGGAGGAGGACCAGAGGAGGGGGAGGAGGAAGAGGAGGAGGAGGAAGAGAAGGAGAAGGAGGAGGAGGAGGAGGAGAAGGAGGAGGAGCTACAAGAGAGCAGCTTCTCTACCCTGCCCCCTTGCTGTCCCGCCCTCTGCCGTCCCCCCCGAGGCCCGAGGGAGTCGGGAGGAGATGGAGGGGGAGGGGGAGGAGGAGGAGGAGGAGGAGGAGGAGGAGGAGGAGGAGGAGGAGGAGGAGGAGGAGGAGGAGGAGGA